>JBBVQN010000076.1:0-113295 GCA_038993655.1 Talaromyces verruculosus | reverse complement strand
AAATTTGTTAGTGATTTCCATACAAAATATCATTTCGGTGACAATTTTACTTGGGTGACGCGCACCCACTCGTGCAACGAGTGGGTGCGGGCTTGGCGGCACCGGTAGACTTCTGTTGAACTTCGAAGCGTGAAGAACAACAAACCTCTGACTGCTGATCTTTCAGCTCGCTCGTTCTCGTTTAACAAATTCTGGAGCAGCGCTTAGTCATGCAGAGACGAGCCAACCAGGGATCGTGGCTCCTGACTCTGACGGGGCAGAAAAAGCTTCACTCCTTCCGAATCGGGTAAGGTGTGCGACCTGTGCCTCGGTGGCCAATCAGAAGCGGCAATGCGGGTAGTAGATGTTGGGATTGTCACCCTAATTTTGGAAGAATAGTTCTGATAATGGAGTCTGAGGATGATAGCATATGGCCTTTATGGGGTCTCCTTCATCTTTTTCGTTTCGATCAGGATGAGCCAGGCAGTGAATTGATCTATTTAAGGGCACCTTTTCCCTTCCAAGGTTCCGTCCCTCATCGATGCAAATCACTTCTTCTCAAACATTCTAATCAAATTATCACTTTGCCTATAGACCCGTCCATATTGCCAATGATTGTGACCGCAAGAACTTCAGAAGCAACCTCGAAATAGACCATCATGCTTCCCACCGACACAGACAAAGCAATTGATCTCGCCGAACTTGTCATCTATGGCAGTCTTACCATTCCTACAATCTACTGCCTGGTCGGCCATGGAAAGCAAGGCCTGCTGGGCTGGCTCTACATCTTCATATATTGCACAATCCGCCTGATCGCAGCTGGCCTTAAATACAAGAGCGACCAAGACCATGAAGTTTCCACAGGAGCTCTGGTTGTCGACAATATTGGTTTGTCGCCGCTGTTGCTTGGAGCGGCTGGTATTCTCCACGAAGCGTCAGTTATATCTCGCTTCTTTGTGTCTATATTCTTCAATTGACATCTGGTATTACTAGTCGATATGCCCGTCACGTTATCAAGAATAGTAAGGTCGAATGGCTCTGCGTGCTGCAATACCACGTGCTCGTCTCAGCCGGTCTAGCCCTCATCGCAGTCTCCGTCTCTGATCTCGTCAAGCCCGACTCCTCCAACTCAGGCACCGGACTTCTTAAAGGAGGGTTTGCTATCTTGTTCGTCAGCTGGGTTATTCTCGCCATCGCTACGTTGTTCTCCATGAAGCGCCCTGCTTCTTACACTCAATTGACAAATGACAAGTCATTCCGCGATGGAACTCTGGTACGAATATCGTTAAAACTGTATAACTGATACTAATTCTCGATGTTGCAGCTGCTCAATGCCGTCGTCTTTTCGCTACCCATGTCTCTCCTGAGAGCAATTTACGGAGCAATCAACCTTTTCGGCTCAGGGACTTCTATCGGAACATCTGCCTTCTCATCCAATGTCGCCGCCGATGTCTGCATGAGCTTGATCCCACCGATGCTGGCGACTCTTGTCTTTATTGCTATCGGATTGATAACACCACGCTCCCGAGCTACAACCGGATATCAAGCCAAGTGAACTGAAACCTTTGCTATATGACATTTCTGACCATGGGTTTTGTCATTATGATTTTGTTTTCTTTTTGTTCATGAGCGTTTTGGCAATGTTATCTGTTTATATCCAGGACGGAATGAGGCGATATATGAAAGGTCGTATGATATTTTTATTCGAAATTCAAGCAAGAAATAGAGCGCATTCAACTGTGTTGAAGTAGACTCTTATTTTTCGGTATTTGATGAAAATTAAAAGGGAGGGGTTTGATGTATCACCCCACATACCGTAGATCCCGACTGATCATGGTGGATGAGATCAGAACAACGCCATTCTAAACACCATTACTTGAACATCCTTCGTGACCACATATAAATCATCTAGAAGATGTACAATGAGTCCACAGCCAGCTAATGCCGACAACTATTTCGACTTGGGATCCTACCATCGACCCATCACGACCAAGTCAGCAAGCTCCCAGACATGGTTCGATCGTGGCCTGATATGGACATTTGCCTTTAATCACGAGGAAGCAGTAAACTGTTTCAAAAATGCCATACGGGATGATCCACAGTGTGCAATCGCATACTGGGGTTTGGCGTATGCTATCGGCCCGAATTACAACAAGCCTTGGGATACTTTCGATGAACGGGACCTTCATCTCTCATTAAGAGAAGCCCACAAAGCGGCAGTGCATGCAAAAGATGTAGCCGTCGATTCAATAACGTCCGCCGAAAGGGCTTTCATTGAGGCTGTCCAACACCGTTACCCAACAGAAACTATCGAAGACGTCGGAAATGAAGCAAATGGGCAGATATTTGCAACGTGGAATCTTAATTATGCCGAAAGCATGGGAGTTGCCTACCGGGATCACCCGGATGATCTGGATATTGCGGCTTTATATGCAGATGCGCTCATGAATTTGACACCTTGGAAATTATGGAACTTGAAGACCGGACAACCGAACCCAGGCTCACGCACACTAGAGGTCAAAACAGTACTGGAGCAAGCCATGTCTTCGAACGGAGGCTCACAGCATCCCGGAATCTTACACATGTACATTCATCTTATGGAAATGTCCACAACACCGGAGAATGCGCTGCGAGTGGCTGATCATCTTCGTGGTCTTGTGCCCGATGCTGGACATCTGAATCACATGCCGACTCATCTGGACGTCCTATGTGGTGATTATCGTCAAGCAATCCGGTCAAATACTCGGGCTATTCAAGCCGACGAGAAGTACTTCGCCACTGCCGGCTCACTCCGATTTTATACGCTTTACAGAGCACACAATTCTCACTTTCGCTTGTACGCAGCTATGTTTGCCGGACAGTCTCGAATTGCGCTGGATACAGTAGAGCAATTAGAACGCAGTATACCAGAACAGTTGCTACGAGTCGAATCACCTCCCATGGCAGATTGGTTAGAAGGGTTTATGGGTATGCGTGTTCACGCCCTTATCAGATTTGGTCGATGGGAAGACATACTTGCCCTGAAACTTCCCCATGATCAAACGCTGTACTCTGTGACAACTACTATGTTACACTACGCCAAGGGAGTCGCAAATGCTGCATTAGGAAGAATCGAAGAGGCAGAAAGTGAACGCGAATCATTCCAGAAGGCTTTATTGCATGTGCAACCTTTGAGAACGATATTCAATAATTCCTGTCTTCACATCTTGCAAGTCGCAGATGCAATGCTCAATGGGGAGATAGAGTACCGAAAGAACAACATTGAACAAGCATTCATACACCTACGTCAAGCCATCAAACTAGACCAAGAGCTCCCTTATGACGAACCCTGGGGATGGATGCAACCGCCTCGACATGCGTATGGTGCACTACTGCTAGAACAGGGCCGATTTGAGGAAGCGTTGGAAGTTTACTCCACGGATCTTGGTCTGAACGATGTCTTGCCGCGGGCAATGCAACATCCGAATAACGTGTGGTCCCTTCACGGCCTCGTCGAATGTTTAAATACATTGAAAAGGTTTGATGAGGCGAAACTGCTCAAGAAGCAACTGGATTTGGCGGTCGCGACAGCTGATGTACCTATCAGATCGTCGTGCTTTTGTCGACTTGATACAGAATGTGTCTCAACAAAATGTCATTAATAGACCCCTATATATTAAAGTTTGCTACCCGGGAAACCCCTATAAAAATGCAGATTGTCTCTGTACGAAGGCACAAAATACTGGATCTTAACATTGGGTACGTGGGAGGTCCCATTTCTACGCGAAAATGACTGGAGTGAAAGGTAGAGAATCTATCCACATACTAAGCTGCCATAGAAAGTTTTACCCATTATGAGCGAAGAATTGACGTCTATTTGGACTGCGTTTATGCTTGTAGCACGAGGCTTAGGGCTTCGTGGTAGTTACATGTGACTGCCTTCTTTGTGCAGCTCCTGTTGATCAGCGCCTCAGGCTGGCAAACCCCAGCACGGCGACGATGTCGCTATGGAATTGACTTCCTTCAGAGTCAGGAAATTCAATGTTCTTTCTATCGCTATAGGCTAGTTATCGATAGACAACAATGGATGTCTCGGTTCTCAGTCTGGGCTTGTATAGCTTGATGCACTGGGCAGATTCTGTCCTTACAGGAGCGCCCAGACACGATGGCTAGACAAAGCCTGTGTTAGTTGACATTGTATAGTGCCGATGCAACGTCGCTAGCACTTCATACCGATAGATGACGTCGCTCCGGATTTTCGATCGAGATGCGTCGTAAATTTGTGTGAGATTCCTGATATGATATTATTTTTAAACCATCCTCGTAAGAACGCCTTACTCTAAGTCCGAAGCCTTGACAATTCTCTTAGAACCCCTTTTGCAATTCCTCCCGCCATGCTTGCATGGCCGTTTTCTGGGCGTCGTATTCTTGGCTGTCAGCAACGTTTCGATTATGGTAACTAGTGAGTAACAATACACCACCCAATCAGACTGAAACCGGTCCACGAACTAAGTCTGACATTAATTGAAAAAATCCTAAGAGAGGGGCTCTATTCTCTTACACATGACCTTCTTGATCGGCCACGAAAAGGACTCCCGATAGTTCTTCCGAGTATAAAGGTGCATTTAGAAACGCAACGTTCACCACTATCCCACCCCTTTTTGGTTATATTGGTGACGTCAAACTTGGCTGCCATCTAAGGAGCTCCTCATGGGTGCCTGTCGCCAACCTCTTTGCAAGGACTTGCCGAGGCTCGCTTCACTAAATTAGGGCTAAGCGCACACATGTTTGCTCGTATTTCTGTACTATGTAGGTCATATTACAGCTCGTAACACTCGATACTGGGTACCGTAACTCTGTGACAATTTTGATCTACGTGGTCCGATTGGCTACTGACTCAGTCAGCTGGTATAATTGGCCACATCTCCCGGTATTGCTCAATACACCAAAATTACCAGCCTGCTTTCCCCTCTCATAGCGGGGCTTCTGGAGAATATTACACTTGACAGCCAATAGAATAACATACATCGTAATTACCGGCGAAATTATCTAGATACAGCGAACAGACCTACGGACCGTCGGACTCCACTACGGAGTTGGGATAGGAAGAAGTTTCTTTTTATGGGGAAGAGAAGAAAATAAGGGGGATGAAAGATATTACTGTAGCGTTCTGTTGTTTTCACTTTGGCATGGAGACGATAGACTTACATACTAGGTACGTGTAAGAAGTTTAAACATTGGGCTATCCAAGTTTTTTCTTGAATAAAGTAAAAACCCGTCCAAAAGCTCCCTAATACAATCCGTTACGTTATTTGTTCCTGCTTCCCACGTGTTTTGGCCTCTGTGATCGCACTACGACGTAGAGCCCCTCATCAACTCTCTTAGTGCTGGCACATGCTTGTTGACCAGTATTTCTCTGTGTTTGGTGGACTCGGTTCTCGTAAACTTATCAGAGGCTCCTTCCCCAAGCCTTCTCTCTTGGCCTTTTTCTCCACGATAGACATGATATCTTTGAATCCCTTCCTCGTGTTAGATGGGTTTCGCACAGGTCGTGGCCTCATGGCCAGCACCGAACTATATTGATCCCGTAACTCGGGGTGATGGAATTGTGATCGCCAGTGCTGTTTTGGGCTCTTTGGCAACCATCGCAATTGCATTACGTGCGTACTCTAGAATATGCATAACGCGCACTTTCGGCTCGGATGATGTTCTCATACTTCTTGCTTGGGTAGGTGTTCGCGAAAGGACATTCCAATGAAATTTGGGCTAATCTTAGAGCAGGCCTGGTCGATAGCGATGATGATATGCCTATCAATTGCGTCCCGAGAATATGGCTTCAACAAACATATTTGGGACGTGCCTTTTGACAAACTACGCACATACAACATATACAGCTTGCTGTTCCAGGTCACATTCAGCTTAGCATCGACCTTTACCAAGCTATCATTGTTGTGGTTCTGTCGACGTATTATAGGCGATGGCAGGAAGATAAGCTGGGGCTTTCATGACTCTGCCATCGTAGTCTTGATGGGGGTGATAGTGGTATTTGAAACCGCCTATCTGATCATGCTATTCTTACAATGCCGGTAAGTGGTTCGCAGGTGTCGTCTACTTGCCGGAGTCGTTATACCAATAATTATGCAGCCCATTGAAAGCTCTCTTCGACCTCGTACCAACATACCATTACGTCTGCACTATAAATAGCTATCTCCTTACGTATGCTGCTAGTATAGCAAACACGATCACCGACTTCCTTACAACCCTCATCCCCGTGACCTTGATCGGGAAACTACATCTACCATATCGACAACGTATTGTCATCATGGGTCTCTTTGCACTTGGCGCTACTGTCAATATTGCTGGGGCGCTTCGTACATATTACATGCACACCAGTATGCTCGTGAAAGACCTAGATCGTTCATGGGTTGGATGGCCGACATGTATCACTGCCATTGTGGAAATTAGACTTAGAGTAGTATGTTTTTCGCTTCCTGTGCATAGTCTTTAACTGGTTACTTTATGGTCATAATGCTAACACTCCCTGCAGATAGTCACATCCGTGCCGGCTTTCCGCCCATTGATTGGCCGTTTCTGGCCTTTCATCTTCGAATCTCGGAGAAAGCACCGATATCAAGCAGATGATGAATCACTAGGCATCTCGGTTAGAAGCGATCCCAATCATCGCCCTCCAAGGAGTATTTTTGACCTCAAGACCTTCGACAAGCCTTGGGCCAAAGGCGGCCTCGTCACGAGTCAGATCAAAATGAACAACATCCGGTCATTTGAGCAAGCCAGAGATCCAATAAACGTTACGCAGATCTGGAGGCAGGATTCGTCGGATATTGCACCCTGGCCCGAGCCCAGCGATTCAATATCCCGTGTTGGGACTATGGATGAGCGTGTGCATGACGATTATGAGAGATTCCGCTTTGATTTCAAGTCTGAGGAGCAACATATGACCAGATTTTATGAAGATGATAACGAAAATCGCCATCCATGAGACTTGGCCATGCTCAAAAAAAAAAAAAAGGACTGAATGCTTGCAGGAAAATGCTGTTATTTTGATTCTCACTTTGACTTGCTTACGAGGCTTTTTGCTTAAATGTTATATACCCCATTAGTTGTCAAATTCAGTTTTAAATATTTTTAACACATAACTTTGTCTTATTGTACGTAATGCGGGTTCTCCTCGACCAAATCGCGGACTATTTACGTACATATAGACTCTCATGACTTGAGCTTACGAAGCAGTTTGTTCAATTGTATTTCCATGCCATTCTAAGGATGGAGAAATGACCTAGTCATAGTTCCACAGCGGCGTGAATGAGAGATAAGCACCTCCATTATTCCCAATTGTGATACACTCGTTCACACTGTGCTGATCAAAAGTAACTAGAGGAGTTCCGGTGCAAGTGGAAATATTATAAACGGAAACGGACCATCCCTCATTCGAGGTAGCCATGAGTTCAGTCCACACGACAGGATCAACCGCAAGGTTCAGGTCCCAGCAAGTCTCAGGCCCTGCGAACTCTAAAATGCCACCAGGGGTGCTTGGGCACGTAGCAGGACCGGCATATGCACTTAGAGTCAAGAGAACGTTAGAAGGGACTGCAAGGGAGGCGTCGCTTGGGACGGTTGGGGTTCCTTCGAGGCTGGAGAGAAGGTGACCATTGTGGTTGGCAATGTACTCCTCTGCATGACTAGAGTCAGAAACCGTATTTGGAATAGCTAATGGTAGGATATGTGCAAGTGGAAATGCGTATCATACCTAGATTCAAGGTAGAGTTTCCATTTCCATTCGAGAATGTCCCTAGACAGTAGCATTGTAGTGTGGTGCCGCTGTCTAACAACAAACACTCTGAGCAAGACTCTTCATAGGCTCCACTGAAAGAGTATATTTAATTAGCATATACTTCCATAACAACACCCTCTGCTGTGTATCAAATGTTATCGAATCTGTCTGAACATACTCCTTTCCCCACTAGTAAACATGAGCAAGAGATCATCAGCTCAGCACTTTACGGGGCTTATATGTTATCATGGTTGGAAGAACAGAGTAACATACCTTCAATTTACCCTCCGTGTTTGTGACGTGTGACGGCAAGTACACACCACTTGAAACAGAAGTACCAGCATCGTTAAGGCAGTTTGCCACCAACCAGTTGGTGTTGAGTGTTATATCAGAGCATTCAGAGGAGAAGCCGGTTGTAGCGGCCGCTGCTGGGCTTGGTGCAGCCTGTGCGATGCAAGCAATGCAGCCGAAGAGAGCTGCCAGTTTCTGGTGCTGCATCGTGACCCTGATTTGATTCAAGTAATTGGCCTGCAAAGCAAAGGTCAATTTCACAAGACTAGCTAGAGTGACATAGAGAGCACTAGTCATCCATTCAAGAAAAGTAGTTCTATTGGGGTACTTGGAATGGTATTTTTTTGATAGTGGTAGTGCAAGAGAGACTCACGTTTTTCAAGTGTGGCTATTATCAACCACACAAGATCTTGAATTGGTACTACGAGTCCGTACGAGAGCGGTGGCCATTTATAATCATGATTTACGAGCCATCACCACATTCTCTCATCGAACTGAATTCCTGCATGTAGTACCCCATGTACGTAACATCGTACAAGCCATTAGCCCGAAAAGCCCGGGTAATTGCTCGCGGTTACGCTTCCTTTATGAGCTCGTTCATTCTGATAGGCCAGCCACGATATACCAGATTCAGCCGAATATCACCTTAAGAGTGATAAACTATTAACTAGTGCGAATCAATTTAACACCCCGCCATGAAGCTCAAGCGGTCTCGGCTTTAAAAAAAATTGAAACCATAACTAACAAAAAGATCAGTACCTCTGCTATTGATTGGACGCTTGTTTGATCGATTCATAGAGTGTGGAAAGTTCCTTCAGAGCAAGGAACTGTTTTTCGCGGAATAAGAATAGTCCTAGTAAGCATGATTTAGTTGTATCAGCTGCCAAGCTGCTGGATGAATCATGAAGTCACAGAAATCCGCAGTCTTCCCCTGTGCTTGGAGCTCGCTCTATAAAATTTCCGAGGTTCCCTCATACATATCTGTAACCTTCCAAAGCAACAACAACTAGGGGTTATCCCAGCCAGATCAGCGGTACTAGCTCATGAGTGAACGTGGAGTAGGTGGAGCCGACCCGAGAGTCAGTTACCTATATTACCGTGTTGCTTAATTATTTAGACTCGCATGATGTGCACATTAACCGTACGTATTTTATGCTAGAATGACCGCTGGCAAAAACTTACAAATCGCAATGCCTACCTAAAATAACCTCGGGATATTAGAGTCGTCGATTTAGGTAACTATTATGTGCCGAGTAGCTGCTCCGTGATTCCAATGGAGATGAGTCACGACTAGCGCTAGTAGCAGCACTACAGCGATATACGCAGATGTCCTCTCAGTTCGGAGAATATATTGCGACGATTCCGAGGGCTCAATATCGAGGAGTAGTGCTTATTCCATTTTGATCTAAGAAAGGTTGATGATGTGCTTCCCGGAAACTGACACCTATCTATGTTGAAGATCGATCTATCTGATTGTCGAAAATTACTCCATGTTAAGTATATTATATCAACCATGAACTCCGACCATTGCTCGATATCTGGTCGATAGAATAATGAATGAGAACGAAAACATCCTAGCACAGTCTGGCTAAAACGGTGAAACCGGGCCACGCACACAGGTCCGTAGCATCAATCTTTCAGGGCTGAACAAAGGTCTAGATTAATTTGCTTTGATTTGTGAAATAAATCAAGTAAGAGTGACGTTGTATGCTATTATCGCAATGTGGTTGTCAAAATACGTCGTAAATTCTTTTTTGTTGCGGGGATTAGGGTTTGGTGGTACATACGTAACGAGGTGTAATTTTCTGCGATGACCGTCCCATCATACGATATCATACAATATTGAACCTATCCATCTGACCATAAAAACTAGCTGCCATACTGCTTGTACAAATGATTTCGTATAGTGCGTGAGTACTACGTACCTCGTTTGGAGTACAAGCCACCCGACTTAGCTCCTGTCACTATGTATTACTTGAAATATTCATTAATAGTTTAGCTAGAGAGAAATAAGAGTAACAACATGGAATTATACTATGTAATGCAAGTGAAATGCACATGAAAATGTAACAATAATTTGATGGGGGTTTTGCTTGATATGGTATAACCGCGTGATGTGTTTAGTATCGTCTCTGGAATTTGCTATTCCAGATCACTCAAAGAATTGCTTTTCTTCATAGATCTTCAAGGATTACCGGAGGAAGAAAAAGGCCAAAGTGCCGAAGGCTCCCAACAAGGTAGCGATTGGCACAGCAGGGGCCGGCGCAGAACTCGAATAATGAACAGCTGACTCTTCAGCTTTTGGCATGCCCGTCTTGGAAGGTTCTGGAGAAGTCTTGGTTGCAGATGGTCGTTCAGCCATACCAGACGCCTCCGTTGGATGCGTATTTGGTGGAGATCCATAGATGTGATGTTCCCCGGTGGTTCCCTGTGGTTGAGGCTTGCCACTTGTCGGTGAAGGAATAGCGGGTTTGGAATGCACCTCCGTGTAATTTGGTGGCATAATTGCTAATGAAATGTCAGCGTCTTTGATACAATGATATTGATCAGAAAAGAATAATGGATTGGAGGACATACGTGGAAAAGCGGCATGAGAGATGGAAGGCGACTCGGTCACTGTAGGTTCCGGCTTCGAGAAATGAGGCACATATGCATCAGTTAGTGTAATACTGGGTTTCTCTGTCGGAACTGCGTGTGAAAGAGCTAGTTCCTGAGGCTCCTGACCATGCTCAGACGGAAGGGTAAACGGCGGTGGGTTGATTTCTCCGGGGTAGGGGTATTCCTCGTTATGCGCCATGGGGTGCGGAGGATTATTGTCCACGGGAGCTTTACCAGGTACTAAGTAAGTGCAAGAGATTGAAGGAATAACGCCATAGTGGGGTGATGGTCCCTTGTGAGGAATAGCAGGCCCAGCGGCATGATCGGCATAACTAGGGTGTGATGGCTGTGGAGACGATGGTGGAAGGAGCTGATAAGTTTCGGGTGCGCTGCTCTTAGGGTCGTGTGGCTCTACAGAAGTAGAGTCAAATGGTGCAGGAGACGATTCGTGATAAGGCTCAGCGGGAGGAGGCGGGAGTTGGTGAGGTCCAGCAGGTGGGTTGCCGTTCGGCTCATAAGACTCATTAGGGACAGTCAAAGTGGGAAGATGCGCCTGATACGATTCAGCCGGAGGAGTGATATGATGAGGTTCGGCAGATGGACCGCTTTCCCCGGACGGGCCTCCGGAGCCAAAATCAAATGGTGGGGGTTCCTGGTAGGACCCATGTGGTGGAGGATGTGGTTCTTGCTCGGATTCGCCTGGTGATGGAGTAGGATCAGGACCAGCAGGAGAGCTGCCATGAGGCTCGGATGCCTCACTTGGAATAGAATCCCACGGCAAATGAGGTGGCCCCTGATAAGCTTCGGGTAATGCAGAGGGTGCAGTTTCGTGGTCTTTCTCTGATCCCTCTGGCCCTGTGGTCTCGAATGGTGGCGGTAAATGTGAGATCCACAAAGAGATTTCAGGGTAACTGGTTGGCTTCACAATATTAAGATCGTCCCAGGGCTCGGTAGGCTTTACAAAAACCGGGTCGGAAGGTCTCGGCTGGCCACCAGTGAAAGAAGGAGGTTGTGTAAGTGAAGCATATGGCGTCTCCGCGTGCGAAGACGGAATTAGTAGATGAGAGGAGGAGGCTTGAATTACAGGATGTGGGGTGTTGAGCTGTGGTTCTTCCGGTCTCACTGGCTCACTGAAAATGGGCGGCGGTCCACCATAAGAGGCACCTGGAGGTGCTGGGTGAGAGATCGCTAGGATGACTGAGGTGGGTTTGGCTGAGTCTTTAGTGTGAGCAAACTCACCAGCCCCTGGAAAAGATGTAATAAATGGTGGAAGCGCCTCCTCTGTAGGTTGTGGAAAATGAGATGGTAAACCAGACGGGAGGTAAGTTGAGTGTGGCTCTCGTGAAAGGTCTGACAATGCCTGTACAAAGGCTATAGGTGACGGTCCTATTTCCTGGAAATAATGAGGTGTTGGGGTCAACCAGTCTGATGGCGTAGGAGAGGGGAGATCTTCCGGGATTAGGTGATCAATTTCAGGCTCTTCTCGTCGAACCACACCCGCAAGTGCTGAACCAGCAAGTGCCAGCAATGTAAGTTTCGACTGAACCATGATTGATTTGTAACAAGCGTATATTCTTTTATCTCTTAATATTGGTCAAAGAAACTGAATATAGGGTATGAATAGGGCTGTTTTCTGATTAAAGATATTGATGCAGCCCTTGAGAATTCTTCAACCGGGGTTCAATGAGGCCTTTATATGGTGATATGACATGTCCATTTCTATAATATATTCGAATGCGGATAGAATAATATGATCATTTTTATGAATAATTGTCTGTTAGACAAGTACTGTGCTTTATTTTCGTTTTGCTGAAAACGGAAAAAAAGGGGAGGTACGGATGATTGATGATTACCGCATTAGGAAACTTCAGCAAAGTCATCGAAAGGACCTGACTTAAGCTATCGAGAGCAGTAAATCGGACGAGCGAAAAACAAATTATCCTTTCGAGAAATATTGTTGTTCCCAGATGATCAAATATTTCGGACTTTGTTTATGTTGATCTAGGTCGACTTGAAATCTTTGATGGTCATGAGTACACGGCTACATATTGAGACAGTACCTTGAATAATAAGCTCTTGTACAAGCTATTGCATTTCTTTGAAGTACGTATTTATTAGTTTGTAACTGTGTCCATCCTTCCTCCAGACAATTGACTGCTGATAGCAGACTACACGCAATCTGGTGGTAACCCAATTTCAGTAAAATTTGGGCACTTTAAAGATCGCGTACAACTAGTCTTTTCACCATTGTTATCGTGCCATACAAAAGCTTGAAGTTTTCGCAAAGCTCTCTTTGAGTCGTATTTATCCCTTTGTACTGTTCATCGAATTGAGCTGTTTTCATATATATCTGCTTTATCAAGTATGACAATACGGCATGTGGCTGAAAGGCATTGCTAGTAAATCCCGGTCAATCTAAGTGAGAGAACATGGTACATGACTCGAGCTGCACAGAGTACTATTGACACCCCTGACGCATTTCTCGGAGCGGTTGGTGGATGCCGGATCTGCATGTATAGCATTCCTTTGACACGTGCATTCCAGCTCTTGAAGATCTTATTCGCTGTCCTGGAAATATTTCGGCTGGAAACCGAGTCTATGGTCAACGCTCAGTCAGGAATATGGACTTTGTTATGCAAGGGTCAATTGTTAGAATGCCTGACAGCCATTGGCAAACTTGTGGAGATAGTTGGGGGTCAGCGTGTAGCAGTGGTGATTGGGGGAGGGGAGGTAGAACAACTCACGGCCACGCACCTCAATACCGTCCTTGGACTTTTTTAAGTCTCTGTCAATTACAGGAATGGGCCAGACTTGTTTGAGTGTGTAAATAAGTCAATTCCAATAACGTCATACAACAATCTGGCCATATCTAGGGACGCTGTTTACGCGCAAGCGTAAAAGCCACAGGTGTGGTCAAGGCATGAGCCCTGGAGTGTAGCTAGTCGTAGAAGAGCATGGTCTGTGTCGCTGAGTCGAGTGTAGCTCTCACGAGATTCCCTGCCCTGTACACCACTTCAACATAGCTTACGACGTAGGTGTCTGACGTCAACCCTAGCCCTAAGCCCTAAGCGTAATGGCTGACCAATCAAAAAAATAGGTGAATGACCTACACCTGGGAGCCAATGAGAACGCGACTTCGTAAACCTTTCCTCTTCCAGACTAGCGTTCCGGAAGTCGGAGATGAGACACGAAGCTATTCTTCGATTCCACACTCTGGACTCTGTACTCTGCAATCTGCACTCTGTCCTCAAGATGGCAGCTCTGCCTTTCAACACTTCGCATGCGTGCGGAGAAATCGATTGCAATGCATTGTAGCCAGCGACTATTTCGGGCCATCCCAATATTATAGACTTTCTATTCAGCTGATACCATGCCCTCTAGGCGCCAACATCTCAAATCTCGCCATGGATGCCTGACATGCAAATCTAGAAAAGTCAAGGTAAGCACAGCATTAGGTCACGGGCTACTTGAAAGAAAGGCGCATTTTACTGCGATGACCAAACTGACGCGAACGTGCTAGTGCGACTTTCAGAGGCCGGTCTGTGGTCACTGTCAACGAAGACAGGAACGATGCCAATACGCCGAAGATACAGCATCACCATATCATGATCAGCTCTACCGTCCATGTCATCGGAATGCTATACACCCCCACGATAGTTGTTTCCAATCTCCTTCGGCCACCGGTCCATTGAGCGTCGAAGAAATACTTCTGCGTCACTTCTCGACTCGCGTCAGTCTCACGTTGTCCGATCGAGATGATTTCCGGGCAGTGTGGTCTCTTCATGTTCCCCAAGACGCGTATCGATATCCACACTTGATGCACAGTATGCTCGCCACATCAGCTCTCCACTTGTCGCAAACAGCGAAGCCCGAAGACTCTACCGATATTAACTTCTACGCAGCGCTGGCGGCACATCATCACGTTACGGCGTTGTCCCTTCTCACCCCACACGTCACTGGGGTCACAATGCAAAACTTCGATAGTTTATATGCAACGTCCATGCTTATCTTTCTATTTAATGTTGGGCTGATGACCTCTTCGGACTCATCTCGTCTCTCGCATGACATTGTGCCTTTATCAGAATTGGCCAAAGGTATTCTGGCCGTAAGGCAAGCTGGAGAGGAAATATGTGCAATCAAGAAGTCCTATATGCTACGCAACTTTTGTCCATGGGACTATCCGCCTCCGCTCCCAGATTGTCTGCATCGAACAATTTGGAATATAGAGAAACTTGTTACCTCCCTCCCCGAGACCGGAGATAAAGTCCAGAACAAAACTGAATATCAGGAGGCGATTAGACTTCTCCGCGCAACATTCAACGCTGTGAATTTGAATCGTCAACACCCCGCGATGATCTTCATGTGGTTCACACTGGTCGACCGCCGCTATATCGAGCTTGTGCAATCTAAGGATACCATTTCTCTCGTGATACTGGCCCACTATGGAATGTGTATGCTGCAATTCAAAGACAAATGGTGGGCAGAAAAGTGCGGTGCATATATCGTTGATTCGGTCCATAAAACCCTCGGTCATTGTGAGGGGCCAGGTACTTGATTCGAGATAATCTCTTGCTGGTACGCATCCCTAGATCGAAAATTACACTGGTCAGTTCTTATGCGTTGATTATACCATGACAAGCACTTGAGGAGATACGTACTTCAAAGATACTGCCCATATCTTTCAGATTGATGGATGAAAGATGGATGTCGACTATCATGCCACAGCCAGGAATATCGGACGTAAACTATCCTACCTGCTTCAACTGCAGGCTGTGCCACACCTTTTTGATACCTGGGTCGTCGAAAACACGTTCCCAAGTCAAAGCGATTGAACCGGGTTGGCAGCTCGCATAATCGAACCAGTGACCGATCTTGATATGAGGCTGCGGTGCCCGAAATGGCGAAAAGATCTTTGCTTGATCAAAAGCCAATGACGATAGTCGTTGTAGCTGAAGATGACCCGGTGCTCGAAAGACGGACACGCACGAAGTGTGTAGTTAAAGGAGACCAACTAATCCTGAGCTTGTACGTAAGCTCATTACTCTAGCCTTCCAGTCCAACGTCACGCCTCGTCCAGATCGCTATCGTATCTTTACATAAATTCCCGGGCGTCAGGTCATGTAACTACAATTGAATGGTTACAATTTATTGTTGTGTAGGAGTATATGCGCTCGCTACGTAGCTTGAAAACTTAGTGCATCTGTCTGGAACAGTAGCATAGCAGGGTCGAGCAATCCGATGGGCAGACACCTCACGAGACACGCAGATCCTCATTTGCGAACTCGGCCAGGAGCAGTTAATGGAACGTGCCTATCCGATCTCTGGAAAATGCGTTGACTAGGAAATGCCATTCAAGAATGTGACTAGGCTCAGTAGATAGCCAAGGGGTCTTTTTCCAGAATACGAACACCCGCAAAACCAACAGTCTCTACTTGATGTTTATTTCGCTAATCCATTTGATTCAGAAACACGAAATATCAAATATTGTGTTTCAAAACTAAGATATGTTGTATTGTAGAGTGTGATATTATTTCCGCCAAGCGGTGTCAGTTGGTCATGATGAGCCGCAATCAAGTCAATTACGACCAATGGAGCTTTGAGGAGCCTCGATGTTACTTTTCAACCATCCATGGGGGCCTATTGACGAGTATGTAGATCTTCGATTCACTACTTGACATCCAATGAAATCCTCTGAGCCAAGAAGCGCCAATTTATGGCCAATACCGGGGTTATCCAGCAAGGCCCGCATACCGGGCCCACGTAGACACAATATTATGGTTTCCAGGCCTTCAAACAGCCATTGTTTGTATGAGTGGCCCCCATTAATAATTTTTCGAGTTGACCATGGTCTTCCAGTTACTCGATGACGTGCCATCTAGAGACCATTTATGTTTGGCAGGATGATCTGGAGCATGTGCATGGAACATACCGACATAAAAGCTGCGACGCGCTCATGAGTAAATACTCCAGAGCATTTCTTCTTCCTAAAGATTGATTTTGCAACTCACGACTGCGGGCTGTCACTTCACTTACTTCATAGCAACTGGTATCATCATGAAGTATCTCGCTGTCGCTGGCTTCCTCGCCGCCCAAGCGGCTGCGCTGAGGAATGTCATGTATGTTGACCAGTAAGTATCTCCTATTATCTCATCGGTCCTAGAAAGACGTCTCTAACAAGAATGTTTTGCAAAGATGGCACATTTCCAGTCTTCCATCAAGCGACCTCGTGTCGTCGGTGACACATGCGATCATGGCATTCGCACCGTCCGAGAACTTCAACAGCGGAAGCACATTCACGCCATTTGAGTCCATCAACACGTTTAGAGCTCGCTTCCCTAGCACCACAAAGATCATGGTTGCTATTGGAGGTTGGGGTGACAACGCCGGTTTCTCCACTGCCGCAGTGAGCGAGACGTCGCGTTCTACCTATGCTAAGAACGTTGCGGCCATGTTGCAGTCAACCGGACTTGATGGTGTTGGTAGGCGTTTCTCTTCTCGTCAATATGAGGGCCTAGCTAATACTATCATTCTTGTCAATCAGATATTGACTGGGAATATCCTGGTGGAAATGGAGCAGACTACAAGACAGTTCCCAACTCACAGCGTGCTGACGAAGTGACCACATTCCCTCTCCTGATCCAAGCCATTCGTGAAGCTATCGGTAATGACAAAATCCTTTCCATCGCCACCCCTGGACTCAAGCGTGACATGATCGGATACACCGCGGACAACGGCCCTACCGTTTTCGACGCCGTCGACATGGTCAACATTATGAGCTACGACTTGATGAACCGACGCGACAACGTTACCAAGCACCACACCAGTATCAAGGACTCCTTGGAGACTGTACACAACTATCTCGATATTGGTATGAATGCAACAAAGGGAAACCTCGGTATTGCATTCTACGCCAAATACTTCACCACCGATCCTGCATCTGACTGCGCTACTAACCCCATCGGCTGTGCCACTGTGCAGCTTGAGGATGCCAATGGCCAAGATACTGGGAAGTCCGGTGCAGTGACTTTTGAGACAAACCCCGAGGTCTCGAGCTCTTCTATCACATCTTCATGGAGCAAGGCAAAAGCCAACGGCCTCACCGACGAAGATGCAGGTGGACAGTATTACTGGGACAGCGATGCGCAGCTCTTCTGGACTTGGGATACACCAGATTTGATTACTAAAAAGTTTACCGATATTATTGCAGCCACTGGTCTGGGAGGTGTCATGGCATGGAGCTTGGGTGAAGACAGTCTTGATTGGAGTGAGCTCAAGGCAATCAACTCTGGTGTAGCGGGTGCTCATTAGATCAACACATCTTCGAGTGTAAAGTTGAGAACCCCTTCTTCCAAAAATTATTGATTCATTCTGCGGGTACCTATCTTTATTTTCTTGTACAGGTTTGCTCTTAGCACTCGACGTATTCTTACATAGATTACATCATATCCGAGTGTTAAGGAGAAGCTCCTACTTTGCATATTATCCTTTGCTTTAATTACAATTCTATTCAGACTTGAACACTTGTACTTCATCAATTCCTCGTAGTATATGTGTACAAGGGTTCTAAATTTATGAAGGGGTGTATGATCCAGTCATATTTGGCCAAAATAACTTTTTTGGAATATACTTAGTAGGAAATGCCATTTCAAATATCACCAACTAAATTGCTGTAACAAACAAAAATCATGGTATTAGATATTAAACAAGCGTAAAATCGGGTCTAAGTATAAACATAAGAAAAAGTTCCACTATGCAGAACGAAAGTTGTATCATCCGTACTCGTCAACCAGTTCCCCAAAGTAAATTAGAACTTGCTCAAGACATCTTGAGTAAAACTCCATAATTTCTGAGACAATTCAATACTTTTTGCTTTCTCGTCCAGTCTGTCATTACTCAACCTTCCCACTGGCATGTAAAATCCCCCATTGACCAATTCATCTCCTCTAGCACCAACGGCGGCCCAAAGCTGGCTTAGGCGACCTTGGTCTTCTTCCATAAAAGTCACCCCCAAGAACCATAGTACGATGGCTGTGACGACTCTTTGATACCAGGGAATTGTCGTTGTTAGATGTGTGTTTACGGCGCCGGGGTGAACAGAGATGAATTTGATATTTGTGTCGGGGTATTGACGGGCGAGTTCGGCCGGGTACATGAGATTTGTGAGCTTGCTCTGCCTATAGATAGAAACGTTAGTACAAGGACTTTGATAAAAAAGATCTATAAATATACACTTACGCATATCTGAATGACCATCCCATGAAGCCTTTTTGAGGCGTTCGAAGGGTTGAAAAAGTAATACCATCCTTGGAGTGACCCATCCAAGCTGTCGAAGTTAAAGACAACACACGCACATCTGAGTTTGGCTGACTAGCGGTCTTTTTCAAGACCGGCATGAATTCTTGGATGATCATGGCATGTGCCAGATGGTTGATGGCAAAGTGAAGCTCGAAGCCGTCCTTGCTGACGCCGGCGGGGATGAACATGACACCTGCGTTACACCTGAATCGTAGTTAGCAACTAAGATCCCACATGTAAAAGTCTCTTATTGTAGACTTACATGAGGACATCGAGTCTATCATGCACAAATTCTTTGCACGCTTCCTTCACGGAAACCAAGGAGGTCATGTCCATCGTGACAAACGTCAATTTGACTAAAGGCTTTTCTGTCTGGACTTCATCAATCAATTCCTGGGCTGCTTTGTTGTTGCGGCCAGTGAAGTAGATGTGCGCCGGGTTGTGCTTGGCAATGGAGGTCACTGAGGCTCTTCCGAGTCCAGAAGTTCCTATGTTTCTTAGCCTTGTGATTGATGAAGAAGGGATAAACCAATGACAAACCTCCGGTGATGAAAATAACCTTTCCATTAAGCTCCGGAATGTCTTTCTCCGGGTTGAAGTTGACGTACTGCTCGAGATTAGGCATGGTGTAATGCGTTGAGATAAGATAGGTTGAAGAATGACTTGTGTAAAGTCGATTGAAGTTTGTTGTTTGGAAGGCTGGTTGTTGCTGGTTATACTTGAATGTGATAAGAGACGTGATGCCGAATGAAAGCAGACATGATTGAGTTGAAATCTCAGATACTTATATTCCTCGACCACACACCTGCTTCGGAGTCATCTTAACGCCGCCAGACTTGTTTGGAGAGATTGTTTGCATATCGAAAGGAGCGGATGCGGCCGTAAGACATAAGCCGGGTGCATACTGATCGATCCCCCGTTACCGATAACTCCGTCTGATTGGTGTTGAGTTGAGATAGACTGGAGTGATTGGAGTTAGGAGAGAATAGCTAAGAGAGAATCAGATTGATAGAAAGATCAAAACGGAAGGGTGGAACATGGAACAATGCGGATGGCATGCATGGTAACCCACCACTAAACTACTTCGGGATTGATGCATATGCAAGATAAGCTGCTAAGTTGATGCGCTAAACCTCTTATAGCTTCCTTTATGTATCTATTAAGCCTCATTGAGCCTAGTGTCATGCACAATAAGCAGCGGGTTTACAGGTTCAGCCAATAGAATCTGATGCTGTATGCAAGGTAACGCGCTAGCGCGGACAGCTCAGCCTACCCAAGACGAAGAGCGTCACTCGCAGACAGTTCCCTCCAGGTTAACTCCGTCGACGACATCTATGATCTTGAACTGAAGAGGCATACACATCGCTCCGGACCCCATAGGATCAGAGCGGATTCCGGGAAATAAGTGCAATCTCCGACAGACAGCTGGTATCCACTTGTCAACACGCGCCCACTTTATCTTGTGCACTTCACTTACACTGCAGATCGGAGTATCGAACACACCCCTCCAGATAACCTTGAAACCTTCTCGCCCGTACATTTCAGGATACCCATCATGTTCCCCCCTGCAGAGGTATGTAGAAGAGTGGATCTTATTCAACGTGCTTGCAGCACTGTTATAGTGCTATTCCTCCCTCACTATAGCTCGAATAAGCTGACTGAATTGATAGACCCGTATTCGGGATGACGACTGGACTGGGACCACAGATTCAGTCGAGCGACGCAGGCGGCAGAATCGCCTACATCAGAGAGCTTGGCGTATGTTCTATTCTCAAGTAGCTTTCAAAACCTAGACAGTCGTTTCATTTACTGACGCCACTTCTAGGGCGACGCCAAAGACTGCAAGCGAAATCCGAAGATATAGAGCAGACTAAAATAATAGCGCCGGTCCCATCGCTAGTTAATAAAGACTTGCTCCAGAAGGTAGCCTTGGATCACGTTAGTGGACGTCAACGCATGCCCGTCACATTAAAACAGATCCTCAACTGGCAGGCCTTCGGGGAGATCATGAAGAAGACCTTGGGTGACGCGGCCGCTACTTTTGCCGTCTGGGCCGAACTAAAAGCGTGGCGGCGATGGGAGCTAATATCCGATCTGTCTCCTACTGATCTGTCGCGTACCTTGGCCCTATACCCCTCCCCGTCTCGTGAAGCTAGCCCCAGCGAGCTCGAAAGCCCCCCGTCTCCGGAAAGTGTCGACTCTCTATGGGTCCTGAATGACAAGTACTCGCTGCACGGCTCAGGATTAGATATCGAGTTCCCCATGTCCCTCGATAACAAATTATTCATTCTTATCCAGCACAACAGTCTCCGAGGCATGTTGGCCAACATGGCAATTTTGATCCGGCTAAGCGGCCGGGACTTTCAAGGATGGGATGAGTTCTATACGGAAGATTTGCCCACCCCGCCCGAAAACTCACCTCCTTGTTTACAGTTTACGGACCTACAAAAGACAACCTCTCATGAGGCCTGGATAGATATAGTCCCTTGTGCTACCATGCGGGATAATATTATCAAATACCAAGATCAAATCGACGTAGATGACCTTTGCTCCGACTTCCTCGGTGGCGCTTTTGAAGGAGCAAACGACATACACAAACGGGGTCTGGTACTATGGGGTGAGCCATGGTCCCCAGATGGGTGGGAATTGAGTGAAAACTTCATGAGGAAGTGGTGGTTTCTATTACAAGGTTGTGCTGATATGCTTGTTTCCACTAACACGTGGCGAGAAGCCAGAGGAGAGAAGAAGCTTGCTATGAAGCTGTGAAATATGCTACTAGATTGATTATTTCCATTGTCATCCACGAAAAACAGCTCGCATCACAAAACAACACATGCAGCAAATTTATGATCATTTCAACGGTTATAGGTTGCTTGTCTATACATTGCCGTATACCAAAACTGCATCGTTGGATGTCAATGAAAAATGACGGACTGCTCAGACTATAGCTATTCACAGAGCCCAATCTTTGGTAGTATGTTCATATTGGACTACATCAGCGTTGGCTAAATAAAAAAGAGAATACAAATACAAGGCCTTCAGCAATGTTTTGCTTCAACGAAGTCAATGGTAGCACCCAACTCCGTGTTGCTTAGGTAGCCTATTCCAAGATTGCCATTCCTTGTGAGTTTTTACCGGCACCAAGGCCATTGACGAGGAAATGCTGGATCTGCTTTCCCACGAAAGAATCTACAACAGTAACCGCTGAAGCTGTGGTGCCATTTCCTGGGGAAAGAGCATAAACATAGCGACTGGAGATTTTGAGGTCAATCAGGCCAGGGTCACCATTAGTGAGGTCGATGGTTGATATGATCTGGGCGTCCACTGCACTCATTTCAACAAGATGATTGAGTGCGGCATCGGTCACGAAAACACTTCCTCTGGCATTGGAATAAGCGGCCCAGCAAGTTGCTTTTTGACCCTCAATGGTTTGCTTGGACACCAGCGAAACTTTGTCTGTGAGGGGGTTGACTTGGAGAATCGTAGCCCCAAAAGAAGCGTCTGTCACGAAGATCTTTGAAGTTCCGGGAATGACAGTTGAACCGAAAAGTACAGATGTGCCGTTAGGGGAACTTCTCCTATCATGAGCACCGGAGTAGGAGTAAAAGTTCTCGATAGGCAACACGGAGATATAACCAGTGTTGTTGCGGGTAGGGTCACCTTTCACCGTTGTGATCAGGCGAGTCTCGTCCTCGGAGAAGAAAGTCTGTGCCACACCATTCAATGGCCCAGATGGAGGTGTGGTCTGGTTCAAGTTGAATGCAGTCAACGGGCTCATGTCACCCAAGCCTTTGCCAGAGTAGGAAGCACAGGAAATTCCAGCTTGGGCACCAGTGGTGCCGACGCACACCAAGCTGTTCTTTCCTGATGCCGCAACAGTTACAGGGAACTGGCCAGGCAGGATGGCTGGCTCACCAACAAGGCTCAGATCTGTTGGGTCCGTTTTTGAAATCTTCATCATGCTCAGGGTGTTCGATCCGGCATTGACGGCGAATAGAAACTAATGTTGAGAGGTGTAAGTCAGATGACAGCTATGAGTATATAAGTTTGGGAAACTGCTTACATTGTCAACAACAGTCAAAGCAGCCTGCGAACCGAGAGCATCTGGGCCATTGGCACCACCAGTAGTGTTAACGGTATTACCACCCTTTCCGCCAGTAGCAATTGTCGCACCTCCTGACAGAGTACCGTTGAGGCCGATCGGGATTGCAACCACTGAGTTTGAATTCTCATTCGTCAAGAAATAGATGGCTTTGGCCCCATGAGGTGCTTCACATGATTCACCTCTGGCGTCCAGGGGAAGCGCTGTGGCTGATAGCGCTGTTAATGCTCCTGCGATGCAGAAGTTGGCCTTGTTGAAGAGCATTGCGAAAGACTTTTGAACAAGCTAAGAACAGAGAAGAAAAACAACTGCAATGTTGGGAAATTGTTGAAGTGAAGAGATGTGTCTGTGTATTGATCATGTTATTTAACAAGGAAATAAGCAGGTATTTATAATTACAGGCGACAAGTACGTGCGCTATAATGTAGCTACTCAATTCCAAATACATTCCTTCGGAGTCAACGCAAGAAACTACTTGAATCTGATATCTACAACGTACCCGCTGAAACCATGAGGCTGTATCAGTTTTGGTATCAGGAGACGAGGAGATTACGGAATCACTGCTGATTGCCTGTTTGGGACTAGTCGCTTCTTTTCAGGAATCCGACTCCACCGGGAAAGCGCTAAACCTAATATGGAAGAAGCACGATTATGGAATCACCAAAAGCGGCACTGCGCTAGGCTGTATCAGTATTAGCTCGATGAGACGCCGATTCCATAATCAACAATCATCTCGCGGTCTCATCCTCCTTCCTTCAACTATCCAACTGGCACTGTGAAAAATCATTCGGCCATTGGACTGTGTTGTTATTGGAAGCAGCCCCATACTCGGATCCCAATCGACAAGCTATATACTTATCGGAAACCCGCAGGAGCTGAAATGAAGAAGACATTCACCTTTTTATCAGGCCGCTGGTCCACCCAGGGTAAGTTTTCTTTTATCAGGCTTACAAAGGATTTTGCCCGTTTCTTCTGGAGGACTGTAAACCATGGCTCTTGCTATGGGACCTCCAACAAGCGTTCACTTATTGACTAGCACTCGTTCATTACTGTCTAAAGACAAAGACAAAGATTCCTCCAGCTCGTCCGGCCGTAACGACTCTGCGTACCTGAAACGTCGAGAGCAAGTCCGTAGAGCTCAACGGTAAATACATATGCATGCATAATCTCTCCTTAGTGATGGCTGACCAAAGAACAGAACCCATCGAGAACGCAAGGATCAATATTTCAAGACGTTGGAAAGCGAAGTCTTGCGACTACGAGCAAATGAAACCAATTTCTTGAAGAAGATACAAGAATTAGAAACGCATATATTTCACCTCCAAGAAGCGGTGAAACACACTGGTATTGACCTGCCCTCAATCGAAGAGTACAGTCAGAGCGTCCCAGGATCGGAGGCTAATTTGCCCGCTCTCGCATCTGTCAAAGCCAACAATGTCGCCCATGATGCCTCCGCGTCCCATTCAATATTCCATAACACCGGTCCTCTGAATGACCTTGGTGAGTAGCTTCAATGGTTTTTCTCTTCCTTTCGAACAAGACACATTTCACTTACGAAATGTCTTGTCGCCGAGTCTCTAGCTCAGCTACCACCTTCGCATAGTCCTACAACCAGTCAACCCATAGAATCCACGGAGTCATCTCAGCTTACCCACGGTATGGAGTTTGTTCTAACGTGAGTTCTCATCCTTCACCTGCCATAACATCAGTCCCTGAAAAGCAACTTTTTTAGACTTGAAAGGCCCTGTCTTGGCCACATCGACGTTGATTTGACAAAATCGAATGAACCCTCCGGCCATGTTTTAACCGCCTCCATGCCACTGCTGAATACCTGTCACTATCCACAATCCTTTACCGAAGAGTCTCCATCGTTGGAGGTGTCAAAGACAATATTTGACCGTTTAACGAAGCTGTCTTCCGAACTCGTTCACGATGATGAATTGAGTCCCATACAGCTATGGAACTATATTGTCAGTCAGCAACTTGCAGACAAACTCAACATCAGCCAGCTCCGCGTACTAGCCGAGAATCTACTCCGCCATGTAAGATGTTATGGGTACGTGTAGACTCGACTACTGCCTCCAATATGATTTTTCCTGACCCATTTAGTAGATTCGGTGCAGTTGTGGAGAAAGATATCTGCGTGAATATGGTGGCTCAGTTGTTAACTGCCAGTTGAGTGCTCCTCAATTCCATTCAAATTCGACACTATGACGAGATTTCTGCTAAATTCAAAGCGACCAATCTCATAAGATGCGTCGAACGTGCCAAAGTACAGCTACAAATTGCTATAGTCCAGACGGACTAAACACTGGAATAACTTGCATTACGGAAATTTCGGCGAGCTCGGCGAAAGTGGGGATGGCCTTAGGGCTTATGGAACGGCGTATCTGTATTATATTTACGGCATGCTTACAATACGTTACCCAAAAAATTATATCAAGATTGCACATCATTCGCGATATCCTAGACTTAAGTTATGCTTCCATCAATTACAAAATAGCAGAAAAATTGGTCCCCTCGCAATACTCCTTAAATGAGGTCATCTGTATCCCAAGCTGTCTATTGGTTAGCTATTTCATTTTCATGAGAGGGAGCATCTTGTCAATCAACTTGCATCAGAGGATCGTACTACCGTTGGATCAGACCCATCGTATCCAAATTGTTGGGCAAACAAGGCGTTCTCGCCGAACTCCCTAGTAAGCTCGCCGGGGAGAAGTTCCACGAAAGATTCAATGGTGTGTTCTTCGTACCCGCCAGATGGGACACCTTGAGATTTACACCACGTCTCAAGTATTGTCCCCCAAGATAACATTTCGCCAACGACAAGGAGATTCAAGCCGGGCTTCGAATCTATGACTGCCTTTACACATTTGCCGAAGTCATTTTGAACGTCGCCCATTGGGATTGGGACATTAGCGGGGCCTGGGCCTTGAATTCGATAAGAACCATCAACTTGCTGTCACATACTTGTTAGCTTGGCATTCTGATCACCATTCTGCCTCAAGAGATGAGAATACCATGCCAACCTTTTTGGGCGCGGTTGGTAAACCCCATTGCCAGACCAGGTTGTAATAAATCGGAGCCTGTATCTGGGAGAATTTGTTTTTCAGACCCGGCAGGCTCTGAGCGTACTCTGCTACCACAGCCTTGGAATCCATATGATAGATACGGGAGAACTTCCCGTTACTCCACCTGCTTGCCATTGCCATAGAGCTGAAGACCAACAGGTCAAGCTGTTCAATCGCGGCAGCTGCATTGATAAGATTCTTGCCCTGATGAACTTCGACCTCAAAGCAATACTCGGTAATGGTTTGCTCTGGTCTTTTTTTAATCATGCTGGCAGGGTCCTGGAAAATGGTCCAGAAATCGGTTACTCCAAAGATAACATTTGCACCGTTGAATGCTCTCAACAGACTTGCTGGTTGTCGAGGTCGGCTTGCACAATTTCAACACCTCTGCCCTTCCAAGCATAAGCTTTTTCAGAAGAAGGGTTGCGTGTGATTCCACGGACTTTCCATCCTGGTAGCTGCAAGAAAGTGTTGGCAACGGACGATCCCTAGTCTGAAGAACATATTAGCAGTGGATCATCGACAGTTCCTATAGATTTACCTGAACACCAGTGATGCCCACGACTACTATCAATTTCTCCATTTTGTCTGATGTTCAAAGTCTCATCGAATTTATATCCTCAATCTGTCCTTCCAAGGTTGCGTTGATGAACTGGTCAATTTGGAAAAGCGATCAATGTTATTTTTACCAATCTCACTAGACGACTCTACGTGTAATGCGCACGATATTTATATTGCCAGCTTCATAATCAAAATTCCCTATGGAGATTTCAGACTAATCAAATCGAACTTTCGAGTTTCTGATTTGATGATCAACGCCTACCATTACAAGTAGGGATTGATAAACGTACCGGCGATTTCCTAGTTCGACCGTCGTACTGAAACTTTATGGAACCATTTCATATAAAAATACGCTAAGAAATTGTTCTTCTGCTCTTCACTTCCTTGATAATTACTAAGTCTTACGCTTAATGCCTATAACTAGTCTGCTCCAGGGCTTGCTCGCTGGTATATACGGGCCTTAGAGCACTCCAGGGTACGTTAACCCCTAGCAATCCAATATATAAGCCTCAACGTAGACTGGCTCGCTCCTAAGCTTGCTTATTGGCTAACTCCAGGATCTGTAAGCACGCCGATACGCGAGCGGGATATCTCTGTAGGATTCGTCTAAGCTCGCTGGCTCGTCTGAGAGCCCGTATGTGAGCCTGTACATATGTGAGTTGCGTAGTTACTGACGGCCTTATTTGTGGGGCTTGCTTTAAGGGCTTGAGGGCCCTGGAACAAGCCCCGGAGTAAGCTCCCGTGCGTGGATGCCTAAACGTGCCCCGAGGCACCTACTACACAATCTCGTGAAAGCCAGTATCCAGGGCCCTGGCTAGTTGGAGCTTGACGGCAGTGAGTGTAGTACCTAGCTAATACGTCTATGTAACTATATCTTACGTTGTGAGCCCCCGTACGTGGAGTTGCCAGTTACTGTAGGCATGTGTAAATTTATTTTTTCAAGATCAGGAACGCTAAGAATTTATTAGTGGAATTGATATTTGCAGGCGATACTAACATAGGCTTAGCGACTGGTTGAACTAGTAAATCCCGAGGTCGCCAGTATGTTTATCAATCCCCTTAAGTTATTACAAATTGAAGAGCTATGTTGGCAGTCTGACTCGCGATTTGTCATTTCGCCGAAACCGAAAATCACGACGCTATGACCTGGTGATTCCAAATAATTTCGATGGCGTCATGATCGCGAATGACAGCTGACTACGTTACTACGTAGTACGTACACAAAACATCAACTTCTATGTCCTGCTGGTTTAGGTACTGTTGCGCGCTATGAAGGGTGGCTTGCAGATTTAGTCAACGTCAATAACGAAAACCACCATCTGTAGTTACGTATTCGGCATTTGTCATCGTGGATTCAGACTCTACTGGATTGTCACCTATTCTCCCAAGAATGACGTCCAAACCATGGACTACAAAGGCAGACTTACTCGCCTCAGGTAGACAAACATTTCCGTAACAGCCAACTCAGTACTACCTACTTACTACTTAAGAAAAATTTACTATCTTCACAGATCCTCCTCGGTCATTAGTCACTTCTACGACCCTTACCCACCACATCTCCAACAATGTCTCTCACGCAGGAGTTGCAAGAAACCTACACCAACTTCAAGGAAACTGCGCCTGAGGCGGCATTCAATACATTGGGTTCAGGGGTACAGGAACTCAAAGAGGCTTTTGATCCTGGCAAGACCATCCAGGTCGGCCAGGAGTTCCCTTCTTTTGAGCTACAGGATGCGACTGGAAAGCTTGTCTCTAGAAATACCCTGGTCAGGGACGGGGCATTGCTCGTTTCCTTTTATCGCGGGGAATGGTGTCCATACTGCAACCTAGAATTACGTGCCCTGCAAAAGCATTTACCCGAGTTCAAAGCAAAAGGTGTCTCGCTTGTCGCCATTTCACCCCAACTTCCGGACAGTTCCATCTCAACTGTTGAGAAACATGAACTTCAATTTACTGTCCTGTCAGACGTGGATAACAAGCTTGCACGACAGCTCGGTATAGTCTGGAGGCAACCCAACACTTTTCGGCCGCTATTCCAAGGCTTCGGAGTTGATTGGCAAAACTTTACGGCAACGAGAGCCTCGAAGTCCCTATTCCCGCAACCTTTCTCGTTGATAAGAATGGTGTCGTCCGGAATATGTTTCTCGATCCTGATTATACGAAGAGACTCGACCCAGAGACAGCATTGGAGTGGTCAGCCAAGCTTTGATAGACTGAATCGGATCGTAGCTTCGGTGGTCACTTAGCAAAAATGAAACAAAAATGTTGTCTCGTTTGAGAATTTTGTTGGTGTAATTACACAATAACAGAAACAACTACTAAATATTTTTTCCTCTTATAAGAACCTAAAATTGTCAAGAACAAGACGACGAGTCCATATTGAATTGTGCCTCTAGTCTGATTGTTAACTAAATTACTAACTGTTTCTATCACTACCGATCTTGATGTAATATGTCCTGTTGTAGAGCAAAGTGCGCAATTTCAGAAAAAGTTCCCTTGTTAATAAACAACTCAAATTAAACAGTCTTATTAAACATGAAATATGAAGAGAGCACGACATATATGCCGAAAAATAATGAGTGTTCATAAAGTATAAGGAACGCCGTGGTCCAAGACCGAATCGTATTGCGAACAGTCGACAGGTATCAAAGCTTCCGATCCGATATTCAATCCCGACAAATCTGAAAATACCAAGGGATCAGTTTCATTGCCACATATCTTAGTAGATGTCTCAACCGATATGTTTTGTACGTACAAAAATCCCGGAAGTTCCTCCAGTAGCAACAGCTAGATAAACCTTTTGACGGACGAGGTTCACTGTTAGTATATTCTTTCAGGCGATATAAGAATCCTCCGAGGTTTGAATGCTCACATCGGATCTCTGTTCGAGTCATGGTTAAAGACAATGCTACATGCAACTTAAGGAAAAGGTGACGGTCCAAGAGTTACTCACCTGATTATTATCTTCGACAAAAACAGCACTGCACTGTTGTTTGCTTTTAGTTATTGGGCGGTCATTGGAAAGAAACTCCGAGGGATTAGAAACGTACGACTCCGACCTGTTCATGCCTGTCAGCAACTGAATATAGACGTCGGCTACAAAAATGTATTTGGGGATGACTTGGACATGTGTACTTACCGAACAAGTGCAGAAATCCCCATCTTCCGTATACTATCATAAAATGAAAACAGTCAGTTACTGGCATTTTCGACAGAAACACTGACGTACGGTATCGCCGGAGGTGCCATTTACTCGGTTCGTGAAATCAAGTCGGCAGACCGATCCATAACCTGCACATTGGGGTAACTGTCGCGCACTGAGCTGTTTGGACGTGTCGGAAGTCAATGGTGTAGCTGCAGCAATGGCAAGCGAAGAAAGTATAAATGCTAAGAGGCGCGCCATTGGGCCAATATATTGTGTGGAAAGGGCGTCAGAAAATGCTGAGGTGATGAAGAAAAAGCCAATATCACTTCCAGGTTCAAAGATACCTAAGTAAGTGAAATGTGATGCTTGGACATATGTGTAGAATTGATCGATGATACGAAAGTGTCGAGAGCTTTACTATATAGAAATCTGCTTGTATACTTCTTAGTCAAACGCACTGGTTCATTCCCGAGAGAAGGAAGAATTCGTAAATAGTCAGTCGGAGATCTGCAGTACTATAGGTACATGAACTCTGTGCTTGACGCCTGCATTAACTACATGCTCGTAAAAGAGTAAAGGCTACAAGTACCCAAGACTGTAACCAATCGGGAATCTAAATAGTAAACAACAATCAAGTAGACCGGCAATATATGTTTACCGAATGCCTGCATAAGGTATATGTACGTATGAGCTCACCTGGACATCTGTGCCTTGAAAACGTGGGCCTGTGTACACAACAATAGCTGGATGAAGCTTGTTCTAGGCCGTCAGATGATCTGGACGTCTGAAAATTAGACAGATTCGAACCATTCGATTGATATTTTGTGTAACACAATTTACTTTCGTCCGGCGGGGTAGAATTGAGTTGAAGCGGAAAGAAGCGATTAGACCTAGGTGAAGATCATTATTTCCGAATATCGTGAGGACTACTGTCTGCACGATGTCCCACGCTTGTCCAGTTCTAATAGCGCGAACACTAAATATGCATATCACATATTATGCCAAGTAAGAAGAGACATACAGAAGAAGACAAGATAACTGAAATTATTATCTGCATACTCCGTAGGCGATTCTTCATTCAGCCGCAGCCTGAGCCGAGTAGTATCAATTGATCATGCTTGGACTATTAGGTTTATACAAAGTAATGTAATTTCAGCACATTTATACCTATGTATAATTTGGTTATACATTTCTTTCCTGGCTAGGACGTCGTCCTGTAGTTGCGTCTCTCGCGGTCCCAATCAATTGATGCATGGCGGGCAAATGGTATATTTTTGAGCTACCTTGTCGTAAAGCCATTTCCCTAGACCAACCTTGGAAGCAAATGAGATATCGCACCTAGGCAAGCAAGTACCTTTGCATGAGGCATTTATGCATTTAATCTCGCTAAGGAACAGTTCATTGGAGCCATAACCAAGCCATTTCGGCATAGCCTAGCCTTGCGATGATCGGCAAAAGACACAATAGTCCGGACACAGCTGATAGAGAGTTTCTCCATACCTTGCTACGCCAGAATTGAGATCAGATCTCCCAATGCCCACTGAGAAGTCACATCTACTCTGCTTGCTAAAGTCTTTCTGAGTTTATTGTAAGTACGCTGTGATCTGAACGATATGCATTCGTTTACAGGCATCGGAAAGAGAAGAGAAAAAGCAAGGATCTATGCCTGCATCACTGCATATGACTTGAACTTATAGCCGGTGGTTGACATTGATTGTATCATATGATAAAGCTATTGCGGCGTTTTTCGCGTGGCCATTCGATGGCTCAGTCTCCTATATGGGTATCAAAACTGCTGCATCTGGTGAGATCAAGGTACATCTGATTTCATCAGTCATATGTATTTACCCAAGTGTGCGGATCTGGTGTCCCAGCAGTTCCAGTAGTGTCTGTACTGGATTTTGTGTACGTCTGAAGCGAAACTCCCAGGCAAATTATTTCAACAACAACAATATTCCCGATCTCAAGACTTTCGAACTTTGGTGATACGGTTACAATCTACTTCCGTCATGCCGGCACCCTACGTAGAGTCGGTTTTGCTGCTTATCCGTTTGTCAGTGCGCATTATCTAGAACCGATCGTGTGCAGATGAGCGATATCTATGTACATGAAGATGGATGGCACCTTTGTCGCAATTTCAAATAGGCAAGCCTCAAGATCCGAACGATAGGAATGGCGACCTTTCTAGCAATTACCAGTTAGTATAATAATCAAATGCAAAACGGCCGGCGGACACATTTTAAATAGTCCACATGCATCCTGGGGGCAAAATAAGCATTAGATTGACTTCACAGATCATAGATAAGTGCAAGCAAAATTTCCTTTGGCACAATTCTGGCAAGGCTGTTGTTTGTCGCATTTGACTTTCCTTTGCCTACATAGTTCACACGGTCTCTTCCGACTCGAATAAATGTGCACTCGCGGCGGTCTCAAATCGCCAATATCGATTGATTCAGAGCATTCGTACCCTGCACTGGTACAATTTTGGCAGGGAAATAGCTTATCGCATCTTATCTTCCTTGCCTGGCATTGTCCACAAGGCGATCGACTTGCAAGTGTAGCTGGGAAGGCATTCGCATCTTGTAATTGTTTCAAAATCTGCAAGTCGTTCCACAACAATCTTCCTGCCATATCACAGGCTATGCCAAGCCAAAGAAAATTTTTAAGTCGGGTCTTATATTGACCCCATTCAAAGATATTTGCTGACAAGGTATGCTCATATAGTTTCTCAACAAACAACGATCGTTCCGACGAGCCTGTCGCAGCAATACATCCCATTGTCAAGACCCAGATAAGTACATCTTGACATTCAGAGATAATAGACGAGACAAGTTGAAAGTTTATGCGTTGCAAATTTGATAGAAGCACTGTGGCGAGAGGTATAAAAGGCGCCGCAGGACCAGGTAAGGGGAAAGTGACACCAACGCTGTATATAAGTGCGCATATTCGAAAAACTTCGTATTGTATGCTTGCCGTAGACTGGTCTTTCTTGGAAGGTAGGCTCAAGACACGGTGTTGAAGAAGATTACGCCAGTCACATAATGTCTGAGTGTCCATTTGTGGTGACTCGCCTGATGTGTATCGGTCAAGCACAGAGGTGTAAACAGCCATAGCTTGGAACACTTCGACAAGCTCTTCGCAAAGACAGAAAGAGTAGATACCTGAGAATCGAAGCACTGGGTAATTGGGACTTGCATAAATGATATCTGTAAGCTCGAAATCGCGATTTCCAGATAATGGAAAGTATGGTAGGCAAGGCGGACTTAGAGTCAATGCTGCATTGACAATCACACGACTATTGACAAGTTGATTCAGCAGGCAGTTCAATTCTATCAATCTGGAATTATATAAAGAGATGGGAACCTTACTATGATATCGCTGGCGCAAGCCCTGGTATTTCTATGTTGCGAAGACCGCCCCTTAGCTCAACAAGCTTACAAAGACCCCTCTGGTGGGACAAGTGCGGCTCCCTGGCTCCATGTATGTTTAACCACTGTAAACCTCGGAGTGGTGCCTGAAAAGGAGATTCTTCCTGCCAATTTTTATTTGATGCTACAACAGGCATTTCAATCATCATGAGGACAGCCAAAATGGTCGCATCGGTCACTACCGGCTTGGGAGATCTCAGTACTTCATTCAGTGCTCTGACCGAAGCCATGTAAGACTCCTCTAGGAGTTGTTGTTCTTGCATCGTAAATGGTTCAATTGAATCTTTTGAGATGAGCGACCTTGTGCGTTTATGGGAAAGCGAAGCCATGATTATAGCCGAGAAAACTGATTCCACAGTCAATGACAGCGGAAACCAGGAATCAATGAATGGGTTGGCAACTTCCGCGGTGTGAGGCATTCGAGGTGTCATGATGAAGAAACCTGGTGTTGATCAGTTTGACTCGTAGACATTTTTTGCCCTGAAAGTTCAACTATCACGTACGATATCGACGAAGACAGAACAGAAGGATACGGCTGCAGGGTGAACACATTGACAGAGCCGAACGGGATATCAATTGTCCCTGAGCTCGCTGAAAGTACGAATCAGCACTTGCTCTAGAAGATCAACTTTCCGTGTGTGAAAAGTTTAGCGGCGGCCCTATATTTACATGTATGATTTGATTGTATCGAGATCTCTGTCTCTTCGTCCGACTCATGATTCCGATTCCCGTCGAGGTCGCAAAGAGAGCTGGCCGTCTCCATTATTCAAGTAAGGTTTTTAATGCCTTGTCCACAATCCAATAAATCGGTAGACCAGTTCACAAAAGTGATTATTTGCGACATGAGCTGTGATACCCAAAGATGATGAAGATTTTGCATGGTGATAACGAATGGTGTCCACCAATGAAATAAAGTGGCGATGCGCTAATGACAAATCAATCATCAAGCATTGACTAAATATTGAGCTAGCTATGCTTCGAGCTAAGACATTCAACGACCACTATGATAGGTTTAGGGTATGTAATGGTGTTTCTTAGACAAACAATTCTCTTCTCGTTGGCTGCGTCCGAGTCATTCCATGCTCTTTCGACAATCTAATAGTCTTTTCAATACGGCTTTGATTATTGATCTTTTTGAATTTAAGGCTGGATTTCTTCGTCCTCGTCGCTACTTGGCACTCAGAAGGTACAAATTGCCATACACTATATCGTACAAGCCATGATCGTCTCAGGGTAATATATAACTGGGAGTCTCGCGATAAAAAGCGTGACCAGGGAAGCCCTAATCCCTGTCATAGTGGAGTCAGGATTCTCTATCGGCCAATCATGATGTGCGTCTGTCGAAGCTAAGCGTAACATGGCAGAATACCCCCGACAACCGTAAAGGGCTTAGCGTCAGCCGTGCCTGCTTCCATTCAGGCATTTTTTATTGTTTGCTTCATCTCTACTTCGTCTACTTCGTCTACTTCGTCCAATGTCCCTTACATTTGCTGCCCATCGATGGCGCCATCATTTCTTGCATGTCGCTATTGCAATTGAATACATCACTTAACATGTGAATAAAAAAACGCGGCGATCCTTTTTGTACTCGATCACTGTTGAACTCGCCGTGGTATACAGCGTAGGATCAAGCACTCGTTGCGCAGGTGACAAGATTCGTCATTCTTAGCAAAGCCTTTGGAAAAAACCTTTGGTCTTGAGCCAAGACGCACGATTCGTCGTGACGATGCATCGGTTTTGACACACTATCGATTTACAGAAGATGTACGTGCCAGGAGAGAACGTTGACAGGCTTTGCGAAATGTCGGCTCTTATGAGCGGAGTAATCAGCTGCCTAGTGGAGAAGTAGACTTGCATTTTCATTTTTTTCAACTTGGTACTAAATTCGCTGGTTCTCTCCGCGGACGGCCACAGGAAATCTTGCATCTACCAACCAGTTTGCGACCGCTCACATTACGAGCCATAGAAGCGGCGCATACGCTTCTTCGACATTGCATCGGAGATCCCGACTCCAGGGAAGGTCTCGTCGGCCTATCGCTATAGCTTCATGCCGCTATATCTCCATTCTATGATCGCATTCGCCGTGGTATCCTTGTTTAAAGATGCCACATTGCTGGTATGTAATCGGTATCACCATCGATCCCGCCCAACAAACAAGACGGTTAATTGAAGACACTACCAAGTTTATTAGAAGTTGCAAGGCAGGCGCTAATCACATGGTTTTTTGTATGGCGAATGGCTATGATAGAATGCTCAAGCAGGCATCCCGACGGATACGGATGCAGTCTAACAATCGCAAGCTTCCAGCAGCAAGCAATATGCAATGGACGAAGAATTCTGAGTTAGACCGCAATAGGTCTTCATGGGGTCTCCCGGATCAAACTCCGCTTGGCCAGGATCGTGCTCGCCTACGTCAGCTTACATGTTAGACTATCAAAGGCGAATGGCCTTTGATCCCAATTCCCCGCCAACAGTTATAGACCATACATATAATGTGCGGCCAAACTCTGAAGTCTCCCCACACGAGATCTGGGATATTCAGGATGAGGAGCTCTGGAGCTTGGCTATGGGTTATGGCCTACTAGCGCCTAGCGGCGAAGGGCTACCAAACACAACCTTTCCATATTTGTTTGTCCGATGATGAATAAAATATCCTAGTCTCCTGGACGTTGTCACCATGATCTGCCTGAACACACATCTACTGGTTAGTCTTTCTTGACCTACGTACTTAAGTAGATTGCCTATCTTTACTATTCAGGCTTCAAATCTTAGCTACATGGCGACGCGTTTTTAGCTACATTGTATATATGATAATTCTAGTGCTAATGAACATTGAAATAGAAACAAGTTCGGGGAATCTGTAAAAATTTCTAGGTAACCACTTCTGTAAGTCACCAAAGAAGTTTTTATAATGACAGGATCTCACTTGAAGTCGTTATCAGCACTGAGGTATGGCTATTCCTGGTTTATTCATAAAAGCCAAAGTGAAACTTAGTGACCAATGAGGGCAAGAAAGCAAGAAAAGGAGATGTCTTGACGACCTCATTCACATCACCTCAATCAAGCAAGTTTGCAACACAATGCTACTATTGTTGAATTCCTGCAATAAAATCCGTACTCAAGATATCCCTGATAGGAACTCATATCTGTTCAAAGCCCAGCATCTAACTTCACTTCGCATAAAGACTTTCAGTGCATATTAAATCCAGACATCGGTCCAACCCTTCTCAATGAAGCACTGATGACAACGTCTATCGCTTGCCCGTCCACCTCTAGAACGCAAGATTTCCTTTGTCCTCAAGTTGCCCGTTTGTATTCACTTTTGACAATACAATCATGTCAGTATCATCAGAACAAACCCTCGTCATCAAGGACTTCGAGACACCTCCAAAGGATGGGTTCCAACCTTGCTTTGTTCTTCAGCTCCACGATAGAGCCTCTGATATCCTCAAAACAACCACGGAAACTGGGTATCAACGCGAAACTCTCCTTGAAGTCTTCGAAGGCAAATATGATTTTTCGCTCAACTTGGAAAACGATTACCTGCCTAACCACCGCCGACGTCTGCATGTCAGAGCCATGCGAAGAGCTCCTCAATCTCTGGACCTGATACCGCTTTACCACGAAGATGTTCCTCACATTTTGGCCGTGATCTTTCAATCCAAGGATACGTCTGAGAAAGAGGGGACAAGACACTGGAACGCGAAGCATGACTCAATTCTGTCGCTTGGAGAGCACAAGTTACGGTTGGGGGAAGTCAAAATTATGATCATTGGAGTTATTCACCTGGACTTCGTGGACCAAATGGATCTCGACGATGCTGATGAGTGTTTGACCAAGACTATCGACGTGAATCTAGAGTTTTGGATACAGATCGTACAAGCCAACATCTGAGGACACTATCTTGAAAGACAGAATTGGAGCAGGGTCAATAGTGCCGCCATGACAGGCATGGAACAGGGCGCTATCTAGGCCACTCAGACGATTTGCACAGCTAGCTATGAAAATAATGACATATGGCTTCATGATACATCAACAAGAACGGTTTCGATAGATAGATCGATAGAGCTTATTTGTTTCTGGTTTCTTTGACAAGCCGAATCATGTATCAGTAGACAGCTAGATGTCATCCAAAGCTCGATCTATCTAAGCTTGGAAAGCCAGATGTTACGAACATGGTCTCACGGTCATCCTTGAGTCTATGTAGCAAGCCCATGATCCTAGCAAATGCATTTTAGTCTTACAAATCTACACACATAGATGGAGCCGTGCCACGGCAATTTACAACTTCTTAGATACTTACTCTTCGCATCCAAAGGGCTGTCAACGGAGCACTTCGCGCCGCGGAGGGTACTCCTCCTTCAGTACCTCCCCCACCAACAAATATCAAGACGACTCGGGGCAAAAAGGTCCGTCATGTCTAATATTACAGTTCATTACTTAATAACTTCATCATTTTAATTTTAAGACGGCTTAATCATGGGAACACATCCCAGATCCGAAAACGAACGTGCCGAAGATATACCAGTGGGGATATTGCCATTCTACGCCTTCACCAAATGTCTAGTTTCAAGAAAATCAGAGTAAAGAATCCCGTCGTGGAACTTGACGGGGACGAATTGATGAGGGTTATTTGGAAGGAGATCAAAGACAGATTCATCTATCCATACCTCGATATCGACATCAAATACTACGACCTAGGCCTCCCATGTCGCGATGAAACAAACAACCAAGTGGTTCAGGAAGCAGCGGAAGCAATGAAAAAGTATTCTGTGGGCATCAAGTGCGCGACAATTACAGCCGATGAAGCTCGGGTGAAGGAATTTAATCTCAAGCAATTGTGGCCTTCACCAAATGTAGCCATTCGCAGTGCCATTGGAGGGACCATCTTCCGCGAGCCTCTCATTATTCCCCGTATCCCCCGGCTCGTACAAGGATGGCAGAAACCAATCATAATCGGAAGACACGCATTCGGCGATCAATATCGTGCAAAAGAACGTGTCATACACACCGCAGGCAAGCTCGAAATGGTCTTTACCCCTGAGGGAGGCCAACCGGAAATAGTTGAAGTACACAGCTTTTCACAAAGAGGAGGAATCGGTCTTGCTCAGTATAACACGACTGAATCAATCGAAGAGTTTGCACACTCCAGCTTTGCCTTTGCGCTCTCCAAAAAGATGCCACTCTTTTTTAGTACGAAGAACACCGTGCTAATGAAGTATGATGGACGATTCAAAGATACGTTTCAGCAGATATACGAGGTGAACTATCAAAAAGACTTTGAAGCAGCGGGTACCACTTATGAGCATAGACTCATTGATGACATGGCCGCGCAAATGATCAAGAGCAAAGGCGGCATGGTGATAGCCCTAAAAAGTAAGTCGGAGTTGAACACCGGAAGACGATCCTAACAAAAATTAGATTATGATGGAGATATTCAGTCGGATATTGTTGTTCAAGGATTTGGCTCACTTGGTTTAATGACATCTATCCTTGTTTCACCAGATGGCCGCACGTGTATGACCGAGGCTGCCCATGGCACAGTCACAAGGCACTTTCGAGATTACCAGAAAGGCAAAGAGACGTCGACAAATCCCATTGCCTCCATTTTTGCATGGACTCAGGGATTGATCAAGCGAGGCGAGCTGGACGGTACACCGGACGTGATTGAATTTGCTAAGGCGGTTGAAAAGGCATCTATCGATGCAGTTGATGTTGATGGCATCATGACCAAGGATTTGGCTTATGCTTGTGGAGAGTCAGATTCCAGTTCGTGGGTAATGACGAATACTTACTTGGCTGCCGTTGAAAAGAGGTTGAAGACATATTTGGAATCAAAGTTATAACCGAATGTATTTTTAGCAGTATCTAGTTAACCTTGGAAGTACCGAGGTATTAAGAAGACCTGGAAGCTAGGATTTATTCTCTACTTCCAGGGCTGTTTACGTTACAGTATAAAACATAATGTAAATTGAAATTCAGGACAAGGGACAGTGGACTCGAAGCTGTTACAAGATTGATTCATGCAAATTACCGTAACCATAGGCTGACTTTGGTCACGTTACGTACGATTTGCAAAATTGTACTATTATTACAGGTGGAATATTTCGTGGATTCAAATGGCATACCCTCCTGCAAAAGACTTGTCGAATGTCTCATCCTCGCCGACCCAAATCTTGTAGGAAATCCTTGCATAAGATTCTGCTTGGAACGCAGGTTCTGGGGCAATGAAAAGATAAGAATATGAAAGAATCAGCCAACAATCAACCGCATGATCCGTCATCAGCCCCCAGGTTTCAACAGTCAAGGCTGTACGAGATAACCGCGAAATTTCGCCACCTTTTACCACGAAGCTGAGTGAACTCAAAGCTTTAAGGACAGATTCCACCGCTTTCCCCGAACTATTCTGACGGAGATGCTCTTTTGCAAGCAGGAATTGAAGAGCCGATACTTCAATACGAGGTACGTCAAGGCTTTATTCGATATGAGACTTCTCAAATTCCTTCACAGCAGCGTCGATTTCAGCAATCCTTCCTGCTTGCAATGCGGCCACAGCATTTTCTCGAAGAGCCCTTCTTTGAGTAGATTCATTTGTTTTCGAACGTGCTTCACACATCCTGCAGTCGCATTCGAATCCCCACTGCTTAAGCGTTTTTGTGTGTGCGCCATAATCGTCGTCAGCGTCAGGCCCGTGGTACTCAAACACTACCTCTGTGCCAGATGGAAGATCGTGAGTAGCACGGACAATAATCATGTCACCAATGTGTGATAGATGACGTTCGAAATGCAAGAATGATTGATGTATGATGCCATCGCAAGAATGGAAGTACTCATCGGATTGATTGATTGCCAAGTGCATTCGCGAAAGAAATTGCTCGCGTGTCGAGAGGGGGCACGTAAATGCTTTGTAATGCAGAATACGTTCTATCAAGAAACCATGCGGAATATCAACGTCAGTGTAGCTCGAAAGATCTAATAGCGATGCATACTTACGTGTCAGCAACTGAAGAACCGTCAACGTTAGTAGTCTGATGAGTCTGGTAAGATCCATGATGCAGTTTGGAAATGCCTGAAATCAAAGACGGGTTCTAATACAGTTTCCGAATCATCATTCCCATAAGCTCTTCCTGGGCGCCAATTGTCACTTCTTTAGTGTCAGGATTGACCAGGATGGATATCTTTCCCTTAGGCTTATCGTCACCGACGAATGCGAAGGCAAATGCTTTTTCAACCAAAAATAAACCCCCTACCTCTATATTTTCGGTTGTGAACACACCACGCCCCCGAGAGGCTGTCGCCTTGACGGAGACAGGGCCGATGTAAGTGGCATGGTCCAGGTATGGAGGGCGAATGTTGCCCGCTTCTGTGTGCATCTTTTCAAAGTGATAGCGGCGCTTTTTTTTTGCTCTACAACGCGTCTGATAGCTCGAGTCGATTCGACCATTGCCGTTTTGTTGTTGGAAAACTTAGAAATAAGTCGCTTTAGAGTATCGTAGGACGATCAGAACTACTACATCTCATAAAGGATTTAGGATTTTCGCAACAAAGTCTTTTCCACCTGCTTTAACATGCCAGAAACCGAATCTATATCAGACAGGACAAAATCCAGCTGGTTAGTCTTGAAGAACGCAAGAGACCGATTGAGTTTAAGGGCGCAGTACCCTTCGTCGGTGGGATCACGATCGAGGCCTTTGCTATAACTATCCACCAAGTCAGCGAGCACCATTGAGCTTTCGAAGATTCATACCTATCAATAGCGGCATAGTACTTGCCTTTGAGAAAGTACTCGTTGCCTTTCAGCCTCATCTCCTCTACATTCGCACGATCATCACGAGATGTCTGCCGCCAAGCTGCAGGAATGAGAGGATTGCCCATGCTCAAATACGATATATCGGTAGCATGATCAACTCGTATTCCACTGTTTCCGTCCCCTAGCTGTGTCAGATACGGTTCTTTCACGATGAAAACGCCACCCTGTCGCAAAAAGTCTTCCGCAGAGCGATCCTGTCCTTGGTAATACACGATTAACGTAAGGACGTTACCCTCCTCATCTTCAACAATACAAAAGGCACCAGAAGTGCGATCCGCGGGGACGATAAATCTCAAAAGAACGAAGGAGCCTCTGTGATGGATTTCAAGGTGAAGATCGTTAATCATGATTTTGGTCGAGTTTGCGAAAGAAATGACGGATGGTGCATATGCGGGTGGCATGAAAATTGTCTCCATCTCATGATCGAGGTCTGATTGTCTTTCTCCCATCATGCGGGCAAACTTGTACTGCATAGCAAGCTCATCGCGAGAAGCTAGTTGAGGACGCTTGCCCTTTCGCTTCTGGGCCTCGATGAGAATCTGCGATTGCGTTTCCATCAACTGAGGGTACAGATGAACTTGGGACATATCTTGGCCGTCCACTTTGCTCGATGCCAAATGCAAAAGGTTCGCAGCGAGCAGAAATCAGTAGCTAAAGAAATAGAGACTATGGGATAAGCAAATTTTGAGTGTGAAAATACTGCCGTCTGTGTGAGACAGAGAAGAGAGAAGAGAGAAGGCAAACGCAGCAGGTTGAGGCAACCTTCCAAAATTCCCAGATGGTTAGCTTAGCAGAGATCATCAAGACATCTTTCACGGTAGTTACCGGCAAAATATCTCCAGGTCTACTAGGCAACAATGCTGTGCAAACCAAACACTGAGAACTTCCATACTACCTGAGTTGGGAATCTTGTATCATTGAAGATTCTCATTGGCGGCTTTGACAAACAAACGAAATCAGTTCCTTGATTCGTATACGGGCGAAAAAGACAAAGAGACGTGAAAAACCGCCTCTCGTTCAGTTGCGCCTCAATATCCTCAAACTGCGGTGTCCTGTTTTCTTACACAATATTCTCCAGTCAAACAATTCGCGTCTCTGTCTATCACTCAGTATGGATGTTCTACGTGCCATCGCAGACTGCCTAGATCTTCATGCCACCACAGTTCAATATGCCGCCGTGCCTGAGTCGAAACACGAAACGATATTCGTAACAGAGAGGGGCGACAAAGAAGTTGTCGACGAAGTAATCAACACAATCATCACGGCCGAGGAAGGCGGTCCGTTGCTACGATCCCAGCTCAAAGATATTATTGGGGCCGATAGATGGAAGGAGACTGTTGCGAAGGCTATACTTTTCAATCTGGAGCAAATGATACAAAAGGGGCCGAACACACTCGGTCGTGCCTTGCAGGAGGCAATACAAGTTGCAGACGAGGCTGTGGAAGATGTCTTTCAATTTGCAGCCGATCGCCCAGTTGTGTGCACTCTGGCTGCGATTGGAGTTCTTGTCATGTTGGCCCCATGGCTGATCGAAGCGCTCGGGATTGGGGAACTAGGCCCTATTGAAGGCATATCTCAAAGTCAGTCATTATTTCACTCCGATGTCTCACCTGAAAACAGGTTCCTTTGCTGCATGTTGGCAATCAACTTACGAAGGTTACGTGCCCAGTGGAAGCCTATTTTCATTCTTTCGACGTCTGGGAATGGTATGGCACTGAGTTTGTCATCGACAATGTACAATCTCGCGCACCACGTCTTTTGCGAACACAACGCCGAAAGCTTCTTGTCCGTTGGGAGTCTTGTTTTCTACCACGCTCTGCGAGATTACACGTTTCTGCCAAGTACCTGGAAGATATGTACTGAGCGAATGCGATAGCCTGATTTGTTGTTATTTCCTACTGTACGCAGACGAGGCTATTATCAACTTAGCTTGGATTATCTATGTGTTGGGCGGCCGCTTCTTTCTTGTCTGTTAACGAAGGCCACTCTCACTTTTTACTCTAGGCGAATTCATGTGTCGACGAACACATTGTCCCGATCCTGAAGTAAATTTATTCCATATTGTGTATACTCAGGTAAACAGTTAGATACATTGGCCCCTCCTGTATCGCAGGAGGACCTCGGGAGTAAACAAATTGCTGTTGGATGATTGGCCTATTTGCACAACTAAGTGAATTGAATACATAAATAGAGGTTATGACAAAATGGTAGAAAACGCGAGTGTCAGAGGAAGCATTAAACAAACAACTTTCTTGGGCAAAAGCTGTCAAATTTCCGAGTAAGACGGCAATCCTTCCATCCGTCTAAACTCGTCCATCGACAAGTCGTATCCTAAATGTCGCTTGAGCAATTCATGTGTCACATATCTCTCTGGGATATTGCCCTGCGCATCGATAAATGAGACATGCCGGTTGACATCGCTGATCCGCTGAAGCTCATTAGCATGTCGATGATGATGAGGGCATCCATCAACTCCAACCAAGAAGATTGTTACATGGGCCCAATTGAGACTCGACAAATCTAGCTCAAACTCATCCATATCTACGGCTTCTCCATCCAGGAGCAACAGCAATCTGAGCATAGGCGTTTCGGGACCGGCTTGCCATCCGTATACAGGGTGGTGAGAGGCCGATTGAGAATGTTTCTGGAAGTGCAATTCTTTGACTTGCTGCCATCCAGCCATGACACGCGTTCTCCCTCCGAAAGTTATCTTGTTCCACACTTCGTTAAAGTTTCGCTGATTGATCGTTCCCATGTATTCCGCTTCATTAGCAAAGGTGACAAGATCATACCCGTCCACGTGGTGCTGATCACCATGTGATAATGCCTCTGTGAATCGGCGGATGATTGATCTGGCGACATCTATAGGATGTGTGGTTAGCCGAGTTTGCTTAATGGATCGTGTGTTGTTCTTACCTTTGTTCTTGGGTTGTAAGGATCTCACGTATCGAGTGATAAGGTATTGATCATAAACCGGACGAACTGGTTCAAAAGTCATGGAACCAGAAACATCAAGAAGAATCATGGTGTCATCCGTGGGCAGCTCGGGGCGATCGTATGGCTCGAATGGGGGGGGCAAGACTTGTTTAGAGTATCCGGCTAGTGTGTGCTGAAGGTTGCAAGTGTCGTCAGCAGAGGAATACACTGGTGGCGGTTCTACTGCTTGAGCCATTCTCTCCCTTGCCATATTCATTGTTGATATAAAATCTGGTTTCATCCTAGTTCCAACAGATCCCTCCCGATGATTCAATACCCAATAAAGTCGTTCCTCTGCCAAGTCCTCAAATCCTCTCCATGCCGGAGTGATGCCCCTCCATCCAGACGCCGCTTCTATCTTGAACTTCAAAGGATTCGATGGGTGGACGGCCCATTCCACAGGGATGGGCTCAAAGTACCCAGCCTTGAGTAGGTGCAAGTATTGAAGGGGACATTGGGTGCGCAGATCAGCAACCTTCTTCAAGATACCAATTCGTTCTTGATATTCGGTCACCAGTTGCCGCCATTGGCTATCTGGCCACCGGCCAAGCTCTTCCTTCAGTATTTCAACCCGCAGAATGCTCGACTTCTCATTATTTTTTTCTTCTGTAGATCTGACACCGATGGCCTTCCTAAAGCTTGACAACTTAGACGTTGCTTTTGGCTTTGCACTAGTCAGTAAATCACTCCCTATCTCTAAGTCTTCAGTGTCTTGCTCTCTTATTAATTCTTGGTCAGTCTCGGTAGATTTATGGTCACTAAGAGTAACTCTTGCGATTGAAGACGACATTTCCTTTTGGTCCCATAAGCAGTGTTTGGGCTCCAAGGCATCGACCTTGGCTTGAGCTTGGCTATTCAGCCTGCGATCCAATTCATTCGTCTTACGTATGAACCGAGCATGATAGCTTGGTTTAATTCCTCGCGAGTAGGCTGTTGATTGAGCGCCATACGGAGACCCAACCCCTAATTGATATGGATTGGTGCTAAACAGCAAGCCAGTTACGCTATCATTATAGAATCTCTCTCCTGGGGAGTATTGACGGTTAGACATCCCGTTATTCTCCAGGGATCAAAACGAGCATTTAATTTACCTGGATACATAACGGCCTTTGCCCACCTTTCCTGTATGCCGAGTCGGACCCATTTCTTCAATTTATACTGATGAATAGAGCAATCGCACGGGTAACCCGTGTCATGTTCGGGCTCAATTTCGCTGTTGTAAATGCGATGCTCCAGCTGGACTCGTTGTAGCAATTGGATCATTTCTTGCTTCAAGACTGATTGTTAGCAGGCATACCATTAGTTCTTCGACATGTTTTTCGGAATGGCTTCAAACCTCATCCCGTGCCCTGATCGTGCTAGCTTCGATCAAATCATTGGTATGATGAGTAGTATTGGTGTGGTGGGTGGAAGCATGTTGATTGATTCTCCTCGCAGTGTGAGACCCCGAAATCGCGGTATATGGTGGTGGTTGACTCGCAGACTTCTTATCAGTCATTTTGGAATCAGAATTACCCTGGTGAATTTTAGTCTCAGTATTGTTTTGTGCTAAATCGTCGATAAGGATGAAGATGTTTTTCCCACCTCGACATTATGACGAACAGACAGAGTTGTTCGTGCGTCAAGGAAGTATGAGATAAATTCAAGAGATTTAGGGGAAATTCCAAGCAAGCTTTCAAGATGTTGAGCTGCTTCTGCCTCGTCGAACCCGCTAGCATATGATATGATTTGCTCCAGCACACTGTCACTCAGGGGCAGGAGCTCACGGAGGGCAGAGACCAAGTGGTGATTCATGTCATGGATTTGCTGTCTGTTTCGATTTTCGGATATTGTTCACTTGATCCTCTGCACGAGAGGGAGAAGCTGGGGCCAAATATCGATCAACCAACTAACCAATACCGAGGAAAGCCCGAGCCTTCAAAAATGGTCGATCCGTACAGAAATTCGAAAACGCCGTCTTGATGAGAAAGATGAAATAAATTCGTAGCCTCGAATTCAGCGTCTTGGCGGGGCAGAGGCTGTACACATGCTAACAATGAACTAGTCAAAGCTAAATACGCGTACTATCTTCGACCTCTTATCGCGAGGAGTAGGGTAGCACCGTGCTATTGGCCGGTTCTTTGAGTTCGAATCAGCCACATAAACGAGGTTCACTCTGTTTGTGTGCATAGCCCGATGGGTAACTTGAGTCTTGTTCTTGAAGATAGAAAAAAAAATCCCACTTTTCTTAAATGCTCGCAACAGTGATCCATCGACCAACATCCTGGGAAATCGAGTGGAAGAGTCTATCATCTTAAAACAATTAATGTCGACTTCACATTTCTTGATGTGTCATTGCCGTCTAGGCGGCAGCTGTACCGAGGCATCGGTAGCATGCTTGAATGGCTCGACTTGGTTCAAAAAACATTGAGGTGTCCCCGTCATGGTAGGTAGGTTATTCAAGCCCTGAAAGAAATGATAACAACTTAACAAGAAGAAGCAGCCGTCAAACCGATACTTCATCTCTTATCAATGATTGGACCTTTTTTTTTCATTTTATCCCCCAAAACGTCCCGCGTATCCCTCATCAAGCAACACGATAACATGTCTATTTCAAACCGGAAATATCCCGGCGGGGTTGTAGTTGAATCCACCTTCCCAGATTGGCAACAAGTTACTGTACGCTAAAGCCATCAAACGCCCACGGAAGAATAATTGAATCGGCTTAATTTCTGATTCATGTCCTTCAGTCAATCAGATACGACTTGTGGCGTACTCCATAGTATTGGGCTGCTACCTCCGCAATGATCTGCAAGGGAACTGGCAATCTACAGAAAAATCTCCCTGATGTAGGTACCTGAATGAGATGCTGACGATTCCCCCGCAATATATCCACGGTAAATTTTTCAGACATCATAGTTTAGAGAGCAATCGGAACTGGCAGCAGCACGAATACGCATATCCCCGCCGGGATATGACCTTGAGTGTTTACCAAAGAAACGATGACATTCGCCTTCGTTGGGAATATAAAAGGAGACACCGGTAATGAACTGGAGATGTCCTGAAATGGTTGTAGTACAAGTCTTCCTTCGAAATTCCAGTACAAGAAGAGTCAGAGCAAGATCGCATATTCGGCACTATGAGGTCTTCTGTGCTGGCCCAATGCCTTATGGTAACCACCAGCTTGGCAGGCCGTGTGCTGAAGAGAGATTCAGTGACGGCGGTAGTCAATTTCTCAAATAACACAGGTGCCCCTCAGCATTTGGCTTCGGGTCTGTTGTATGGAGTACCCGATACTCTGGATCAGATTCCGGTAAGCTATCGATTCAAGTATGCAATTAATGCGTTAGTTTGGCTTACCTGGGTGAACAGTCGAAATTTTATTCGGAAATCGGATACAACTATGAACGAGCAGGTGGTGCTCAGATTCCAGCTCCAGGGCGCGGCTGGATTTGGGGGTTGACTGAATATGAGGTAAGATCAATCGTTGATGCCTCCAGAAACTGATTGCAGGCCTGACCATGCACTCCCAAACACCTGTAGAATCGGTTCGCCTCCGCTCTTTCGAATTACAAGACTGCGCGAGAACATGGCGCGAATTTTATATTTCTGATTCATGACCTGTGGGGAGCCGATGGAACGCAAAACTCATCTGCCCCATATCCAGGTGATAATGGGGATTGGACAAGTTGGGATAATTATTTGACCCGCCTGTTCTCGGATATCAAAAGTAACAGTATGACCGGAAGCTTGATCATTGACATCTGGAATGAGCCTGATGGAAGCGCATTCTGGAACCGAGAACAGTCGCAGTACTTGGAGATGTGGGGGAGGACCTACTACAAGTTCAGGTCAGTTCGTCTTTTGCTTTTGTCTTTCCTGGGTCTGTGGATTCAGCTGAACAAACTGACACCGAATAGGGCTGAGTTTGGCACCGAAGTTCTACTTTCTGGTCCAGCATCGGCCGGCGAACCATTAGCTACCAATACATGGTGGAAAGCTTGGGCGTCCTACGTAGCGAGCAATGATAGCATTCCAGACCAATACGCCTGGCACATGGAGGGTGGCGGCGGAGATCTTCTCTCAGCACAGGCAGGTCTACAACACTGGCTGTCTACATACGATCTACCCTCGAAAACCATCAATATCAACGAATATGCCATCTTCAGCGAGCAAGTTCCGGCCGGATCTGCGTGGTGGATCGCTCAACTCGAAAGAATCAATGCTCATGGCCTCCGCGGAAACTGGCTTAGCGGCTACGCGCTTCACGACTTCATGGCGTCTTTAGTATCCAAGCCCGACGCGACGAGCGATTACTCGGCTACCGCCACCGGTTATTTCACAAATGGTGATTATCAGGTGTACAAGTACTATTATCAGAATATGACGGGCTACCGAGTCGGGACGACGCCGTCAACAGACCTCAAGCTGGATGCATACGCCACTGTCGGGACCGATGGATACGCGCGTGTTCTCGTTGGAGTACGGATCGAGGAAGGAACGTGGGAGTTGCAATTGAACGATCTAACGGCTCTAGGTCTGCCCAGTAGTGGAACGCTCAGTGTGCATACTTGGGGATTTCCAGTTAACAGCGCCGACACGCATTATGGTGAGGTGGATGCACCCAAAGACCTTGGGTGGTATGGGCATGCCTACTCGGGTGGCACTGTCACGTTTCCCGTCTATCAAGTAGACACGACGACAGCGTATGCATTCGAGTTTGCTATTTGAATTGCGACTTTCGTGAAGCTGTGAACGCGTGAACATGTAAGCAGTTTCAGCAGATAGAAATTGAAGTTGATCAATGTCGAGTAAGCGCCATTAGTTGAATTGATTGAATCAGAAAAGACTGTTGTTTAACAGAAATGAAGCTGTAGCTGGAGGAGATGCCAGAAGAATACGAGCAGTGCAAACAGTGCAAACAACAGGACAGGCCGTCGCAGCCAATCAGCAGCCGGAAGCGGGCACATGCTATCACAGCTGCCGTATCTGGATTAGCGCTATTTACATTGCGATCTTTACACCTCATGTCTCGTTCTCCTTTCTGCTTTACTCTCCTGCTTCACTCTTGCTCAGTCAGAGAGAAAAAGCCAGCGTCTCAATTGAGATGTCAAAGCAGGCCACAATGGCAGACCATGTACAGCACCCCTGACAGAATACTCCTCTCATGGGCCCCGAAGTAAATAGCAAGACCAAGTACATATCGAACAGCTGACTGGTGCTCTGCCTAGCAGGTTCCTGGGCTTTGATGATACACGACGCACTACCACACGTTTTGTAGAAGATTGATCGTACTGGAAAGCAGACCATCAACACGAAGGGAGAATTGCATTCAGCGTCATGGCAGGCAAAAGCGAGCACGCATTCAGGGCAAGCACTGACCAGCGGTCAGAGACCGAGGAGCAGCGTCAGCTTGCTCGCCAGCACTACCTGCCGCAGTCTGATGATTCAGAAGCAGAAGAAGAGAAACAGACGCAACATCATAGCTTCACAGGCAAAATTCGCAGATTCTGGGACAAGAAAGTCAAACCAGCGTTTCCCGAGGCCATCGCTGATATCAGTCTGGTTAAAGACGTCTTCACCACCGAATCACTTATACATCAAGATATTCATGATGCGGTCCGCTACCCAGAAATCAAGCAAGTCGCGCACGTCAGACAAGGGTTGGATCTGGGACAGGAAGAGAAGGCATTTCTAATCAAAAGGAAGATACATGTCCGCGACCATTTTGCGAACTACTTGGGACTAGATCCAGAGCAAGTCCATCCGGATGACATTCCTGTGATTGGTTTTGGCGGAAGCGGCGGTGGTTATCGCGCCATGATCGGATACATGGGCTATATGACAGAAATGAAAAAGGCCGGACTTTGGGATCTGATCACATATGTCGCTGGTGTCAGCGGCACATGCTGGTCCATTGCTGCTTACTACACCTTTGCGGATGCCACGATCGAGCACATTTTTGATCACTTCAAAAGCCGCCTATCGCCCTATCACCCCCTATCCGATCCGGCGATCCGCACCACCCTCACTGCTATCAACGGCCCATACAACACATTAGGGCCTTTGATCCTCAAGCAGATCAGTAATCTGCATGTCGTCTTGATGGATCTATATTCAGTGTTCACCACGGGCTATCTATTCCTTCACCATAGCCAAGAATCCGATACTGTTCGCCACAAGCCAAATGCCGACCGGGGCTGGTGGAAGTGGTCCAACGCTCAGAAATGGTTGAATGAAGGTCAAGAGCCATTTCCCATCATGACCGCTATCCGCCATGAAAGGCCGTGGAAAGATTGGGTAGACAAGGAGCACCCTTTTAAGGATGAGAATCCTCTATCTAAAGAGCACGCAGAGACAGTGGATGCTTGGTATCAGTGGTTCGAAATGACTCCTTACGAAATAGGTTGTGATGAGCTCGAATCTTGGGTGCCGACATGGGGTTTCGGCCGACCCTTTGACGAGGGTAAATCTACTATGCAACTCCCGGAGCAGTCTTTGGCCTTATTGCTGGGTCTCTGCACCAGTGCGCCGGCGGGTCCACTGGACGCATATCTTGCCACCATCAAGAGAAATCTTCCTTCGGGCTCACTAGGCAATGCCGTCCACGATCTTGCTCTGAAGATAACCCATATGTGGGGTAAACAGAAGACCAAGGTCTTTCAACAACATCATCCCTTGCATGCATGCAATGAACATAATTACATGTTTCATATGACTCCCGTAGCTAAAGGAGAAGCTCGCCCACCTGGTATCGAGAACTCGCCCAGAATCCACTTGCTTGATTCTGGGTTGGACAACAATTGTCCAACCTATGTCTTACTTCGTCCGGAACGCGAAGTGGATGTGATCATTCATATGGACGCGTCTAGTGATGTCCATAAAGATTGTTTCCAAGAGCGAGTTGATCAAATCGGCAGTCGACGGGGTATGCAATATACAAAGCGAACTTCAGAAATTAAGTCAAGTGCACCGACAACACCACCGTCACCCGACACCAATGGGAAGCGCTCAGATGAGGAGTATGGGCAAATCTATGATGGGGCTCTCTGCAAACGGCCAGCTCACGTTATCGATTCCTATGGGCATACCGTCACGAATCCGCCTGCTCCGATTTGCCACAAAGACAACTCTATCGTCTACATGCCTCTACTGGACAATGAAGATGTGGTTCCTGGTTTCGATCCTTCGACAGCGAAATGGTCTGGAAGCTACAATCTTGTCTGGATCTCCGAACAAGTGGAGACATTAGCGAAAGTGTCGGCAGCGAACTTCGTCAAGGCTCAGTCCAACATAAAAAAGGTCTTGCTCGAGGCATATGAAAAGAAAAAAGCTTCGCGAGAAACTTCCAATCCATAGTTCTGTATATATGTAACTATAGTCTTTACCTTATGTCTCATCGATAGCCTGCTTCCACGGTTCCAATGTCGACTTCCTAGGCCGCTTTGAAGTAAATTTGGAAACAGATAAGGACACATGAAAATGATACATAATAAATTTGTAACATGAGCCTCCCAAATGATAAAACACATCAATAACCAATCTTGAACTTTTTAAGTTCCATCAACGTTGCTTCGTTCAATGTCGTCCCGACATTTTACACAACATACGCAATAGCCGTCCCGGTGGAAATACATATACAGATCCAACCTTGGAACATAAAGGTTTGAAAGATATAACATCAACATTGAAACTTCCGAATTGCCTCAACTAATCCGCGGAATCTCTAAGAAACACTTTTTCTCGACTGCAATTTGATGGAATCGGAGTCAAAAAAAGGATGTACAAAAAGAAACATCGTTGTCAAACAAAAACAAAAAACAATGGCTCTGGCGACAAAAAGTGGACGTTGCGCGAATCGAACACGCGATCTCCTCAATGCAAATGAGGCGCAATACCACTATTGCCAAACGCCCGCCGAGAATACTCCGAGGGTACACCGTCCCACATGCCTGTTCGGGTTCAATTGAGTCTTGCAACGCGTAGACATTCTAGCGTGCTCAGCCTCAATGGCATCGTTCAGTAATCCATCCTGAACCCGCGTGCGTCCGACATTGACGAGAATGAGCAGCCCACTACCCGTTCGAAAACGTCGACGCCCGGCGTATTCTTGTACGGAATGCCGCCGTCGTAAAGTCCGATGCGACCGGGCTATGCCATGTGGACAGTGTACAGCGCAAAAAGTCGCATCATTATGTGCCTACGATGATAATCGTCGGATTCCCCTGCAAAACCATGGGGGCGGGGGCACACACAGTGACAGGACGCAGGATGAGCGAACCAAGAATACCACAGAAGAAGCCCGCATTGCCAATCGCTCCTCGGAAGTCTCGCGGCCAACTAACAACACAGGGCGCTTTCAAGGCACCGTGTCAAAGACCAGAGTTTTCGGTAAAGGGCACTGGATGTCTCTATTCTCAATGGTAATTCCTCCCTTTTTGAGAACTCTACAGAAACCTCGATCTCAGCTTACAAACAACCAAGGCAGAGGATCTCTCCATTCTTGAACCTATTGGCGGCTTTTATGAAAGGTTGTTTCAACACGGCAGCTATGATCCGTCAGACGACCTTGCAAAAGCAGTTTCTCACTGCAAGGAGCTTGCTCGAGATCTGAAAACACAACGCCCGAGTCGAAGACATCTTCCTGCTGCTATCTACCAGTCTTTTCCCGATCGCCAAGTGATGGACGAACTCGTAGGGCTGTATTTCAATATGTTTGAGTCCTGTTATCGTATCATTTTCCAACCTTCCTTTCTGGCGGAGTACAAGAGTTTTCTTGAGCGACCAGAAAGCGCGAAAAGTGCTTTTCTGCTGCAACTTAGCCTCGTCCTGGCTGCTGCGGGTCGAGTGCATAGCGATGCCGACGTTCGCCACAATATTGCTGGGAAGTCCCAAAACTGGATCCACACCTCACAAACGTGGCTTTCGGCGCCTCTGGAAAAAGATCGTCTCACATTGAAAAGTATTCAGGTTCAATGTCTGCTACTTCTTTGCCGCCAGATATATTATGTGGGAGCGGATCTTGTATGGATCTCCACAGGGTCGCTCATGAGAATGGCTATGCATATGGGACTGCATCTAGACCCGGACCACCTTGGTGAGATGAATGAGTTGCAGAAGCAAATTCGGAGACGGCTGTGGTATACGATTCTTGAAATGGATGTGCAAGCAGCATTGGACTCCGGAATGTCACCTATGATTCATGATAGGGATTATAATACTCAACCACCGTCTAATGTCAGTGACAGAGACCTTTTACATACCACAGGGCAACAACAAGAAGAAGCATTAGATGGATTATTCGAAAGCTCAAACCAGAGCTCTCTACAGTTTATTCTAGCAGAATCGCTTCCACTGAGGCTGGAGGTCACTAGGCTCATAAATAGCCTCCAAGATGAACCCACATACGACCATATCCTAACCATCGGTAAGGAGCTGGCATTGGCTAGTGGTGAAGTCACTGCCAATTTGGATCGGGCCACCTCTAGGATCAATGACCTACACGCGAGGCAGTTTGCCCAGAGCCATTGCAGTCACTTGACTCGTCGCTTTACACTGTGTCTTCACTTTGTCTATGCCATCAAATCGAAGAGAAATCCACTATACAGCCACTCACAGAAAGTTTGTCTGGAAGCTGCATTGGATATCATCTCTCTTTTAGATGACGATCTCTATGGTCGCCTGCTGCTTTCTGGAGGTGGAATGTTTCGCGATATCTCAACCCGGGCAGCAATTCTTATTTTCTTGGAGCTGAGCCCAGATGCTGAAGCGGAAGTATCCAGCCTCACCAAAAGGAGGTACCGAGAACACCAGGGCCTTCTTCTGCAATATGCTCAACGTCTCGTACAATACGCCGAAGATAGAATTCGAGAAGGCGAAACCAGTGTGAAAACATATGTGTACCTTCGGCTGATGATGGCACACGCTGAAGCACGCTTTAGAGACTCCTCGTTTACAGAAAATGATATGAAAGAGATCTCGAGGGACGGATTTGACAAATGTCAGACAATGCTCAAGGATAGACTAGCTAACTTGAATAAGGTCAACGTTTACGACGACTCTTGGACACTCAATGAGGCGAACGACACCTCATACCCAGAGTTTCAAACCGACAACCTGGGCATTGCAAATGAAGTCAACATTGACTTTGATTTCTTGAGTGATCAACTTCCTTCCCAATGGATGGATCAAAATTGGTTTTAGGGACTGAATAACTTTCAAGGTTTTATGGCTAGGTCTTGTAATGTTGAGGAGCCAAGAGGAAACTTCTACACATACCCCGGCCTGAATGCATCTGTCTAGTCTTTGAAAGCTCCAAAGTTGACTAGTAACTGATTGTACAACAGGAGACTTAACACCAAGAAAATGAAAACAGGCGAGTATTAATTTACAAATTCTCAACAGAGAGATAACCTAGTTGATTGTGATGTCTTGATCCCTTCGAGGTCAACTCTGGATAGTCTGGCAGCTCCCACCTGTTGGTATCTTCACGAAGAACCCAACTGGAAAGAACATCCAATCTCAAGAACGAAGCGATGAGGAACAATATGTAGACCTTGCCAATGACCCATTCCGACGAGGAAGCGAGTCCATGTAGTGTAGATTGTCTGTCAGACCTTTCTGAATGTGATCTATCAGGCGCCTTTACTTTCGTAGGAGTTGAAAACGTTTATGGTGCGATTGCCCTGGCTTCTTATTCCTCCTGAAAGATTCCCACAATGCCTAGCAATCTCACCAGCCAGCACGTAAGCTCCAGTGATACCACATGAGGTACCCATTCCGGTCATGACGGAGGGACAGTAGGCTGCATCACCGACCAGGGCAATACGCCCGTGGGACCAATGATCGAGTACAACCACGCCAATTCGCTCACAATAAAAGTCGTCGGATGTTTCTAATGCTCTCAATATCTCCTCTGACCGCCACCCACCGTTCTGATAAACCTCTTTGAATGCCAATTTTTCTTCGGCGATATCACCCTTCTTTGCAGCATTGAGTCGTTCTGATGAGCTACTACTGCAAAATAGCTACGCTTGGTATTTGTGTGGATCGTGTCGACGAGTCATGATGCCTCGGCTCTGCGTTGCCATATACATCGTGGCATCGTAGCCTTTTCCTTTGCGGCAATCTTCATTGACCGTGAAGTAACCCGTAAACGCGCCGAGGGGTTGAAATGGGTCTACTCTGGGGACATCATCTGAACCTTTGTCGTCGAGCATCATCCTTCGGGTGTGAGAGCCTTGACCATCTGCACCAATGACAATATCAAACAGCTCCTGGGCTCCATTCGAGAACGTAACCTCTGCGTAGTCGTTGCTCTGATCAATAGATTTGGCGTATATACCAAATATGTATCTGGCACGCTCCTCAGTGGCGTCGTAAAGTAGCTGGCACACATCTCCCCTCATGATCTCAAACTCGGTCGTAAAGCTTTGTAATCCTTTGCCGGAAGTGTTTGCAGGGAAATAGCCCCACGATCTACCTTTTCTATCAACGAGCTTCACGCCTTGCTCTCTGACAGAGACTTTGCGAAAGGATTCTTCCAGCCCCATTTTTCTTAGGACTTGGATGCCCGGCCCTCGTAGATCAACTTGTAGACCGGTAGCACGTAGGCCTGGAAAGCGCTCGATGACCGTTACCTCGTGGCCAATGTTTGAGAGCCGAAATGCGAGGGTGTTTCCTGTAATACCTGCACCACAGATCGGGACTTTGAGTGGTGCCATTTCGCTCTATATGCTCTGTCTGGGGGTGGGGGGGAGGATGTTCTTCCCAAAACGAATAGCCCATAACCGGATATTTATATTTCTTCGGTCCGAGAAACACACAATATAGTTCGGCCGAAACAGACACCATTTATATTCATAAACCCTGGGGTTGTAGGCATCATGCTCTCACCGATACAACAGACATGACCGATACGCGCGGATGTCAAGCACTTAGGGTTAGGGCTCGAAGCCAATCATCGAGGCTCTTAAGATGTGAATAGCAGAGATGCGGTCAATTCTTTCGCAAAAGGCCCTTAATCGAACTGTTGGTGACTGACCTAGACGACAGACAAGTGCCTGAGGCAAACAAACACAGCCCTGGGAGCGCTTGATGTGATTGGCTGGCGACGCTCGCTCACTTTGACTCATCCTGACTGCTACTCTGAACAACTACTAACATAATTAACTCTATATGACTTACTTCTGTTGCCTGGACTGGACGACTGACTGAGGCAGTCATGAGTCTCAGATCGGGAATATATATTCCTAAGCATGTACATATTTGACTGAACTTTTGAACAGCAGAAATCCATCTTGTCATTACGAGCGCTTCATTTTGCTGCCTATTTTTGTTACATTATTGACCTTCCATTATCCAAAGTTTTTGCATTGCATTTTACTTATAATGGCGTCACCTCTGAAAGAATTTTCAGATTTATCGCTGAACTCATTCGATACGGCACTATGTATTATACCTCCGGCCCATCTTACTCAAGATATCAATCGACTGCGAGCGTTGTACGACAAAGCCTACGAGAAGTGGCCACCACATATTAATCTCATCTACCCGTTCGTGGATCCTGAAGACTTACCTCACGTTGTTGAGATAGTGCGCTCGACACTGGCCAAGAATAAAACCAAGCCGTTTCAGTTCGTCGTGGACAAGGCGGGTTTCTTTACACACAAACGTCACCGCACAATCTATACAACAAGTAGCGGCAAAGGCCGTGAAGAAGTCAAAACCATTCGCAGGGACGTTCTGTCTGCTCTTGGTCAAGCAGACACTCAGTTTCAGCCACATTTGACTATTGGACGGAGTGAAGCGAATGATGAATCGGACCTCGAATACCTTATCTCTAAGGCCAGCCTTCTCCCTCTAGTAGAATGGGAAGTGTCCGAGGTCGCTATATTGATACGCGAGAAGACAGCTGCATTCAGTTCTATAGTCAATCATATGAGAGTCTGGGGTAACCTCAACCTCTCTGGTGAATATCCACTGACCTTCCCGAACGCAACGCCTTTGTCAAACAACATTACGAGCATGTCAGATACTGCTCGACTGGAGAATACATTTCAATTTGATTCTACGAGCTCAGATAAACCTGAGACACATTGGAAGCGTATCGAGTTGACCAGTTTCTCTGGTGATGCGAAGCGTACCCAGCGATCATTGAGCATCTCATCCTATAACATTCTGGTTGATGCTACTCACCCTCTGCCCACCGAACGTTATCCTGTTATACTGGAGAATTTATTGCAGAGTTCTAGTATAGCTGATATTTTGGTGTTACAAGAAGTCTCCGATAGCTTCCTCAGTTTCCTGTTGAACGATGACAATATACGATCCCAATATCCCTTTAGTAGCCACGGCCCGCCTGAGCAACGTGACATTGGGCCTCTGCCAAGCCTACGCAATATTGTTGTTCTGAGTCGTTGGAAGTTTCGATGGGAATGGCTCAAGTTCGAGAAGCCACACAAAGGGAGTGTAGTGCTCCAATTTGAAGACATAGGAGTATTTCGTGGCAACAAGTTTCATCCTCTAATTGTTGCCGGAGTCCATCTTACTTGCGGGCTCACCGATGCATCTATCTCTGTAAAGCACACTCAAGTCCGAACTGTCATCGGGCATTTACAAACCCAGTACCCCAATAACAACTGGATCATTGCAGGTGATTTCAACATACCTTCTTCATCGTACACAATCGATGTTGCTCTGAAACGGAACTCAATTACAGCAAGGGGTGCTGCAACGCTATCATCCTTGGACATCCTTTTCGCACAGTCGAAGCTCACCGATTGTTATTTTGGAAGCCGGGCCACAGGGTCTTATTCGGGACGAACGATTACACACTGCAAGGAAAAATTGCGTACTGTATATGAGGGAGAAGAGGGCGCGACGTACGATCCTATCGAAAATAGTCTTGCTGCCAATAATTCAGGGAAGAGCTACCACTGTCGGCCACAAAGGTATGATCGTATTTATACAAAAGGTGAAGGTTTCCTAGTGACTTGCTTCAATCTGTTTGGTCTGCCAACTGAAGAGCCAGAAGGGCGCTTAGGAAGTGATCACTGGGGTGTTCGCGCGACATTGGATTTCGATGATTCTCCGACAAGGGGCACACCCAGTGAGCACGATATTTCTATGTCTTTCAAGAGGGCACCACAAAACCTTACTAACGACACAATCTTCAATACTACACTTCGCGACTTGAATATGCTTCCTTCAGAGGAAGAATTTGCTCATCGCCAGCAGATGTTCGAATTAGTAAAAAATGCAATTCAACAGCGGAATGTAGGCACCTCAGTTGAAACCAGACTAAGCATTTCTTTTGCTGTGGTGCCCGTTGGTTCTTACGGATTGGGTGTATGGGATACTTCATCGGATATAGATTGTCTTGTTATTGGGACTATAAGGCCGAGGACTTTTATAGCTCTGATGGTTCAGAAATTGCGGCGTCCTGAGTGGCAAGAGATTCATATCCTCAGAAAAGTCAAAGCCGCATCTGGCACAATGCTGGAAATACAAGCTGGTAGAGTTCGCTTCGATCTACAGTACTGTGCTGCAACTAGTGTGGCAGAGAGGTATGTTTTGCAAATTGCTACTTGTGACAGGATTGAACGCTGATTTCATATCATAGTTGGCCGAAAGCTTTGAATTTACCTTCATCTGATTCGATCTTTGACCTTCCTATGCAGTCTTTGCTCAAGCTAAATTCTATTCGAGACCTTGAGTATCTTCAACGTACCATACCTGATCTCGCCACTTTCCGCAAGGCGTATCGTTTTATTAAAACTTGGGCAAGATGTCGTGGAATCTATTCGTCAAAATTCGGCTATTTGGGCGGTATCCATATCACTCTACTTCTTGCTCGTGTTTGCAAGCTATCCTTTCGTCAGGCTGGTGCGGCTTCCGTCTCGGATATTCTCAGTACCTTTTTCACATACTATGCCAACTTTGATTGGAAAAATGATATGGTATACGACACGACATTCTACACAGCCAAGCCCAAATATCATCGGTCATATAGAGAGCCCATGGTGATTCTAAGCATTTACCCACCTAAAGTCAATGTTGCCCACGCATCGACCGTTCTCTCGCTTAACACACTCGAGCAGGAATTCAAGCGAGCGGCCGGGGTAATTTTCGACGCAAGTAGCACCTGGAAGGGTATTGCCGGTCCGACAAGCATTGTTCAGTTTTTCAAGTCCTATTCCAGCTACATCAAGGTAGATGTGCATTACTGGGCAAAGGCTGCGGTAAAAGGTCGGGCTTTGTTTGGCTGGTTAGAGTTCCGCTGTATCTCCCTTCTTGTCGACATCAATCGAGGGTTTCCTGACATTCACGCTCGGATTTGGCCAGCTCGTTTTACTGAACTGGAGGAGGAAGCAATTGAAGGCATGGAGGAATATCAAGGTTGTTTGCTCATTGGCTTGTCAAAGAGCGAGAAACCCTCGACAGACTCCTTGAATGAGCCGGATCGTCAATCTGCACACATCTCGCTCATTTCCCTACTCAAGAAATTTGCCGAACAGATTCGAGCGGACGAGACCTATTTCGACAGATCTTGTTCTTGGATTGATGTTTCACTTGCTAAATCAAACGACCTCCGGAATTTGCGCCTTGACGCGCCTGATTGGTCACATACCACTGGAAACCAAGCCGAAGAATTCGACTCGGATGATGAATTTGAACAAGATTATGATGATACTTTGACCGTTCAGACGGCCGGTAATACTGAATCGTTCGAACGATGGAACCTGCCAGCACGATCTTCGCGGCCTCCTCCAGCGGCACAAGTAGTTGGAGGACCTAGACTCCGTCCAGCAGATGATGTACTCAATCGGCTCCGATGGGATGCATCGTTTGATTCCTCTGACTATGTGGTGGGATATGTTGACCGCTTCATTGGTGAAAAAGAGATGCCTATTGATCGGTGGAAGTCTGAACAAACCCACGAAGAGTTCATTCCAATGCATCGAGTCTTGTATTTCAAGCGGAAAAGTGATGGTGAGCGTGTCTGGGACCGGGAGAAGAGGATTGATCTTATTTTCAATACTGGTGCAAAAAACAGCAGAGTATGACGGCAGTTCTGATATGGTTTCAGAAACATGGAATAAAAACTTCAATGTTGTTACGCAGCGAACGGCCGCCACCGAACCTAGATGACAGCATGTCTATGCGCAGTAGATACCCTTTTTGTTACCCTTTGCGAAATCTTGATAAAGACTTATATAGATCGTCTGAAGGAGTTCATTGGTGCACATGGTATAAATGTTTAACATGCTCTTAGATACATGAAATCATTACGCAATACAGAGAATATATGATTTTGCTTGATGCCTCACCGCATGAGCAGGGAGTATCTTGTAGAAGAAGATTACTGAATGCTGATCAAATCGGCAACTTTCTCTGCCAATGCGTACACTAATGCTTGAGGATGGCCTGGTGGCAAGAAAGGAAAACTACTAGCGTCAACGACTCGAAGGTTTTGGACACCATAAACACGAGCATGGCTGTCCAGAACAGCCATTGGATCATTCCTCTTCCCCATTTTGCAAGTTGCGGAGGCATGGTATACGGTCGTCATACTCTCCGTGATAATTTGTTTTATTTGAGCATCTGTTGTGTAATTGGACCCTGGAAATGCTTCGGTCGGATCTGCCACGCCTAGATCAGCCAGAATACTCCATAATTTGCGCTGTCGTTTAAATGACTGAACGGCCAAGTCGAGATCGGTGGGGTCGGCAAACCAGTTTGGGTCGATGATAGGAGGGTCAGTCATAGAATTGCTCTGTAGTTTGACTGTGCCGCGAGAAAGAGGAGCCACAAGAGCGGTGTTGAGTGTCGCATAGTTGTGACCATCGCGAGGGTCAGCCGTTTGTTTGTTGAGATTGTATCCGTTGTATGCGGCAACCGGTAGCCATTCAATCTCAGGCCAATCTGACGGAAAATTACTGTCGAGTATTTTTCTAGATTGATTGCTGAGTTGAGACCGGTACGGCTCTGGAAGCTTTTCCCAGCCATAGATGCCCGGACCAAAGATCGAGAGAGGACCAGTAGCATTGTTGATGTACAATTGGACACCTAGCGCGGAGAGTGTGGCATTGTTCAAACCTGCAGATGCCGTATTGACATTGACTCTATGAGCAATGCCAAATATGGGGTGGTCTTGCATATTTTGGCCCACACCGGTCAAGTTACTGATACAAGTGATACCCAAAGCAGCCAGTTCACCGCACGGGCCAATCCCGGACACCATGAGTAGCTGTGGAGACTGAAAGGCCCCAGCAGATAAAATGACCTCTTTCCTAGCAGTCAATGTAAAATTGATCGAAGGGGTCCCAAAGAAACCAGCGGCAGACACTAAGACGCCAGTTGCAGTTTTGTTGCTATCAAATAAGATTTTTTGTGCTAAAGAGTTCTTGTACACTGTAAGAGGCAAACCGGCATTCAAGGCATAATTGAGGAAGCTGGATTCAGAAGTGTCCCGCCAGGCGTTACTCGGGTCAATCGTAAGAGTCGCATATGCTGATCCCAATAGCTTGCCGCTATCCAGTCCTTCAATCTCAGACATGTTGGCCTTGATAAAAGCTTGCTGTGCCCATGTCCCAAATGGATCGACGAAGTTGCTAAAAGACACCTTCAAAGGGCCTCCAGTAGCGTTGAATGCGTTGGGATCTTGCTTGTTGGAAGAATTGGTGTATAATACCTGATTAGGTGGAGTGTAATTCACAGATTTCTGGTAGTAGGGCAGGAAGGCATCCCAGGTGTAACTCTGGTCATCTACTTCGTCTGCCCACTTCTGCATGCTGTCCACCGTTGCGCGTTGATATAGCATATAATTTCGAGCTGATGAGCCTCCTAATGTCTTTCCGCGTGCATAGTGTAGCTGACGGTTGCCTAATGCAGCCTGAGGAGCAGTAGCAAACCCCCAGTCTATCAAGGGAGAATAATTGTTCAGATCCGACCCGGTAAAGTATGTCGCATAGCCTGGAACTATGGAGAGGTTGCCATTGTCGACCTCATAAAACCCGCCCGCTTCGATCACCGCCACGCTGGCGCCAGTCTGTGTGAGGCGCGTTGCGATCGTTAATCCTGCGTTACCACCCCCAGCGATCACATAGTCAAAAGTTGCATTTGTTGCTGGAGGGCCAAAATGGCTGGCAAGAAGTGGTCCGCGCTGGCCATAATCGAAAAAGTTGAGATGCTGCAATCCCTGGGCGGCGGCTGCGGATATCACGCCAGTCGCCAGCACTAGCGGCGCCAAACCTAGATTGAATGACAGCATAGGCATTCACTCAGCTGCAGTACTACCTAGGTAGGAGGAACAAAAAATGAGGGCGACAGAACGAAGACGGAAGGAGCAGGGAGGTGAAAAGAATGTATGAAGTACTTTGTACCTACTTCGTGCAGGCACGTCTTGAAACCAACAGTTTATGTTGCTCTAAGTATATCCCAGCCACGCGATTTTCGGACTTGTCTCCGTACCGTAGTTGACGTTCTAGGCAATGGAAGCAAGTCATTTCTAGACAACGTATGGGGTAACAATTGTCGGGATGGACCGCGTGGGAGCTGGACGAACGCAATGTGCGATAATATTGAGGGCGATTAGTTATTCCGTGCCCATGTCTTCCGAATTAGAGTTTGGCACAGAGTCTTGGCGAGGGGGAGCGTACCCACTTTTATGTGGGGGGGGGAGCCGGGCCAACCGAGATCTGACTGCATCAGCCTGCATGAATTATGAACCAAAATTGGCTAAGGCTCCTTGGCATGCGTCTAGGTGGGGTATTAGGCCGCAAAAGGATTTAGCGCGCATTGATGCCAATCATTATGCGTGGAGTATATAGGGATCTGCCGCTGTGCTTCCTCTTTGGGGGCAGGATGCTGCCAGTTGGTTTCCGCCTTATCCCCGCCTTTCCCAGTTGGAAGTATCCGTTTTCGTCCATTCTCCTATTTTTTGTGTAGTATCATGGATGGATACGAGCCCCATAATTACCATACGGAGTCCTGCACTTCGCATCCCCCCCATATCCACTGTATAATAACTACGCCCGCATCACTCATATATTTGTAGTGATCACCATCAAGTTGCCGTATTTTGTACATTCGTCGCGCTTACACTTCGTCCTTCTATGGCTTACGTGCCAATGGGTCTCAATACCAGCTCCTCGACATGTCGCCAACCCCCGACCAAGCTTGGAAGATCTATGTAGGGACCTTGACCACAATTGTGCCGGCTACTCTCGCAGTCGGTGCAAGGTTCCTTGCGCGATGGATAGGAGGCATACATTACTGGTGGGACGATTGGATGGTGCTGATTGCCTTGGTTCGTCGATGTCTTCTCCATGCGCTGCGCATGTAGATTTTTTATCAACTAACGCATTGTCTCCCCCATAAAAAAAAAAACAGGCCGATTGCTGGGCAATGACTGGTCTGAGACTGGCTGCAGTAAAATATTTCGGACACGGCAAGCATGCAGCTGATTTGCCAGAAGAAACTGTCGTCAAATTTGACAAGGTATGTGCTATGGTTAACTTTGATCTTATCGCGTCCTGTTCTTTCGAGGCTCCATCTAATCGGGTCAATCAATAGAGCTTCATAGCCGTGCAAATGTTATATTTCGTCGATGTTGTCGCCACAAAAGCAGCTTTCTTATTCCTATACTACCGCATCTTCGGCGTGAATGTCTGGTTTCGTCGCGCCCTTTATTTCCTCGCATTCCTACTTGTTGCCTTCCTAATCGCGTGTCCGATCGTTGCTGTGGCCGGATGTCATCCCGTATCATATTATTGGAACAAAAACCAGCAAGGTTCATGTATCAACGAGGTGGATTTCTACCGGGGAAACGGGATTGCAAATGTCATTCTTGATTTTGTAATCTTCTGTCTGCCCGTGCCTATGACCTTGCGTCTGAACACGACTGTTCGGCAGAAAATAATCATCTCTGGCATCTTTATTCTAGGATTTTTGTAAGTGCATTCCCCCAAAGCACTTCCGCGGCGGCCGCGTTGGGTCAATTTGAATCAACTAGAGCCAGCTGACTGATGAGTCTAAAGTGTTTGTGTTATTTCCATTATACGCATCGTTGCTTTTAATGGCTCCAATCCGAAAGATATGACTTGGAGCACTGTGGAAACAGCCATGTGGTCTTCCATCGAACAGGCCGTTTCCATCATCTGTGCCTGCTTGCCAACTCTTCGTCCTTTGTTCAGACGACTCTACAGTTCAACTGCTTATAACTCCGAGAATGCAAACAGTTACCATACGGAACCTCGCGGCAAAACAACGAGCAATAACATTACGCTTTCACAATTCACTAGCTCTGGAGAGGCCGATAGTACGGCCGGATTTGCAAGATTATCAAATCATTACGATAATGATGATGGTGATGATGATGAACAATAATTCTATCATTACTTGAGTTCTATAAATTTCGTCCAATGCATGCATACCGAAGGGCTGGGGCTCAAATGTTTTGGCTTGCACTAATTGATTATAGTTTATATAACGAACCAGTGATACCCACCGCAAGTTGGGCGATATGTCAGGATCCTGTTTCCAATATCTCAACCCCCCGGGGTGATTTATGAACCTCAAGCTTAATAGGTCCCAGATCGGGCAAATAATATCTCCATTAAGACTTCAAACTTCAAAAGGCCAAGGCCGAATTGACGAGTATGGGGTAGTATCTTGCACTCTCCTGTAGTTTCAGCCAAATTGTCCAATTTTACCTATAAGTAATATTCGTACTATGTTACATTTGTCGCAATTATCTGGTTGATGTCCATGATAATCAGGAAACATGTATACTGGACTTGTCAACGGGGGAAATGCTCTCAAGTATGCGGAATTTAGCCATTGCACTGTGTACTGTGTGGCATCGTTGAACTATATGTCGGTAGTTGATATCTGTTGACTGAAAACATCGTAATATCCCGTATTACACGTTTATTCCATTTCCCCCTAAATCGCAGATACCCAACTTTACGCATTTCTTCCACAGGGGTATAAAAAAAAGCCAGTGTGTCACGTATAGACTGTAACTTGACAGATGAAGCTCGCATATAACAAGACCGTAGTAATAAGAAATAGAAGCTAATTCAGTAATTTGCTGAGGTAGGCCGTTTCCTCATGAACAACCATCTTCTCTTTATTTTCATTTGGATCTAGCCATCTGGATAGTATATAGCTCAGTGCCCCGAGAATCGGCTTCGCTTTCTCTCAAAGTGAAAGGTGACTTTCCAAAGGTTTTCCCCATTCTTTCGTGGAAGTTCCGCTTAGAACAACTTGACTCTGCTCTGATGATTCTACCAATCCACATGCTTTTTCGTCTTCTAGGTTGTGTATCTGTGATGAAGTAAGGACTCGACCAAGCGATGTCTTGTTCAGCAAACGTCGCATAGTACCCGGTCCAGAGTGACCAAGTAATGCAGCAATCAGAGAAACGATATCAAGGCAACAGTGAACAGAAGCGCTATAAAGCAGGGATGCCATAGGGCCAATGGTATTGTACCCGACGCTTATATGAAATCACTTGTGGAAATAAATTGCTTGCATCATTGCTGTCATTGTTGGCGCGTTTCTGCAGACCCCTTTGCTGAGGGGTTTGAAGCGCCTTTGTTCCTACTACAGCATTTGCAGCGGCATCAGTCCAGATGAGGTTCAGAACACGCGAAGCAGTTGCTGCAGATTTTGACAATTCTTGCCATTTCCGGAGCAATGCATTGTTGGTCCGCCCTGTATAATCAAACACCCCCAGCTGGTCACCTTGAAGGTTTAAAGCAGTCCCAATGGCGCTGACATAGAAATCGAGCCCAGGCAAGTTTTAAAAACCAGGGATATCCGAGAACCCAGGGTTTCAACCGGTGTATCCGGGGAAATAGAGGGATTGCTTTCGCACTGTCGAAGGGCTGATATTCCCTTGCCCAGAATTTGACACAAGTCCCCAGAGGGGCGAGACATCATTCAGAGTTAGATTTGTTTGTTCAACACCCCAAGGAGGCTTGTGATCGTCACCTGCATAAAGCTTGTTTTGAATTTCGGTAACAGTCAATCCTGAGAGGTCGTCGCTGCCGTTGAAGCGGAAGGAGACGGTCTTGATTATAGCTTTCGAGGTAGAGATACATGAGTATATAGGAACAGTCCAATTGCTGCCGGGGTCAAACAACAGAGGTATGCCATTATCCTGTCTTCGTGGAGCACCATACATTAATTCACACTGGGCGACAGTGTTAGTGATGTTGGCAAAGTCAAGGCCGCCGGCACCGGTACAGAGGATACCTAATTGTATCGGTTTCTTTCACAACGGACACCATGATTTCTTTTAGGCAAAACAGTGGGACTTACCAACGTCGGACCACAATGTGGAGTTGATACCAAAAGGATTCGACTAGAGTGGTGGCTTGGATGGCTCTGTAACATTGAACACAGTATCATTATATGCACTGGTTCCTTGGTCCAACCCATCTAGATAGCCTCCATAAAGAGTAGTAGTAAAGAGTTGGTCGGGACTAGGTGAACTGGTGAGGAAAAAAGAATCGCTGGAAGTTGAGTCGTTAGACATTAGCGGAAACACTTTTCCCAATTCCGAGTCCAGATAAGCAAATGCTCTTGAACTAGGAATACTGTCGTTATGAATTCTAGTAACATTCATGAAGGCCATGGAATATGCATTGTTCAACCACGCAGCTTTGTAGGCTCTCAGCTCCAAATCAGGATTCTCCTGATGATCAGCCCACATCTCCCACGTGGGATAAGTTTGATTCAAACTCACAAAGCCTCCACGATCTGTCAAAGCTGCGTTATAGACCGAACTTCCTTGGCTGCTGTATCTAGTCAACATGTAATCAATTGTCAAGTTGGTGTCAACACACGACGATTCAGGCTCGATGAAGAGGATGTCTTCGGGCCAGGTGCTGCCATAAGGCGTTACTGGAGGTGCGCTGTGATTGCGGAACCCAATCCCGCCGTTAACCATATCGACTATTAAACCTTCAACCAGGAGGACTTCATTGTTCGTGATCATCGTTGAGATCTGCCTGCAGGACTCTACTGGATAAGTCCCGTTATCGTCTGGCTAAACGAATTCGGACAAGCCACCGGTGTGAAGCCACCACACGTGCGACTGCACTCAAGATTGCTCCTGGGAATTCTCGCGAGGCCAAAATGCTAACCATGTCGCGGCAGATGCTGTAGTGGTAGAGTTCAATCTTTGAAAAATAGCAATCATGATGAAAGGAATCGTCAAAATGATAGTCATATGTGTGATGGCAATAGCAGCGGCAATCATGCGCGAAACATCGCCCACTGTCAGGTCGTCGAGGGTTAACATGTTGACTCAGATAACTTCAATATTTCGCGATCGAGGTCCGATAGTAAGTTTTCAAGGGTTTGTATGAAGTTCGACACACTTGTGAAGAGGATGCACCTATACGACCAGGTAGGTAGCAGCCAGCTGGGAAAACTGAGAGCACCGAGTCTGATGATATTGATAACTAGATATATCAGTCTTTCTATTTAAGTGATCGGTTCATAGGTATGCTACCGACAGCATGAACGAAGTCAATGGGCACAACACATCGAACATGGAAAGAGAGCTCCAGGGAATGTAGGGAAAGTATTAGTCGAGGAGTAATACAACAGTGCAAAAAGTATCAGACACAATAGCCTCAATTTGTAACGTGCCCGCCAATCCCCAGCCCTATCGTGGAAGAATAGGAGGTAACCGCCAGTTGGTTTTGCCCATGACAGTTCCCATGACTAAAGCTTCGTATGATATAGTATTATTTTTGAAGATATACGAACGCTCAGACACTATACCTTTGCATAATTAGAATGACTGGTAGATTGGAGAGATCGATGCATTCGTAAAGCGGCAACAACCAGTAAAGTTTGCAATCAACATAAAGGAAGACTTAAAACGAAACCAGAGGGGTCTCCAGCAAATCTGAGAATGGTTGCATATACGTCTTGTTAACCGAAATTGGTAATCCATCCTCAAGGCTCAGCCTTTTCTGTACGTACGTAGTAAGAATGAATCACTCTTGTACTCCGTACCCATGCTTTCAAACGTGGAGGACAAATAAAGTGCATACATGGCTATAACTTACTTATCCCAAGTTTTGAGGCTCTTTTCTATCTGATAGGCTGCTAATATAGTTTGTGTAACATTATTTTGGTTCTTCAATGCCTCATTGGTGAATGGTAGGGTAGAATCATAGAATGGAGTGCTTTGGAAGGGAATCAATCCGAGTACAAAGTTTATTTTAGGAGTAATGTGCACCTAATGCCAACGAGGCACAAAAAAAATCCTTCCGTGCCACACATAAGGAGTAGTAGAAAAAAGGAGGTTGTGCTCAAGTAATTGTGTAGTTTGAGAGCCAAATGACTCATCACGAGCATGATGCTAACTGGGTACGGAGTACTTATGTGATTGCTATTGACTTACAAGTTGCCGCCTAGATTAAGAAAGGGAAAAATTTTAATAGATGGATATACCTCTGCGCTGCGCAAGCTGCTCCGTCTACTGTTAGAAGTTGCCTTTTCCAGGGCGGGGCTGGCATGATATGATCGACATGAAGTTTAGGCAGCCATATTCAGCTGCACTTGTACGTTGTCGTTAACAGTCACACTGAACGCCCGACATCAGGAATTGACCAAGCAATAAGAGGAAGAGCACAACGAAGAGTTGGCCTATTTATAAATTCTGCCTCAGAATCTTGATGAAATTACCATCCGATCAGCCACCAACAAGACGAGGTCCGAAGCCCGATAAGACCCCAAGTTTCATACCGGTATAGAGCGTTCCGCAAACCTTTCAAGTCATAAGCATTATAAAATCCCCAGACGATGCTTTCGGCGACCCATTTGTTCTGGGCATAACCAGTATTTTGCGCGTGGGATGGATACTTGACTAAGGTCTCGGGTATTACCGCCGGTCTAGACATGCCAGCCGCCACGGAAACGGAAGATATGAAGGAAAACTGTGCCGGGTCACTGAAGGGTACCTATAGGGAGAGGTCCAGTAGATGGTATAATCCTACAATATGTTGGGCTTCAAAGCTACTAGGTCCAAAGTGAAATTGACAGCCCACGCAGAGTGGATGATCAATGATACGGTAGAATGAACGGCATTGTAAATCTCGTGACCAAGCCCAAGGTCGATTAACTTGAGATTTGACGGGAGAGCTGTGTGTTTGCGAGTAATATCGTAATGCAAAATAATAGCGCGCTCAGCCAAGGAGTTGATAATATGTTCTCGTGCATGAGAAGGTGGATTGGCCTGCACTAGGCAGTAAACGTGGTTGATATTCTGCAGTAGAAGCATCTGTGATAGAATATGGGCGCTAAAGGACCTAGTAGTACTCGTTAGGAGTTGTGAAGCCTTGCCAGTATTATTCGTTCTAAGGATAGTGTGAGGAGAGATGTACAACAACTTTGGAATCTGGGGTACGATATCTACTCTTGAAAGGCTTAAAGTTGGAGTCTTTGGTTACTAGATCTTGCATAATTTCCAGATTTGCTGCAGTTTCTACGAACGACACGGTTTGTAAAGCGTGGAGATACTTGGCTAGCTTCGCGACACTAGGAAAATCAAATATGAGGGTTTGGCTAAGACTGTGGTTTCAATTTCATGTTCTCCAGCGATGGACGAGCCAAAAGCATTCACCTGGGTGAGCTTAGTCTCGATGGCTTGCGTAGCCTCCATCACAGATAGTTAAGAAAAACTTGGAGTGCACTAATCTTACGCCTTTCGTAGTGAAGAACGTGATGACTGACATGCAGCATTTAGGGAGGAACCTAACACGAATTCAAGAGGGTGGGAATCAAAATACTAGAAAATAGGGGTATGGGGAGAAAGGATGCTACTACGTATGACTGAATCAACATGGTTGGCCGTTTATCTTTCTTTGCTCACAAAATCGTTGACCCTTCGCCTGTGTGAAACCTGGGCCATCCTCCGTATATGTTGCTATTTATAGCCTACAAAAGTCGTACGTACGTATCATCAACTGGATTATCAGTGCATCGATAACTAATAGACAGGCTGGCACTTCTGCCATTTCGTCTTCGGATTTCTACTCCGTAATTTCCAGACAAATCACAATCGCAGATTGTGACGCCAGGGCCCTCACCCTGAACAAGCTTCCAGGGGCTCCCAAAACGCCAACGAGATGGAACCCTGTTTCCAATACATCATTGGACGATTTGATAAGAGTAGCTCCCTGTTCGTAAATTTGGTTTGTGTGTCACTGTGTCCTAAGAAACTGACGCCTAAGCTATTGAAGTAATAATGCAAGAGCAGGGGGTTTACATGGAGTACAGTAGTATCATATCACGTATCATCAGAAATGGCCCTCAGCCCTCAGCCCTGGACCCTGACGGCCAACTATGTACACGGCAAGTGTTACCGGAGATTTTGCCTACTATCCCCTAGTTTGGGGGCTTGTGTTTTTGGCTATGCCTCTTACGGTTAACTAGGGATCTTTGATATCTGATTGGTTAGGTTGGCATCACCGCCCTCGGGGCTCTCAATGCCTCTCACCGCCTATTTCTTTAGTGTTCGCGATCTCATACAAATTACTAGGAGAACATATCAAGCCCTAAAACCCACCAATATCTAGTGTAAAATATAGATTTGAAGCTATTCCCAGATTCTAAAAGAGTAATATATATGGTTAACATATATGAAAGTCCCAGAAATATGTTCTTTCAATCTTCAGTCAACAAAGTGGCACATCACAGGCCTAGCATATAAACTTCGTAAATAACAGGCCTTGGCCAGTTTAACACTTAAGGTTCTTATATAAACACCAAATACAGTATTTTTAAACATTCAAATAACTCTTTACTACTAAATATAGCAAGGAAGAGTTATTCTGTGGTTTTAGAGGCTGTAGATCCTCTATCTTGCGCTTTTTTATGCTTGTTAGCTATATATAACACACTATTAGGGGAGTAAACATCAAAAGCGACTTACAGAGCCGCCTGCAGAATTCAGAATAGATAAATAAAGCTATTCCCAGCTCTTTATAATGTAAAGAATAGATTTTGTAAGCATTAATAATCCTTATATCTAGGCACTAGTTCTATAAAGGCCACCATGAGTAAAAAGCCTTTATATAAATATCATATGCAGCTCTATACTAATTAGCTATATCCACCCCTCCTATATAATAATTATAATCATCAATAAAGCATAGAATAGATATATTTTTAACCGCTTATTCACTAAATTCTTTATACACTAGGGGGCTATTTGTTGAAATCTTTTAAGGTCTTTAGTATATACACTCTACATAATCATCTATCTTATTGATAGTATGAATTATAATAAGCATAAGAATAATATTATTATCTTGCTATGCAACATAGAGAACATTATTGACAGAGATAGCACAAACTTTATGATATAGCATATATAAACCCAAATCTTTCAGTTTTTTAAGTAAATTAGGGAACTCTTTATAGGGCCAGATAGTGCCATAAGCTCCCACTTATATATCTTAAAGTACTTTGAATAGATTAACACTAGTAAAGTAATTATTGAGGTATAGATCATATATTCTATCATCCTTTAGCAGGGTTTGTACAAGCTCATATACTATTTAGCCTATTTTAGTAAGATCTTTTGTCTTTCCCACTTTAATAACCCCCATTATACGGCTTGCCAGGTAAAAATAGTAGTAATAACCATAATCCGCAAGAACAAACATCTTGAAGCCCTAGCTGATCAGTTTATTAAGCATTTTGTATGTGTGAGAAGATCTTCTATAGCTACAAATCATTACCTCATCAATCGATATATTAAATGAAGAAATATATAGATTTTTTAAGGCTTTTTGCAGCATATCAAGCACAATATGAACTTTATACCACTAGATACCACTCAATTGCTCTTCACTCAATTGTAATTCCTACTCTGCAGTAAGCTCTAGGCAGTAAAAGATTGATATAAAGCCTCCAAGGATCTCAGAGGGCCTAGATATATAAAAATAGCGCTTCAATTGCTCAAACTAGAAGCATATTATATATTCAAATAAAGAGTAATTAGCATGAATTGACTTATTATGCTTTTCCTTATCCTAGTAATCTTTTAGCTACGGTTCCTTAGTAATTCCTATATATATTTAAGCTCTAATAAAAGCCTTGAGTTCTCCTGGTATGGTTAATCACTAATTTCAGTAGTATAGGTTCATATTCTTTGATAGTTTTGCATACATATATATATTTGTATTATCAACAAGAAGTTTGAATAAATCCTCAGTGAAAAATAGGCTAAAGATTTGATATAGCTCCATAATATTAATATGAGGTGGGAGTTGTAGTTTAGGGGCACGCTTTTTATCTGTTCGTACAGGCTCAAAGCGGACCTCATCTGCCTCGAGGATCTGTTGTAAAATCGCTACAGTCTTAGCTCTTTTTCCCGTCAATATTGGCTGAGAATCAGAGCTGGGCTGATGCATCCCTATATCATGATTTGACAGCGCTGATGCCATGGTTTTTGACGTCTTTGTATGGCTTTAAATTGAATATATTAACTGTAAAAGGGGCTCCGGGCTGGAGATATTCTGCTGGTTTTTCATATTGGGCCTCTGCTGCTACTCTAGCCAATGAGAGGCTCTGATTTCCGGATGCGGCCAATCGGAGCCCTCATATATATCAAAAAACGTACTATTACTGTAAATAGCCTAGCCAAAAACACAAGCCCCCAAACTAGGGGATAGGGTTAAGGTTAATAAACTTCCCGTGTTTGCAGTACCCCACAACGGCCGCTAGTGCAGAAGTAGTAATTGATTGCAGCCAATTGGAAACGAACCGAAACTGGGTCCAGACCGGGATTAGGGTTATGCGATAGTAGAGAACCTACTACCCATAAGTATCGCAGGGCCTGGGTACGTAGTCAATACCATTGGTATCAAATAAATCGACTGCGCTTACGTTCAGATATTATAGCACTGCAAGACATGGATGGCTAGTGAAGGAGATCACTCACAAGAAACAGTATGCCCACTATGTATTTTCATATATTTCAAACGTTCATTCCCCCTTTGGCTTCCAAGCTGGCGGATGATCTTCCCTATCCATAAGTGTCGCAGGAATCCATCCGGGTATCGCACCTGATCGTGTAACGAATCTTGGAATAGGTAGATCTTTGCACATTCAACCCCCACTTGCTTATTGTTTTGGCAGGCCTAGACGACAATGACGATCGATCTCGACCACTTCGACGTCCATCAGAAGCAGCTTTATGTGATTATTGCAACGGCAATCGGGCTTTTCCTCTCTCATATTTCCACTATCATGCGTGTATGGGCCAGATTGCTGAATGTAAAAATACTCGGAGCAGAAGACTGGTTCATGGTTACTGCTTTGCTGCTGAGTTACGGCGTGGCAGTTCCTTTATGCTGGGCCAGTGTATACAGCTGAGACTTTGTCTTGTACTACAGTAGCTTATGGAAAATCCCAGGGCTCTCAACGGGTCTGGCGCAAAATGAGAGCCATGTCTGTGGAAAAGAGATGAGGAACTTCCTTCTCGTATGTGTCTTTTCATGTAGTGCTCTTCTTGTGGCGTAGCTAACCATGTTGAGCGAAGAGTATCCGGTTTATTCAGGTATGTCATTTTGAACGTTTCGGCGATTGCACGTCCTTTTCGCCAGTCTACAAGGGTGTAACTGAGGACAAATCTTTTCAGAGATTTCAACCCCCTACGCTATTCTTCGTGAAGACATCTATCATCGTGTTGTACGTGCGACTTTTTGGCACCAAGAAATTCCGCATGATAGCCTGGGCCGTCTGGGCATATACGCTACTCTGGACAATTGGGTCGTGGTTAGCGTCAACACTTGAGTGCCTACCAGTGTCGTATTTCTGGGACAAACAACAAAAGGGATCGTGCGTTAAGAACCCGCTGATTAACATTGGACTGACAGATGGGGTCCTGTCCTCCCTTGGCGATATACTCATATTCTCTATGCCGATACCAGTTCTTAGAAATCTTCAAATGAACAAACGGAAGAAATATGCGTTGATGAGGATATTTGCTGTTGGGGTATTGTAAGTATTCGTCTTGAAGAACTCCGTGCGAGTTGATTATCCTCCATTATGTGCTTATATTATTCTTCTTTTCCAGAGTGCTCATAAGTAGCTTCGTACGATGGGTAGCACTCCTTGGGACAGCCGTTAATTTTACATGTAGGTACTCTAGATCTGTTTTTCTACCTCTAATGCTGGATAGTGGATATTCAGACCAATCTTTCCCATTTACTTATGTTGATTATCTAATTCACACCATGTGTGCTAATTTGATACAGCCACTCAAGCCGAGGCGGGCGTCTGGACCTACCTTGGAATCGCCACCGGTATTACATGCGGCAATCTGCCGTTATTGGCACCGATGTTTAGACGCTTGTTCTCCACAAACAGCCAGTCACTCGGTGGACCCTACACTCCAAGTTCCGCAAATCCCTACTTAGCCTCACCCAACGAAAGGGGGGCAACTTCGAAGACGGTGACAGTGGACGGTTTTGAGCGCATGGAGGACAGCCCTTCTGGGAGCGAGGTTGAGCTGCAAGAGCGCCACCCATGCGTGGAGCGTTGACGACCCGATCATGTCGGATACGTGAGAAGATATTGAGATGCACACCCAAGTCCAAAATAGTGCGAGAAACAGAACCGGGAAAAATCGAGTCCTTGTACACATATGCTGTAGCGAGGGCGAGAACAATCTGATAATTGCGAATACGAATGTCGACATGTTCACTGGAGAGAATATGATGGAAAAATTGTTGACGAGCGAGAAAAAAGAACCTTGAGTTCTGGTAAGCAGGCAGGTGCAACCAGCCAGCCATGAATTTAGATTATTATCTGTATTACATGTAATATATCGAAACGATCATTTGTTCAGTAAAATGGATTTCATAATTGAGGTCTCTCAATCTATTGGCCGGATACGTTTTAAATGTCCGTTAACAGTCAAGAGAAGATGAGACATACCGAGCAACGTAACTCTCGTATTTGAGAATTAGGGTCCGTATACGACCTGCACGTTCTTCGTCTCACAGGAATCATCAATTGATGCCACGGGTGTAATAATTTTCCGGCACCGACGATAAGCAATTATTGGAGTTAATACATCTTCATTGTGAGATTGAAAACAATTCCAGAGATCTTGGCTGACACTTGGGTAATCGCTCTCGGGTTGTGTGAAATATAATGTCAAGATGGAATTAAAGACAAAAGACCGAGGTGAATCGTTGCATTCATCTACTTATATACCAAAACACAACCCCTGGGTTCAGCAGTCCATCCAAGCACGTGCGGTCCCAATTACTGGAGATGAGCAACATCGGACGCAAAATAGGCGTTATTCAAACTAATGATCCTATCCATTTCCGAATACTGTTGATCCAACAATATTGATGTTACCGCTGTCAGCTCATCAGGACTGCCCCTACTGTATCCAGTTGGGCCGCTGCCAGAGCAAATGGAACCAGGAACCACTGCGTGGCGATGAAGGGCTTCATCCAAGCAAGGATTGGAAGCCGTTTTGGAGGTAGGGAGTATGTTTGACTCTTGGTTCGTGTCATTAAATGCGGTTGTTGAGTGGGTCGAGGATATTCTACCCCGTGCTTTTGATATGCTAGTAGAAGCGTCGCGAGAAGGGTAGTCGCCAGTGTAGAGAATGTTAATATTTGGAGGGTTCGCGGAAGCAGATGAGTTTGATAGGGATTGTATACTCTCGACCGAGAGGTCTGAATTGTTGATATTAGAGACTTCTGCATTCGTCAGGGCCTCCCATTCCTCATTGGCATTTTCCTGATCGCCTAAATGTATATTAACAACTCCATCGCCATCGTGAAAGATAGAGCAAAGCTGACCTGCCCATTCAATCTCTTTCGGATAGCCAAGAACATCTAGCTTGAATGAAGGGTCGTGCTGGCATCGACTGTATATGTCATTGAGTTGACTGAAATATTTGGCTGCTGAGTCCTTGCGATGGGGAGAATTTTGTTCTTCACGTTGAACAGACCAGCGCACAGACATTATGTCGAGCGCTTTCATCAAAGTCCAAAAGTCTGGGCTAAGGTCGGTTTTATAATAACGCCAGTGCACTAATTCTCCAGTGTAAGTACTCCAAGGCCACTGCCAGTAAGGCTCTTCTTAAGACATCCATGGCGATGAAAGGAGTGAAAGGGAGGTTCAAAACCAGGAAGTAGGAGGTGAAAGTGAAAGAAAAAAAAGGGGAATACAAACCAAGCAGCACCCGGGCGCTCACGAAAACGCAAAATGCAAACTGACTATCTACAATGCTCTGCGGAGAAGAGTAGTCAAAGAACTTCTTTGTGATGTTAGCTGTCTCGGCAGCGGCTGTTTCACAGGTCTCTGCGCTAGATAACGTAGGAAGTTTCAATACTTCGTGCCACTCAAGAGGGGGGTATGCAATCCGTTGGTGTAATAGAATCATGGAAGTATTGTGTGTAATATGCGCGAGGGTAAGGTTTGGATCCATGGTAATTACAGTCGGTTGCCGGGAGATGTTTGAATCTTTCCATTTCTGGGGGAGTAGCATTTTCCAACTAAACCATGTCAGGGCATCGAAGTGGATGGAGGGATTGTTCTGCAATGCAACCAGACCTCACGTCACGTACCTGACTAAGCGCAAGTCCAACTCCTTGAAACGCATAAGCCAACTGCCCATCTCCTGTCGATCACGATAGTTGATCTTTTGCTGTAAGAAAAACGTAGTCACCCTGCTCAATGATTCTGTCGCTTCAACCCTATAGGCAAATGCGCCGACCGTTGACATGTCAGCCTTCTCATCGGGCACCATCGATAAATGGCCACTCTGAAAACGACTTCGGGGCGGTTGTGTCGCATTGTAGTCTGTAGGGAGGAAAGCAATGAGGTTGCCAATTCTCCCGGCGGATTTGTCCCAAATTCCGAAGAAGGGTGTGGTAGCTGCCTCTTCATTGTGCCATAGGCCTCCATCAGCAGGGAGGCGTCGATGAACGTCGTTCGATGTGAGACTAGTGTTCCATCTAGAGTAGTGGTTAGTTTCATGATATTTTTATTCGGAGCCTGATCTTACACGCACCCAGTGGTCACAGAGCAAAACCTGCCATGTCAGTTTATTGTTAGATCCAATGAACCAATTTATCGATCAGCCTTACCTGTCCAGGTTGAACACAGTCCAAAACACCCTTCTCCTTTCCTCTTCCTCAACCCAGGTCTTTGCGGCTGGTAGAGAAGGTCGTGGCTGAAGCATCGGGCCTTTATCATGGTTCTCAGACTCGACACTCAATTGCAGATATTCAACGGTCCTTGTTAGAGAGCCGACAATAGGCCATGCGCGAGAGACTCTGCCAGAACCAATCTATGACAGCATTAGTACAGAGCGGACATCGAGTAGGTTATCGGAGGTTGTAAGAATAGGAGATGGACACACATCTTCGAAACAAACTATAATCAAGGCTTGAAGATTCTCGACATACATATCCTCCATTCCTGTCAATATGACTATCTTCCGCGATCGCTCACAGATACTCTCGATGTTTCCTAGATCAACAGATAACTCGCGTGGGTCAATGTGTCTGAGCATAGCTACAGTCATGGCATGGAGAATGACTTCTAAACGACGCCTATCGATTGAGTTCATCAAGCGTTGTCGAAATCGTTTCTCGTGGAATATTGGAATCCATGGCTGAACTAAATTAAAGTAAGTATCGATGACTGCCTTGAGGACTTCTGGCGGTGGTAGGCTTGAAGATGAATCGGTCCAGTCATTTGGTTCGACCACGGTTGAGTAGTTCAAGCGCTTTCGTTTATTAGGCGTTTGGACCTCTATGTTATGTGACTGTGGCCGCGGTGCTTGTTGTGTCCCTAGCGTGGCTTGTCGAGAGACATCGTCGGTATTATCTGATGTGTCTAACCAGGTTCTCTTTTCTGTAGGTTGAGAATGTAACTTCTCTAGTAACAATTCTAACCCTTCCCGAAGTAGAGATGCAGCTGAAGATCTGCCGTCTTGATAGATTTGTGAAGGTGCTTGGTCAGAAGCACTGCCTTGTTGGTAGATGGCGTCCTCAAGAGCATCTATTTTATCGTAGTTAGCAACCTATATATCTACTAAAGAAGACCCATTAATTGTTTCAAGGCTCAGATCCGTCTTCGTACCAACTCGTCGCCTGAGAGCCTCTACCGCACCGGTCTTGAGACCGGGTTTCTCGCGATCGTTATCGTACGCACATTGTGTCCCTGAACGAGCACGGCGGATTAGTGACGGGCGCTTGCATGGACACAGTATTGAGAAAGTAGATGCTTAACTCACCGGCTCTTCGACAGTGACTGCAGACTGGTGTTTCGCGAGAGCATCGGAGTTTGCGCCTACGACAAGCCTTGCACGCAGGTCGTGGGTCCCCCTGGCTCAAATCCTCCATGTCTTCTCCTTTATCTGACCATTATCACTGACAGCCAGATTTTTTTCACGTCATTTGAAAAGTATTTTGAGTAAAAGGAGGGGACCGAGAAAGGTTGACAATGAGCCCTTGAATACGCCGGTAGATTTAGACCGAGACCCGGGGTATTTGAGCCGATCCCTACTCCGCACTCATGAAGTTGAGCGGGGTAAACTATGAATTTCTATATTGGCGGGATTAATTTTCTCCTATTTCCCCAAATGCCCCATATCTCGGTTATTTACCTATGTTATCTCTCATGTGATCCTGTCATAGCATGGGAGATCTGTATGGCTATTGATCCGAATGCAAATTTGTTGAATGGCGATCCATCACAAAAACCCGTCATTATGCCAATAGAGTGGGAAACTTGCGCATTATTCATCATATTGTGTAACACATCCAAGACTTTGCTGTCCGAAGACGATTCGAGAACCAGTTAAATTCATTGAAACTCTTGGATGACTTGACATGAAGCTTACACTAGCATAAATGAGATAGGCTGATACTTTAACCCGCTCGTTGCATGAAGATATCCGGAAGAAGTATTAAAAGGTCCAAATCATTTATTCGTCCTCCTTTTCTGTGACAACGTAATACCACGTCCTTCAGATATTACGGATACCAATAATTATGCCTTCACTGCCTGGGTTCTCCGACAACCCATTGAGGAATCGAGACGACCTCATCGCAGCCGCCGTGGCCCTGGTGCAGCCTCTGCATCGGCATTTTTCTCCTGGTAAGGCTTCCATTCAACTCACACATTCGACCGGCGCGCACTTCGATGAAGGTGCAGCGCGGCTTGAGGGTTTTGCGCGGCCGCTATGGGTGGTTGCAACACTACTAAATTCACTACAACATGACGGCGACCGTGTTCGTGGGGCAAGAATAGAGGCCCTCGCGCAGCCATGGATTGAGGGCATTTGCACCGGGACAGATCAGAATCATCATGAGTACTGGGGCACCATTCAAGATGGCGATCAACGGATGGTAGAGGCGGAGGTAATTGCCTGCGCGCTACTGTTCGCTCCCAATCACTTTTTTCATTCTCTTGATGAGAGATATAGGGCAAACATCGTTTCTTGGCTCCGCCAGATGAATGGAAAATGGATGCCAATGAATAACTGGAGATGGTTTCGCATTTTCTCAAACCTTGCGTTGATTCTGGTTGCCGGGATTCCGAGAGACGAACTACAAAAAGAAATTGACAGTGATCTGGCCATTCTGGATATGTTTGATATTGGTGAAGGCTGGTCCTCGGATGGGCCATGGTTGACGGATGAGCAAGAAGCAGAAGAAGAGCGCGAGAGCTCCAGGACCGGACGATTTGATAAGATTGGCATTGGGCGGCAGGCTGATTATTATTCGGGAAGTTTCGCCATTCAATTTAGTCAAATGTTATATTCCAAGTTCGCGGCCGACCTGGACCCAGTGCGAGCAGATATGTACCGCCAAAGATCACGAGAATATGGAGCTGGTTTTTGGAGGTACTTTGACGCGAATGGTCAGTTTTTATGGCATGATTTAGATGGTATAATGATTATATTAGCTGATAATGTAGCAAAGGTGCCTGTATACCATTTGGGCGCTCTCTTACTTACCGTTTCGCCTGCGGGGGATACTTCTCTGCGCTCGCTGTCGCCCAAGTATCCCAAATGCCAGCACCTCTATCTTCAATCGGAGCTGTCAAGGGATTCCTTCTTCGACATTTACGTTGGTGGGCAAGGCATTCCGAGGAAGTCTTTTACACCGACGGTACGATGAACATCGGATGGTTGTATCCGTAAGTTTCTGAAGCCCTCATGATTGTGAAAGAATGTTATTCTTATGTATTTCTGTTTTCTGTTCAGAAATATGTATATGAGCGAAGATTACAACTCACCTCAATCCGTTTATTGGAGCCTTAAGTCCTTGATCGTTCTATGTCTTCCGCCTGACCATGAATTCTGGACATCTAAAGAGATACCATATCCTGCACTAGCAGTCAACCAAACTGCAAATTGCGAAAAATTGCTTTCAATTTGCCTCATACGCCCAACAACACAAATCCTATGCAATCACGCCAAAGGCAACCATCACTTCATGCTTTCGCTCGGGCAATTCGTTGCGTGGCCAATGAAAGCGACTCAGGCCAAATACTGCAAATTTGCGTATTCCTCTACCTTTGGGTTCAGTGTCCCTACTGGCTCGCTGATTCAGCAAATTGCGCCAGATAATACATTAGCTCTTAGCAAAGACGGAGCGACTACCTGGTCTGTCAAGTGGAAATGCTCGACAGCCAAGTATTTCTCTGCTAGGATACAGCAGTTAGGCTCAATCGAGGAGGTGACGCTTGCCGCACAAGTGATCTGGTCTCCTTGGGCCCATGATGGAGAGGTTACGGTTACGACGACTCTAGTCCCTCCTACTTCACGCTGGCCAGACTGGCACGTGCGTGTTCATCGAATCCGTTATAACGGTCGGGATAAGTTGAGGAGCCTGCATTTGGTCGAGGGCGGCTTTGCTATATCAAGAGTGCCAGCCGGCATAGCAAGAAATCTTCCACTCTTCCCCGAGAAGGAAGACCGTGATCTATTCAACGAAGGTCTTGGCAAGTCGCAAGGAATATTTGTGGGACAGAAAAGTGCACTGGTCATCTCCCCAGGTGGTGCGAGCGGTATCCGCGCAAGTGCATCTACCTTCACTTACGGAAGACGGGCCATGACGGAGCATGAGGCTATGAAACCCGACTCCAACACTAACCTCATTGCACAGAGGACACTAATTCCGGTTGCGAACCACGAAGTGCTCGGTTTAGACTCAGGTGATGAGATCGAGCTGGTTACAGCTGTGTTTGCCGTTGTGGCAGGTGGTGAGAATGATCAAACCCGTTCATTGAGGGATCGATGGATGGATTTTCCTAAAGTCCATATTCAAAGCCCATCAATTGATCAAAAGAACGAAGATAGTTTGATTATCATTCCCTTGTGAGATTGTGTATGAGGGAAATAAAAGCTGGTATTAGGTATCAACTGTGCATGTAACGTTCGATTAACTCCTCAAGTGCTGTGTAATCTATAAGAATATAAGAGAAAGTTGCAGGATGTATAAGCAAAAATCCTCTCTCGGTATTATTGATTCTTATTTGTATTGATATAGATAATCTACTGATTGTTATGATACCTCAATATATCATCTAGATACGCTACATGAAAGGATCTTATTCTTCATGTAGGATTCTACGGGTTGAATAAGAGACAAAATGGTTCAGTTTCAAAGGAGAAATTTGGGCACCGGACGTTCACAAATCAAGCCCTATATGAACCCGAGCCTGAGCAACTGATTCCCAAATTCAAGTAGGAAATAGTCTGCATACACTAGTCCATGATCACTATAACGATCGAGATCGTAGGAATTATGGTTAGCCGTGGCATTCTTCAAAATGGAGTCAAACCGCTGCCCTTCCTCAATGTCTTCGACATGAATCCCATTGTACCTCTTATCTCCAGAGTCCACAAATTTTGCCTTCTCTCTTGATAGACAGCATTCCAATGTGTCAGTCACTATCCTAATAGCCGTGGAGCGGTATCTCTCGGCGAGTACCGTATCTCCTAATGCAGCCATGGATTGTGAAAGCACTATCATGCCATTGGCAGCGATAGTACCCGCTGAAGAGTCACGTAACGGATTGGTTTGATCGTCAATAGGAGCATCGAAATCCCACAACGGCACATAGCGACCTACATTCTCGCGTCCGTTCGTTCCTGTATTAGGCATCTCAACGCATACTGGGGCGCTTTCTAGTCGCCAGATAAAATATTCTGCTAGGCCAGACGCAACCCAGAGAAATTCTTTCTCCTTCGTCCAATTATATGTTTGCGCGTACCCGAGTATAGCCCATGCCTGACCGCGGGCCCAGGTTGAGTCAACACGGTAACCCTGCGCCGTTCGGCGGTTTTTGATTAAGCCAGTCCGTGGATCAAAGTTGACGACATGGCATGTTGAGTACACACAACTGCCCTTGTATCCAAAATTTCCTGTGATGTGTTCTGGTCGCAGATGCGATTTTATAAGTGTGCGTGCATGCGTGGTTGCAATTTCAGCAAGATTTGGGTCGCATAGATGCTTCGAGGCGTAGTATAACAGATCAAGATTACACATGCTGTCGATAATGACTAGGAAATCATCCGTCATACTAGTTATTGTCACATCCTTTTGTTTGAGAACATTCCAGCTGCGGATTGCGCCTACGTTTGCTTCGTATCGACTTGCAAGACTTCGAGCTCCAATTAAAAGAGATTGTAAGCTCTTTTCATTGCCAGTCAGCTCCCAGTCCTTCCGAAGAGAAGGTTGTAGAATAAATCCGAGATCGTGGGTATCAGTTCGAGAGGCCATTTCTTGGATCGGTCCTTTCCACGAATCGCAAAGACAGGCCAGCTGTTGTCGTACGGAAGCTGTATCAAATAATCGGGTCGCTTTTTCGTGTCCGTGAAATGGAAAAACATGGGGATATTTGACTGCTCGTTCCAATAGAGTGTGGAGCAGGCCCGGGAAAAACCCACAGGTCCAAAAGGACTTTTCGCGTAGAAAGTATTTCCCGGTGTTTTCGCCTCTCTGGGGTACGAATTCAGGGTATGCAACGGGTGGATTCTGCTGATATCAGCTGGGCGACGATAATTTCTCGAACCCTATCAACTTACATTGTCTTCCAGTGCTTCCTCTGCCACCCGCAGCAATTTCGCAAGCACATTTTGAGAGAATATTTCTAAGAGTTCTGGTGACATATTGCGTGGTTCTCCTGTGACGAGACGAGTTGAAATATAACCTTCATTTGAGCAGTCTGACGGCGTCTTCTCACTTTGCGGAGAACGCTCATTCTTAGAACCCGATGAAAACTTCATTTGCCTCCTGTATCGTGCGATTCAAAACACTTCTGTAAATCTCTCCGGAATAAAGCACCCGTGAGAAGCTGTATATTTGTCGAGGACGTGTTGATGATTTAAGATAACAGAAGCTGGTTTGGACGCATCGACACTGAATATGTTTCTGAAACGTCCCTCTTCAGGAGAAACTAGAAGTGATGGATAATTTGATTCGATACCAACGTATTCATCAATTAAAACATATATGAAGGCAACCATTCTGTCCTTGTCTAAGAGACTTGGCTCATGTTGGTAGACACGCCGCTTCCGGGAGAATTGTTCCCGAGAGAAATGGCCCGATCTCCGTGACCAATACGCCGGGGAACGAGCCATGCGTCTTATGGCATTTCTCTGGTAAATACTCTGGTTTTTATATAACAGAGCTCCAGACGAAAGACACTTTTAGAAATTAACAGGCCAATAGAGCTATATCTACGATGTTTGTCATGCTCCACCTTGCATGTCTTTCTTTCTAATTATCCGGGCTTAAATTATGATAAGAGCAGTATATACACACACCGGCCGTACTTAGAGCGAGTTTCAAGTTCGATTTTCATGTGAACATATGGCGTACTTACCCCGGACCCCAGATTATGGACTTACACTAAACCACAACTGTGAGATGCTGGCCTGCAACCACGGGACTTCCCCAATCAGTAGTGGTCTCGAGTTTATTTTTCCACGGGGATGTATATATCGGGCACTGTACAAGAGCGAGCATAAAGGAGTTCATTTTCCCCTCCCTTCTTTTTCAGTGCTATTCAACCCCGACATCAAACATGGCGGACCTTACAAATTCAGAAAATCATCACCACGCCGATAACTTCGAAGGGCTTGCTCTCAAAGATGTCATTCCTAACCGTCGCAAGCCCTTCTACAGGGATTGGACCTTGCTCAAACTCAACACTCTCCTGCTCTGTGCTCTCCTTACACAAATTGCATCGGGCTACGACAGCAGCATGCTGAACGGAATGCAATCCCTTCCCCAATGGAGGAAATACTTTGGTTCTCCTTCTGGCACTCGCTTGGGTGCAATGACTTTTGGTCCCACTGGAGGAATATTGATTTCGGTACTAGTTTCCTCTCAGCTCTGCGAGAAATTTGGCCGTCGATATCCTATATGTGGGGGATCGTTGATTATCATCCTCGGTTCTATCCTGCAGACTTGTGCTATTAATTATGGCATGTTTGTGGTTTCGCGCTTCTTTGTTGGATTTGGGCTGGGAATTGTCGCTGTTGCTGCTCCACCTCTGCTCTCCGAGGTTGCTTATCCTTCTCATCGTGGGAAGCTTGTCTCCTTCTATCTTGTTACCTGGTCTCTGGGATCGCTCATCGCGGCATGGATCACATATGGTACGTTCAAGATGACAGATTCATCTTGGAGCTGGCGCATTCCAAGTGTTTTGCAATGCTTTTTCTCTCTAATTCAGGCCGTACTAAGCCTCTTCGCGCCGGAGTCGCCCCGTTGGTTGATTTACAATGGCCGTAAAAAAGAAGCTCTCGAAATTCTCAACAAATATCACGCAGATGGCGAACCCAATTCGCGCCTCGTACGATTTGAAATGGCGGAGATCACGGCGACCTTGGAGATGGAGAAGGTACAGAAAATGTCTCGCTGGTCGGAATGGCTGGCAACTAAGGGCAACAAGCATCGATTATTCCTCGCTCTCTATATTCCCGCCATGTTGCAATGGTCGGGTAACGCACTTACCTCGTATTATTTGTCCAAAGTATTGAATACAATAAACGTGACGGACTCCAGGACTCAACTCATTATCAACGCCTGCCTGTCCATCTGGAGCTTCGTTTCGGCTACCTTCTTCGCAACACTTGTCGACAAAGTTGGTCGTCGGCGTCTATTTCTCTGCGGTATGGGTGGCATGGGAGTATCGTATGTTATCTGGACAATCTGTTCCGCGATAAACCAGCAGAAGAATTTCAAGGACACTGGCTACGCTGCTGCAGTACTCCTTATGATTTTCATCTACGGAGCATGCTATCACATGTGCTCCCCGGTCGCACCAACCTACATCATGGAAGTGGTTCCCTACTCTCTTCGCGCAAAAGCATCTATGCTATACCAGTTAACAGGAAACCTAGCCGGCATCTACAACAGTTTTGCAAACCCAGTTGCCATGGAAAAAATCTCCTGGCGATACTACATCGTTTGGTGCGTTGTCATTGCTATCCATTTCGCTTTGATTTTCTTCTTCTTCCCGGAAACGAAGGGAATGGGCCTAGAAGAAGTGGCAGAGATATTTGATGGGCCGAACGCATTGGCCGGCGTGAATGCAATGAAGGAGACAGGATTGGATGTACATGCGGACAAAGTCTTAGAATTTGGTGACGAGGGTTCATCTCTGCCGGGTAAGGGGTCAGTGGCATACGTTGACAGAGCCTAACTGTTGGGTGGCCATTGGGAAAGTTGAAGGGAAAATATTGCACCATTCTGAAAGCGTTTATGGTTAATTTTACTGCCCTTTTCAGACAGAACAAACAATCATTGAGTTATTAGTGTTACCTGTGAATCCCCAATCAGCGCAAATACCATTATGATTTCGTCGATTCTATCTACTAGATTCATGCGCTGCGACGTTGACATCTCTGTATTTGTGATAGCTGACGGATCGAGATTCTTGAATTGGCAAAGTATGTTTTCAAAATATAAGAATTGCGCTTTACAGGGAAGCCTGGAAGAAAGGCTGGGTTAATGCCTTGGCGAACAGCAAGGGTGGCAGTTGGGGGAAACGCAGACGGATCGCCAATGTGACCTATACGTTATAGGGATTAGTTGTATAAAATTTCAGCAACGTCTCGCAAAAGATTCATGTCGGATAATGCAGGAATTATCTCCATTTGATTGCTTCAATGCTGATGTAGAATATCCACAGCATCCTCCTTGTCTATGGACTTAGACTCCAATCCAGATTTTGCCTTGTCCAGAACCTGGTCCAAATAGTCTTAAGACATTCGAAGTTTGAGAGACCGACATATCGTGCCACGATCCGTAATAATCGTCAATTTTACATCAACACTAGATACTTGCGGGTCGATTATATCTGGTAGTAAATTCTACGGATTGATCGATTTTTATTTTGTGTCTCACGCTGTATACAATCCAAGGTCCATGAACTAAATCTTTCCTCTCCAGTTTCCTTTGGCCAAGTACATCCGAGCGGCTATATAGAAACAACTCCCCGTAGCAAGCATACTCCCAGCAAACAACTGCAACTTCCAATAACTGCCCCCTGCGGCTGAAATCAACGCGCCACCAATAGGACTGCCTGTCAATCCTGCTACTGACATGAAAGCATACATTGTCCCTGACCGGGTACCAATCTCTCGAATATCGGAAATCTGAGCCACAAGGGCAGGGCTCATCGCAGTATACGTGCCAGAACTGAACCCGAAAGATGCCGCAAACCCAACGACAGCTGCATTTGAGTGACCGGGAAGCCGAAGGGCTAAGACGAAGATGGTGGAAAGACACGCTGCCAGTAGAGATATGTTGAAGTTACCTACATTGTCCGCCGCATATCCGGGAAGAACACGACCGATGGCACTATTAGGTTGCCACGGGTTAGACCTTGTACGGAAGATTGATGCAAAGGGGGAATACTATCTTCTTACCTGGCTCCATTGAAGATCGATACAAGATAACGTGCCAATTTGGAAGACATACCCACATGTTCTCCATACGTCACTAGAAAGGTGATTGGAATGAACATGCTCATGGAGTAGAAAAATGCTACAAGTGCAGTAAGTAAGAAAGGGAGGTCCACAAGAGGCTGTAGGAAGGCACTCAATTCGACGTTCTTTGGATGGGGAGGCAGGCGTGATCGAACAGTGAAGTTAGTGACTGAAAGCAAGGCCAGCATCACGAAAGCACAAGTTCTCATGGTCCAGGCAAACCCAATGTTGGGAATCAACCGGTCAACAAGAATAGGGAATAGGACTCCCCCAAGGCTGGACCCGCTGGCTGTGATCCCCATTGCTAAGGCACGTCTTTTCAGGAACCAGGTGGTAACACAATTAAAAGAGGGGTAAAGTACCATACTTGCGCCGATAGGACTGCAGATAGTCTGGGAAAGAATGAACTGATAGAGCTGGGAGGACAGAGATGCCATCACCAGACCAATTACATGGAGCGCCGTTCCCGCAAGAAGGAGAGGTCGGTCTAGGCCCGAAATTGTCAAACATTCTACCAACAAATGGACCTTATCAAGACATCAATATACTCATCAGTGAATCCCACTAGATGGACCACTTTGTCTAAATAAGTAGCAAACTTACTGTGATGAACATCATGAACAAAGATAGCCCTGAAATCCATGAGACTGTACTTGGTGATTCGGGCTGCAATTGATGAGCCTGGTAATAGGCCTGGAAGACTCCGACGCCTATTTCGAGATGATTAATATCAGAAAAGACAACCTTCATAGAAGTTGAAGATGTATCGTCTCACAATTTGTCCATCCGAAGCTTACGAACAAACCAAAGAATGCCCCAAGCACTACCAGCCATGCACCCTGGCCGCTATCGGGAAATGATAATGAATTGCCGGTTTCGGTTGCGTCGACAATTTGAATTGAATCTTCAACACTCCAATGAGCGTGTCCTTCATCATTTGTAGCGGAAAGAGGGTGTCTTGCAGAACGAACGGCCATGGCGTGAGAAGTAAAAAATTAACTCTGAGTGGGAATCGCGGCCAAGCTTGGAAGCTGATTAGGTATTGCTACAATGAAGTATTGAGCAAGTGCAGAATGGAAATTCCTAGACGGCAATCCTCGCATTCAGGTCGCCCATTCTCTGAAATATATTCCGAGGTTCTAAGGTTCTACCAGACCATTCTTCACTGTGAGGGGATTGTGGACCATGCGCTTTTGAATACCGACTATGCATCAGTTCGTCCATAATAATTAGCCGGAAAAAGCACTGGTGATTGGTAGTTGCATTTAAAATTAGCCATCAACTGGTGAAAGTATCCAACCTGTGTGTGAAATGAGCTTCGGACGTCCGCGGAGGCCCGGTAAATGCCACTCCCGGAGAGTGTGACTCATCACAAAACTTCGTGACTCAGGGAACGCCTGATCCTCTTGTTTCAATACATCTCGATTCTTTGAACTGAAATGACAGATAAAATGAAGAGAGCTAGTACGGAAAGATGCTTCAATCCTAAGCGAAGTGCCTGGCAGCAACCCGCATCATGCGAGTTTTGTCGCTTGAAGAAAATCAGATGTGATAAGAATCAGCCCTGCCACAACTGCATCTCAAGAGATATTAGATGCAGCCATGCCGTCTGTAAGTAATTTTGAGCGCTGCTCGTCTTTTCTCAATTTGTCGATATCTTTCCCCCTTGATGGAAGTCATTTTAGCGGGGAGACTCGAAATACCTACTCTCATATAACGAGTCTGTATGTCAACTCTTGTACTACCAGTTTCTAATACAGCAAAATTTTATAGCTTCGAGATCTGAAGAGAACGATGGATATGATTTTCCTTCTCTGTCGGATAGTCTCAAGTCGCTTGGACAGTAGGCACACTAAGCATCGAAGATGTTCCACAAATTCAAGCGCATCCAACGGCCATCTCGGCACAGTGCTACGCTCCTCATGGCATCGAAGAGAAACAAAGTGTTGAGACAGGGGAAAAACTCGAGGTGATTGCCGCTGCTGCGGAGGAACATAATTCTAATAACGGTGTTCAGCAGCCTCTATCAAGTACATCTGAACATGCAAACTTAAGCATCCTTCAGGATCAGACAAACCGAATTCTTCCACCTCACAATATTCCAATTTACGAGGTTTCATATAAGACGGAAAAAGAACCAAGGGAAACCATTGATCTAATACAAAAGCTCCCAGACATTCGACTTGCCCGGGTACTGCTTGATTACTACGCTCAAACGATACACCATTTTCACAACGAAATTGACATAAAAGTGTCAAGATCCCTATTGGAGGCAACTTATAGCAACTTATTGCAACCTGTGAATGTCTTAAAAGACAATCTCGCGTTACTTTTTAGCGTATTCGCCTCTAGCTCGTTTTATATGATTCTAAATGAATCTCACGTTCATTCGAGAGAGCTTGCAGGGGTGAGAGTTTCACACAAATCCTGGCGAGATATAGCCTTGGGGTTAACCATGAGTTGTGACACAATGCTTTCCCCAACCTTGATCTCATTGCTGTCAATTTGTGTCCTAATGCATTTACAATGTACTTGATGTAAATCGCCATTCGTGTAGCGGACGCTGCAATTGTGCTTTTTACCCATCAGTCAAGCCGAATAGAATCATGGTGAGAATGCTTGATTGGGCTGTAGTCCTGTGAATATACGAAAAGCTACATAAATAATTGAATAGACTGTCTACTTTGGGACTCAGAAGGTCCGTCACTTGCATTCAATGTTTTGAGAGGCGTCGCGACAACAAAAGCAATACAAATGGAACTTCACATCCTGGATGCGAACAGAGCAGAAAGTAGGGACACAATCGAAATTGAGACCAAAAGATGCATATGGTGGCATTTAGCCTCCACTGACTGGTAAGCTTTTCTCATTCAAATCCTTCTAGGGGATTTCATTTAATGATTTTGATAGGATTGTTGGTAGCCTACCTGGCCCCTACCATGGAATATATGACATCCACCCGCGCCATATGTTTGTGAAATGCCCGACCGATATCATCCTAAAAATTCCGAACAGCCCGTCACAGGCAGAACAATTAGACAGACCGGCGCCAATGTCCTTTTTCATTCAAAGGACTAAATTCGCCAACATCTGCCGAGAAGTCATGGATTCACTCAGAAGCCCTGGGCCGATGAGATGTGAAACCGAGTACCAATCTCTCCTTCAACTGAGCAAGAAATTTGAGTCTTTCAGCAATCAGCTGCCATGGTACTTCCGATTTCACGTGGAAAAGGAACAAGGTGTTGATTTACTTGCTACTCACTATCCGTATATCGCTCGACAAAGATCGGCATTGCTCTACGCGCTTTATGCTCGCCTTGGCCGGTTACATAGACGATACTTTCTTCGAGGTCTACATAGCGCTGAATATTCCTTCTCGAGGAGGACGGCAGTCGATTGTGCCAAGGAACTACTAGAATTGGAGGCGGCGAGCGAGGCCGGAGGAACTTTTCCATACGTTTACTCGTACGGTATGGATCAGCATTTGTTCAGTATATTGCTTATCCAGGTTATCGATATCAAAGCAGACCAAGATGAGGCAAGAGCGCAGGTTCGCATGGCGGAAATTTCCAAGACATTCAAAAAGCTTGAAGGAAAGCAGAAGACGCTGCATCGTTCCGGCAACGATACCACGAGAGCCATTCAGAAATTGATACGACTTTTGAGAACAGACAGTAGATTTCAGCATACATTGTCGGGTCGAACATGATACGTCGAACATTCTACCCGTGAAGACTGCTTCAATGATGGCATTATGACTACGAGCACCGTGAACAGCCTTTTGAAGGACATGGAATCCGATCCTCGTAGTTACATTTGGCCATCTTCTACTTACATTGACACGAACGATCAAGCGACGTGTACTAGGAAATCAGAAGAACCTTCGTCGGCGAGCCACTTCACTTTTGAAGATGATTTAAGTGAGTTATGGGAAGAGTTTATTGCCAATATGCCCAACTCGCCAACTCATTGTAGTCATCTTGATTGCCTAGAGAGTCATGACTTCCCGGCAGGCGGTTCTGACCCTCCCTGTTTAAGCAGTGGATCCAAATGCGCCAATTACTTTTCGACTGACAAACGAGCCTAGCAGAGGACATGCTTTTTATGGCGCTTCGCACACATCTCAACACTTATTTTGAGTCTCGAGTCTCTCCCAAGGGCCGCAGAAGAGTCCATACGGTAGTGGCTGCCGTATGTGAAAATTTCATTGCCCGAGCCTTAGGTATTCGCACTTTGAAGCAGGCTGGATCTAGAGGAAACTTTTATCTCAGATACTCAGCCGCTCCTGAGTCCTTACTGGTTTTTTCAGGCACTACCTAATCCTAAATAGGAAGTTTTGAAGAAATACTCTGGTGAGGATTCTCGCTCGAATATGGGACCTGATCCGCTTGCAAGGCTGTATTACCGTAGCTTGGTTTGGCAGCCTTTTTCTAGATACTGCGAATACATCCCGAGTACGCCCTACCCAGCAACAAGTCATTGCTGAATGGGTATTCTGCTTTTCACTTTTTTTTATTAAGACTGGGAAGGTTGCAGTTGAAAACGAAACCATTCAATCGGGGATAGGATTGTCGGAATATTCATCCCACGATTCGACGCTACTGCGCACGACGTGTAGCGAACGTATCGCGCACCGCAGTAGGTATTACTACTACCCCCTGTATATAGCCACGTATTCCCCTACGGTTTCGGGGGGTCAGTCATTATAATCTATTCATACGTGCTTATAGGCGGACTCACCACCTAGGGCAGTTGGACCGTCCTTGCTCCCTACTCTACGCTTCGTGATACGGAGTATCGCTAAACCAACAAGAATACGCCCCGGACAAATGAATGGAATATTCTTAGGTAGTTGTTGCATGGCCTCTTGGAATAAAATTTTTGGATTTATATCTTGGGAAGGGGTACCTAAGATTTATGGTAAGATTTATGAAACCATGACAGGTTCTGGTTCCCGGTTAAACTGAGTAGAAAAGCAAAACAGGGCCATTTTCAGTGAACAGACAATTGACGTGGAGTATAAAATGGCGATATTGTGTTGACGTCCCGGTGCCTCTAGGGTCGGGATTGAACACGGTAGTCCACCTCGTAACTAGTCATATGATTGTTAGGGTTCAGTCTTGCTTTTTTTCGCTGACTCGACACTAACTGATGTTCATGGTCTGCGTATCTATGGAAGAGACGCCGAGCGGCGTCATGCTCGGCGACCATTTGATGGCATTCGGCCGACAACCGAGCGGCAGCACCGAAGAATATGGGCAGTCTCAATTATTGATGAGTCTATACAAATGCGATTGGACTTCTTGAATAAACGTATATATATACATAAGTCTATTCCGCTGCCGGGATGGAATGCCCCTATCCGGTCTGTCTATCACCTGGGAAGAGTTCCAAGCTCGAAGGCAAGGAAGCATGATGACTGCCGCAACACAACCGGTTTTTCAGTCGCATAAAAATCAAAATGAGCATGGAAATTCCCAGACGGAGGCGGTCGTCCCTGCAACTCAACATCGACGACGTCGACTCGAGCGCTCCTGGCGTCACTACGCATTCTCGCCAATCGCTGTCAACACACTTGCTGAACTGGAACTTTTACTATTGACACTCAACATTGGAATACAAGATGCAGCAATCTTTTCCGATTACCGATGCTTTGCCGCGAACCAGACGGGAAACACGGTCATGCTTGCTCTCGCAGTGGCAGCGCAAAATAAACCGGGAATATGTTTCGACTAGCGAACACTGGCATTAATCCTCCAATGTTTCTTGCAGGCGCCTTCATCACGGGTCGGATGGGAAATCACGTTCTCCGTCCCCGTATGCGTGCCTGGCTGGTTGGAAATAATTTCCTGCAGACGATGATGGGTTTCTTTGCCGCAATCATCCAGTACAAGCTAGGACGTCAGCCGCAAGGCCCGTCTGCGCTGGGCATCATTTCCCTACTCGCTTTCTCCAGTGGATCACAGGTAGTCTTTCGAGTGCTACAAATACCGGAGATTACCACTGCTATGGCCACAGCGGCCTGGGTTGACCTCATGATCGATCCAAATACTTGAAAGATTAAAAATAGGCCACGCAACCGGCGCAGTTTCTTTCTTATTTCCATTTTCGCTGGCTCATTAGTTGACGCAGCTACATATTACAAAGCTGGATCGCCAACAGCGCTCATATTGTCTGCCTCAGTCAAGTTAATTGTCACTGCTATGTTATTGTTTAACACATCGGACTTGATCGTCGATTCTGATGACTGTGCCCTGACCTGAATGATAGTACATAGAATGGAAGTGCTTTGGAATGTCTTCAGGGGCTGTGGAGGATAAGCTGACCTTCAAAGGAGGGTTGCTACTAAATCGACCTCAGCTTGATTTATAATGCTCCATATCAGATTAATAATTCTCGAAATTTATTCATACTAAACTGTTGGTTTAGCTATAATCCGTATCACGAAGCATAGATTAGGGAGCAAAGGCGGTCCAACTGCCCTACGGGGTGAGTCTGCTTATAAGCACGAAATATTCGTATTATAAAAGACTGACCCCCGAAACCGTAGGGGCTTGGGGGTGAGTACGTGGCTATATACCGGGTTGCCATTCTGACATCTATGTAGGGGTTCTGTGGTGCTAGCATTAGACATGCCAGTCAGCTTCTCCACAAGCTTAGGGATATCTTTGCCAACCGCTTCAGCTGCACCAGTGCTGGTAGGGATAATATTCTGAGCGGCAGTACGTCCAAAGCGCAAATCCTTAGGCGACGGACCGTCGACGGTCTTTTGTGTAGCAGTGTATGAATGGATAGTTGTCATGATACCCCCGAAAATACTAAATCTGTCGTTGATCACTTTAGCGAGGGGAGCCAAACAGTTAGTCGTACACGAGGCGGCAGAAATAACGGCAGGCTGCTTGCCATCATACGTTTTCTCGCATGACGTCCAAACGTATATATTGGCATCAGCTGAAGGAGCGGAGATAATAACTTTCTTAGCACACCCTTTTATGGGCACTGGCGTTCTCAGTTGTGGTGAAGATGCCGGTACACTCGACGATATATTCGACTCCAGTCTCGCTCCAGGGTATGTCACCGGGGTCACGATTCTGCTAGAACCTGATTTTCTTAACGTTGGCAACTAGGTCAAAATCCTCACCTGAAGTAGTGCCATCGAAGACCCTGTGGCTGGAGTCGTATTTAAGTGTGTATTCCTAATGCCAGGAAAAAGAGAGCACGTTGTAAGCAATAAGGATTAGCTGTTGTTGAAGCAGGTATTGCTTACAGTGTACTTAGATTCGATGAGTGGGCCCTTAACAGCAACGATCTGGATATCTGGACGATTCATCGGGATGACGGAGAAAAATGCGTCCAGATCCGTTGATGTCGACTTTGGTTACCATGTTTGCTTTGTTTCGAGAAGCTCGAATCTCAAGTCCGAGGGCTTATCTTAGCTTGTTTGACCAAGTTCGCGAGTGATGAGAAGTTTGTTTCACTGTTCAAAGGCAAAAGATCTTCGTTGCTCTTTGAGGAATTAAAACTGCAGAGTATTCATCGGGAGCGGAAGCAACCCTGCTCTCGATATCCGCAGGCCCGACGGATTCGCTTCGGGAACCATCTAACCCTGAGACCTCAAAAAAGCCTCCTCCAGAGCGGCCATGGGTGGCCTGGAATACCGTGCTCTGTCGTACTGGGTTATAAATGGCCCACGCTACTCATTACTAGAAAGGAAAAGGAATGACGTAAATTTAATAGCAAGTCCAGGCTGCACATAGGGCGATAATTTGGAGATTCCACGCATCCAAGACGGCGGTATTGGTAAACCCGGTCTCCCCGTGGATATAGAATAGTGATGTATACCTGTATTCCAGGGGCAACTGAATGAGATGTCTATAGATTTTATTAATATAACACTGTAGGTTCATGGCATCAATTTCAAGTATATATATGTTGGGTATTTCTTGGAGCAGAGGTTTCAAGAGCCACATCCAGTTGTCCTAAGCCACATGCGGTCACTACACCTACTATCTTTTGGCTTCGGCCCTCTCCTCTGCGTTGCTGCAGGTACATTTTCAATCCCAAATGTCAATGCCACGTTTAGTGACTCCCCTCAGCCATTTCTCATTCAAGTCGATCCAAACTTCATTGAGGACACCCGACAGCGTGCCGCGCACGCAAGGGCTCCAGTCTTCCTGAACATGACAGGTGACGGCCCAAGTGCTGAGAACTTTACCAGTATTCGTGATTTCTGGGTCAATGAGTATGACCGGAACATAACACCGGCATCTATCAACGACAAGTAAGTGGTACACATGCGAACACTGCTGCCAGAATCTAATAACAGACTGGTAAGGTTCCAGCAATTCACGACTGTTGTCAAGCTGGTAATCAATAACGCCACCTATCCAGTTCCACTGCACTTTGTTCATCACCGTTCAAACCGGTCGGATACCATTCCCCTGCTGTTCATTCATGGATGGCCGGGCTCATTCCTTGAAGTTGGCCACATTATCGGCAACTTGACAACCCCGCCTAATGCATCCGTGCCGGCTTTTCACGTTGTGGCACCCTCAATTCCAGGTTTTGGTTTCTCCCTGGCGCCACAAAGCCCTGGCTTTGGTCCCGCCGTCGCTGCGCATGCTTTCAACGAGCTGATGCAACAGCTTGGTTACTCCCCGTATGTAATTCAAGGTGGAGATTTTGGTGGTGTCACCCTTCGCTATCAAGCCCACCTCTTTCCCAAGCAGGTCATCTCGGCACTAAGCAATTTCTGGATCATCCAGCCCGGCGACAATGACATGCAGGTGTTCGCTGAAGGGAAGGCAACACCCGACGAGGTTGCGTACGTCAACATCATAGAGATTTATATCAGTCAATGGTCTGGATACCGCCTAATCCAGTCAACGGAACCACTCTCGGTCGCATATGGCATGACCAACTCGCCTCTGGGCAATGCATTGTGGATTTACTCTATCATGGCCAAGGTTGTAGACCCGGCCCTCACATCCTGGACGCCCGAGGAGATCATCACTTGGTCAATGATGTATTATATTCAGGGTCCGTACGGGGGCATGCGCTTTTACAAAGAGGTGCAAAACGAGGGAGGTTTTGCAACGCTCAACTTTGGTGTCCTGCCGGAGGTAGAGAACCCAATCGCTATCAGCCAGTTCCCTTACGATCTTACCTATCGCATGCCATTGGAATGGGCACAGCGAGGAGGAAATGTCCTAAAGAGGACTGTGCACGACCATGGTGGACATTTTGCTGCCTATGAGATGCCCGAACTGCTCGTCGACGATATCTGGTCATGGTTCGGTGATAAAGAGCTTTCGGGAACAAAAGCGTTCATACATTGATTGACCAGGATGTGAAGTCTACACCATAGCGCCGACTTGTAAGTTGGAGATATTGTAATATGGGGATTAGAAAATTGTGTACCGGAATTATAACAGTTGGCGAATTATTATTATCATATTACATAAAATGCATCTTCTTTTCCTGCACATGTGACCATAGCCCTATACCAGCCTTACGTATTTGGCTAGCTTCGGTTATACAGGTAATGACAGAACGTGACAACTATCACGCAATTTTCAAATTTCAACACATCAGGGCATCCCACAAAGCAATATGATTTTTCTTCTGAATTCGGCAATTACAAAGTATTGAGTCTCTATTTTTCGTATGTGCGAGGCGCTAAGGCACAATTCCTGTGAACTGGATAATCCGCGCTTCCTTCCATATGACTACAAATATATAGTATATCTAACATCTCAAGTGAAAAAGTAGTCTCCTTTCTGGGGTCCTGATAATGAGATCATGGAGGTTAGCTGTTTATAAAGAGTTATTATGAGACCATTCTTCCACCGGAAAGCAGTGGATATCGCATTTTTCATGTAGCATTTTGCCCAAGGTGATGTATACTTACGCACAAGCATTAATGTATATTAGCCCGAGGGAGGACACTATTCTGGCATTTCACTGACCAGCCATGAATCTAAGTACGCAGAGTTGAAACCTCCCTATTAAGTGATATGCTGCGTGAAATTCTTACAGCATATTGAAATACTTACTATCCCGGACAGGAGTTGCTAGACACTTGCTTGGTCCTTGTTTTCACACTATCCCGTAGTCGATAACAATTGAGAGTGATGCGAAGAGAAGCAGGAGTGGAGTATTATATGTAGGTAAAAATCTATATGCGCCTCTATCTAAACCCTACTACGCCATCTTGTTGTCTGAATTCGGCTAACAGCGCAGCTCTATAAGCCTAATTCATCGCCTGACCTGAGTTTCTAACTCACTTTCGCCCAATCACCTCATAAAAGATCTTCCTTGTGAATATTTAGGTCTAATCCAATGCAAAGGGATAAGATAACCACGTTTTGGTTGCAACCCTACGTCGCGAACTTGCTGAGAGCTCGCAACTTGGCACCGTGGAAAAACAGCGTCCACATGCCTAAAATACCAATGAGACTCAAACCACCAAGTAAACTGGTGCCTTTGGCGAACCCGAGGTTGTGGTATAATGGATGCGCAAATAGAATACTGCCGCTGGCTAGCGCACTTCGGAAAAAGTCATTGGCGGCGAATAGGGAGGCGGCATATTGAGGATAACTGAGGGGGATATAGAGAAATACACACTGCAGGACGGTGAATACCGAGCCAGCATATATTGTGACGCCAAGGGTTGGGACAATCCAGTGGATGGAAGCCCTCGCCGTCCATGCGAATATGAACAGGCCAATTGGAGGACCAAAGGATGCTGGCAGTCCGGGTAAGAGTACGGTCTCTTGTGGGCCGATACCAGGCTTCTTCATCCGTGGTATGAGCACATGAAACAGATATAAGCCGTAAAGGATTATAGCTATAATGCACCCAACAGAAATGCAGATGAAAACGAGGCCAACCTCGCCAAGATTCATGCCATACTGAACTGGAAAGACCAATGGGAAAACCTCAAAGTCTAAATGGTCAGCTGGGAACTGCAACAACGTCACAATTTACTTACAAGAGTAGTATACCCCGTAGATGATGGCCGCATAGATCTGTACGAACATGACAGCTGGGTCTTTAAGGGTGATTTCCAAGGGCTTGATCAAGGCATCTGTAGCTATGCCCGAGACTGTGAGGTGTGCCTGGCCGATTTCAGTCTGGGACTTCAACCTCTGGCTGCTGGCAAATATGCGTAGCCGTTCGGCGCGGCGAAGTAGGATGTTAGGGGCGCTCGTCTCTGGCATACAGACGAAAAGGAAAATAAGTACCGGCGCTGATACCCAGGTTGATTCATACAAGGACCATCGCCAGTCTTTTGACGCCACGGCGAACCCACTAAGGAGAGGACCAAGGGAGGCTACGACGGGCTTAGATACCATACATTGAACAGCTGACTGGAGAACTTACGGCCACAAGACATAGCGCCGACCCAGGCGATCATCGCCAAGGGCATATGAATCATGCCGTACATATCGCCAAGTGAAGCACCACCTGTAGCTAAGCAGGGAGACCCGAAGAACCCCTGCAAGAATCGTAGCACAATGAGACCCGCGAAGGAATTAACAAAAGCTGTCGGGAAGGAGAGAATGAAAAACAGTGCGAACGTGATAATATAGACCGGGTTGCGACCAATGCGAGGGATCTCTGCGAGGGGCGAGAACAACAATGGGCCCATACCATATCCCAGCACATACATGGCAAGACCGAGCGTTGCCTTGAGATTGCTCACGCCAAAACGCTCCATGACGCCTTCCGTTGAAGGTGAGTAGATCGCGGAACTCAAGTATACCACAAATGTGTAGAGGCAGATTTCCAAGCCAATAAGGGCGCGACGCAGACTCGACCAATTTTGTGGATTGGCAGGATCTTGTTCGGAGTACCAATCAACTAGAATGATACCATCGTTGGCCATCTTCGGCGTCACATAGCTGGTCTTTTCTTCGCTGACATACCGGCTCTCGACATCGACATCCAGCTTCTCTCCAGTGGTATCACTGATAGTATTCTGATCGGGTCGCAAGGTCGCAACAGTGGAAGGTGTAGTTGACCCATTGTGCTTTGTTTCAGGCAGCTCTGCATTGCTCAACATATGAACCCACGCCTCAGGAAGTTCGAAGCCCGGATGTTCTTCTGGGTACTGGAAGAGGCGATTATTAGTGAAGTAGCGCAGGAGTTGTCCAAGCGGAGCGTCTCGGACAACGTCATGCAGAGCAGCGAAGGCCATAATCGTTCCGTAGCTGCTGAATCGAGCCTTTTCCAGAAGGTGTACCTAGGTAGCAATTAATTGAACACAAAGATGGGTTTCAATGAACAGCATGACGAGAACTCAATATATACACTTTACACAGCGTCCCAGAGGACGACAGATACCATAATGGCATTAGAGTCAATAATCTCCGAGGATAACATATTGATTATCAAGCATAGGGACCGTTCATGTGTCAAAATCCGATCTTCTAGGGGAAACAACCGTATCCGAAGTTGATTTGCAGTCGAAGCGGTCGGTAGTTGGACCTGACCCACTGGAACACAAATCGACAGATCGATTTTTAGGCTATATCCGGGCGATACCCGGATGTCAGGGATTCGTGTCAGGGATTCGTGCCATGCTCTCCAATTAAATCACTCCGACCCTGCCATCAGTGGAAACCCAGTTGCACGGTCCTAGAACGCTAGGACGGCCAATCAATGAAAACCTGGAGAGTTGGGTTACGGAGTGCCGCAGAAGCCATGCTAGAACATCTCAACAAGCCCAGTTCTATTTCCGGTCGGCTTCAGGTTGTCTGCAAACGACACCTGCCTCTCTCAACGTTGTGACGGCGCAGGCCTTGTATCGAATCTTTCAAACCTTAATTATTGATTAGCCATTCGTTGAGATTTAGTGGAGCATGTTGATATGGCTCGCGCGACAAAGAGCCCTGCAATGCGAAGTCGCGGTCAGATACGCAATCCGACGGCATGCGAGCACTGCCGTACAGCCAGGATCAGATGTCAGTCTAGTGATCAACCAGGCGCGTGTGCCAGGTAACTATTGTTTCGTCGAGCTCCATGTCCTCATAAGGTTATACTCATCGCCTATGATAGATGTCTCGCTTTGAAAAGAGAGTGCGTGATCCGTACTAAGTCACGACCTCTTCGACGGGGACGCAAATCGGCGTAAGAACCACAACTGCCGGCTTCTGGCTTACGTTCTGATGTGTTCTTCTGTCTAGCTTGGACGATGCCGAACCCACATCCCCCCAGTCGCCAGCCCATCGTGGCACATTTAGCATCAATTACCCTGTACCAGTCAGAGGTGACCTCAGCGACACACTCAAGGCTCTACGAGGCTTACATGATCACACTCATACTTCAATACTTCTTGGAGGAGAATTCGGTGATAGTCCGGAAATAACAAGCCAGTCCAACAGTCTCTCAAAAGTTTCGACGTTGCCAAGCGGGTTTGATGTAAACACCAACATCTGGCGTCAACCTTTATTTGACGTGGCATCCGCAGAAACTCTCCTCAAAAGCTTCAAGTCCACATTTCATTACCTGCCTTTCATGGCATTCCCCGATGATATCACCATCTCGCATCTCGCGACGAAGAAGCCCTTTGTTCTTCTGGCCATCTTGACAGTGGCGTCAGGATCCAGGATGGTGCAGAAACACGCTTTATACGATGACGAGTTTCGGAAAGCCCTTGGTCTGAAGTATGGATCTGGTGGCGAGAGGAGTCTCGAACTTTTACAGGGCATACTGATATACTGCGCATGGTCTGTTGCAAATCCTCAACTACTTTTACGCGCTCACAACTCATGCTCTCAGGCATCCCTTCCATTTACGGCCGAAAAATGGACAGCTCGATCATTGTCTACGTATCGCGGGTGATCTTGTTCACGATTTTCATTTAGACGAAGACTTTCCCTCAACCTTTGATCCTCTGTCTCAAAAGCTGACGGATAATGACCTTGACAAGATTCGAGCATATCTCGCCTATCAATATATTATTTTCACGTAAGATGAATCTGTACGCAATTATAGCTCTTTTGATCTATTCTCACTTTTTGGTTTATCAACAGATACGGTGTTATCTGGAGAGGGGAACGAGACCTGCCTATCAGTCGCCCGTCGTGGATCAGGATCGCTACCGAGACTCTCCAACACAACGTTCAGGTTGATGGCGATAGCACACTGGTGGCTCTCATCCGTACTTCGAGTCTGTTTGCGGATGTATCTGGGATGAAGGAAGGAGACTTGCAGACGGCCACAAACTGCCAACTGATTCTGAGGCGACTCGAAGAGGAGTTCTTGGAGTTGCAGACATCTACGAAGCAGCTAATAACGGGACTAGGTAGAGTATCCATATTGAGGAAAACATTCTTGCGAGATACTGACGGAAAATCAAGGAGCGATTCGAATGCAAGTCATGTTTGTCGATATATTCCTTGATTGCGGAGGCCTACTCGTTTTGCCAGTTTCCAAGACCTACTCTAGAACCGGCTTTTGTCCCCCCCTACCCCTAGTATATGGCGGTATCAAAAAGATCAGGGATTTTCTGGATTTCGTTCTGAATTTGGATGATACCTCCCTTCTTTCATTTACAGTCAATGACTGGACGAGGTTCATCGTTGTTCTTACATTGTCATTTCGCCTGTCGTTTCCGCTCACACTATGCCCTGATTTTGATTCAACGTATGCTCGTTCGGAGATTCGATTAGATGATTTTCTAGACAAAATGTCGCAAGGCACAGATATCACAGCTCAAAGCGATCTCCTGTCAGCTAGTCGGTACATGCTACGCCTTGCCAAATCAAAGTATGATCTTCGGTTGGCCTCCTTGAAAGATTCGCAATCTGCTCAACCGGTCAGCCGCTTTTTCGGGTGTCCTGTCATGAGTAATAACTTGGGAAAATCCACAGAGCACTGACAATCTAACTCCAGAGGGCTATCGGAGTGGAGCAATACTAGCGAGCAAAACAGAATCCCTCTATTCCACGACATATGGGCCGCAATGACGTTCAGTTGGTTAAGTGAGTGAGGTATGCGTATTATAAGAGTCGATATCCACGGAACATCTAACGCGGGTTTGCTGCTGTGCTTTTGGCGAGGTTGCGAGGTTGTAGAGAACCTCCCAATATTACTTCCGGGATTTAGTTATTATATGTCTACTTCAATCCCTTGTTCCTACAGTACGGTATGGGGCAGAAGAGTGCATTTAGTTGAAAATTCTACCATTTGTTACTATTAAGGCTAAAAGCAGCGACAAATCGCAAGAATACCGCGCATTTTCTTGATAAGTATTACGCGAATCCCCAAGTTGCCGAAAATTTGTCAGAAGTATAACCGGGAGGCTTACGGATATAGGCTGCCACGATCTGACCCCTAAATTTATCTTGCACAATCCTGAGTCATAACCTTTCTTCATTGACCTGACTCGCCACTACAATCTGCCCTATAAATAAATCGGCGTAAGCATCTCTGCATTTCATCAAGCGTCAACTTGCACGGACATCTATTGCACCATTCCTGCTTCTTTGTCGCCTGCTCGCCTCCTCTCTTACACCACTACCATGACTACCATACAGCTCGGTATTCTAGCCTTTGCTTACCAAGTAATTGACACAATCGGGCCAATCGATCTCCTCTTCTCCGCTAATAGGATTGCCTTCGAAATCAACCGAGAATACGGGCCTGTCAGCGATGAACTCATATCGCAAGCACCCCAATTCACATTCCACCACATCGGCGTGACTAGAGATCCCATTGAACTAGGCACTGGCAACATGAGGATAATCCCAACAACAACTGTGGACGAATGTCCTGAGCTTGATATCTTGCTCGTCGCAGGCCCATACTTGGGTAACTTTGAGTTGCACCCCGAGCATGCTGATTTCATACGAAGACACGTTGCTGCGGGCAAATTACTCTTCACAACCTGCACTGGGGCTAGTGTTGTCGCATCGACAGGTGTTCTGGATGGAAGAACCGCCACTGTCAATAATATCGAATTCGAGTGGGTTCGGAATCGCTGGCCAAAGGTCAATTGGACACGGGAGAAAAAGTGGATCGTCGATGGAAACATATGGACAGGGTCCGGGGCTGTTGCTGCCATGGATATGGTTGCTCACTGGCTTAAGGAGAACTATGGCCTGCCGGTGCTCGTCCAGGCTGCCTCAACATTGGACTATGAGCCTCGGGATGCGGATGGTTTGTTCAATGTTTTACCTCAGAGATATGGTACAACGGGAGAGAAGATTACTACGCATGTATTCAAATATTATGCGGAAGCGTAGGCCGTTACTCGGGTGCTCCAACCCTAATCGGGTTTTCCGGGATCTGGGTTTCGTCCCTCATTGTCCATACTTCATCGACTCCAGTTGCTTCGCGACTGCTGTTTAGTAATACGACACCAGGTGTATTTGCGTCTAATCCCTTTGCACCATAAGGGAACGGGCTGGAGATGGAGTATGGCTTCTGTTGATACAACAATTCTGTATATCACATACGTACGGCGCATCCTTAGGTACAGGATGTTAGTTATTCCATGGCCACTAGGCCGCGTACATTAGGTATATAAGTAGCTAGACCCCCCCCCCATCTTCTTGTCTCGGGTACTCAGCCTAGGTAGCCCTTAAAGGTCAACTTTAGCTCGCTCACTCACACTTTTGTATTTCTAGTTTAAGTAGGTATAAGATATATCTCGATGCTATAGTAAGAAGTAAGCGTGTATTTAGTGAGATTTACATGTGCCCAAATGTAATTCCAGTGTAATACGGATAATGGCTGTAACGTAGATATGTAACGTAGATATAGGCTGCCGTAAAACCAAGCATTAAGACTCATATTGAGCGGCCCGTGATTATCTTCTCTGGGAAATTCCAAGCCGCAAGTGTTCTATCGACCAGTCACACGCCACTAGCTGATCACGGCGAACCGTCCCTCCCCGGATTTCTGTTTCAGAGGTAGTCAGCCCACATTTGACGGGGAGCGCTCAGGGGGTGGCTGCGGAGGCAGCGCTCGCAAACCCACGGAAGCGGGCTGCCGTAATGACCCTATCAGAACTATCTGCTTTAAGGCCCATCTGGCTGACTACAATAAACTCCCGCACAACTCCTTTTTCTCCATGCTTAGCAACCATGGGCCTCTCCCCTCCTCTCTGCAATTCTCATACCCCGAAACCCAAACCAATGCTTAATAAGCAGCTTATGGCGTCCATCTGGGCCAGGCTGAGTCGAGAAATATACCCACAGACTATAGTGCTTCACATCCGCAACAAACTTCTAGTTCCAAGTATTCTAGAAGCTAGTATTATGCCTTATATATATGTCTGTGTGAATTTTCCAGAATCTAAGCCAGCTGCTGGCAGTTTCGATTACCTGCTAGTGATAATTTGTATTGGTGACGTCGAGGGTGTCAAGGCATAGTTTACCACTGTTGATAGCGAAAAAGAGGTTGGTTTGGAGGTGTCATATGATAAAAGTCTCATTAGCGAGTGGCAGATATAGATATATACTAGTAGGCTGGCCATTGTGGTCTCCATGGGGAAGGACCTAATGGGTTGGGGTAAAGCAATATTTAGTATCTGAATATGACATGAATCTGATCCAGGTGTGTGTGATGAAGTTGAGAATGATAGTTGATAGGCAGTACGGACTCACGAGTCTAGGGGAAGTATAAAATTATTAAGCCGTAGTAGCAGAAGAGGTCAGCTCAGTATCCCTAGATTAGAAACTACTTGAATGCGTACTTTCTCTATATTTGTCCACTTATGCCACGGGTTCCCATTCGTCACCTATTTCATCCACATATAAGACCTTGGCGTCTGCCGGTTCGCCTTCTTTGCCCACGCGATGAAAAGTCTTTTTGAAGTCCGAAAAGGTGTATTCAACAGTACGTACAGGTCCAGGAAAGGTTCCTCCTCTTTTGACGACTCCGCTTCTGCCTCCATTACTTGCCTGGTAATTCAAAGTCAAAGAAGCGTTCATCATATTCTGCAGGGTGCATGGCACCAGATCATCTCCAGCGTATGCTGTGATCACGATCTTGTCATCTGGTATAATGACTTCGCCATCGGACCGGCCTTGGATGGTGATTTTGAACTTGGTGCGACTGTGCTTCGTAGCGAAGATGGTTCCTTCGTTCTCCGCCCAGAAGATCTCGGGGTTGCTCTTGGACCGAATATAGTATCTATCAGAAACAGACATTGTTAGCGCATGATCTCTGCAAAAGGGTCAATCAATATGGTGCTAGCCTACGCTTTACCAGAACGGTGGTCAGGCGCAAACTGGTTAGCAAACAACATTTGCGTTAACCTGTCCCAATTGGAAAATTTGGTGAAAAAGATCTGGCCCTTCAACTTGGAAGCTTTCTTTGACGAGTTGTAAACATAGTCCCAGGACCAATTGGAAGCATAAGCATAGGTGTAGAGCTCGGGGCTCTTCCTCTCGAGTTCTAGTCCGTCTTCACGAGAGAGTCGATATCATTCATCCACCACCTCCACAGAAGGTGCAGTGATGAGAGATCTGTTCTCTTGGTTTGTTTTCTTTTTAAAGCACGAGGTATGCAGCCAAGGAAGAATTGGAATGAGGGAAGCCTACATCGACAACATAAGCGTAGAAAACCATTGTGACTATAGGAGATCAATAGGAGCGATTTCATATTGTGTTTTTGTGGTTGTATATCACAAAGTAATTGCTGCTCCTACTGCTATCCCTTGAAAATTCGAGGTTTTATATAGCTCTCAGGTCCAATGATCAAGCTCCTCCACCGCCACCACTTTGATCAAGCGCCAGGAATAATATTGTATGGATGTATCCAAGAAACAGGTCGAAAACCTGATTTTGGATTTTCTGTATGCAATCCATTCTCAGCTGAATATGCACGATCTAAAGCATGCTCGCAATATAAAGTTTGCAATGCGACCTAGGTCTGAAGTACACACCATTATGAACAATTCCTCTAGTTGGCATAGTTAAAGCTTCAACGGATCCTAATCAGCACACCAGACTCAAAATAAAAACGCAGGGCGTCTCGTGGAAGCAGAGAGTGGACATGGTTCAAAGGATAAATGTGATACGGAGTTCTCCGGTCCAATGGAAGACTTCCAGCTGAGGAGCTGCTCGATTATTGCGATTTGCTTTTTTTCTGACAGGTAATATGCCCAGGATAACTCAAATACTTTGCAGAACAGAGGTACGTATTCATGCCCGATCTATCGACACTCTCCATGGTTGACCTATGCAAATTCAGTACTACTCAGCCAGCCACTGTACCATGCCTACGTCACAGAAATGTAGCTTAGAAGTCCTATCTTACCCGGGATTAAGGAGTTCGCAACACGGACGTTATAATCCTTGTCGGTTAATGTTCAGCGAGCAAGTGTGGTTGTCAAAGTTATGCATCCATGAGTTTTGGGCATGAACAGCACTACAGGGTAGCTAGTTGATTCTGGTCTACTTCTAGCTTGCCTTCGGATAAGCGTAGTTAATGAGGTTTATAGTGTCCGCTATCCATCAATTAAGTCTTCTCTATCAACAAATTAACAGATAGCTTTGCTTTCTTTCATCACTATCCTAAAATGTAATATAACTGTAACAAAAGAGACTTGGACAAGAGTGAGAATGAACTATAGCCAAATCTGGACATCTAAACCTGGCTGGAACTTCGAGGCACACTAAGCATCACCACGAAGGAGTCTGTTCTCGATAATTCATTCTGGGGCGTACTTCTTTCCAGACTTTCATGTTCTAGAATAAGATAACAGCCATATGCGTACCTAACACCCTGGCACCCCTTCTCAACGGTACACATTACCATGCATTCGTGGAACGACTGGATATTGCTGTAGGGAATTGTATTCCTAGGGTTGTAGTTCCTTCTACAGTTGACTTGAGCCCATGCTTTTAACTGGTGGGAAACCCTAGAGCCTACTAGGCCTGTGGACTGGACGTACCGACGCGTGCCTTGGGTCTTATAGTAACGTCTCAATTTGTTGGCTTTTATGGATAGAATTCATTAAAGCTTTGAATTTGAATATCTATATGACATGATTAGCTTCCATACGAGCAATTTCAAATGTACCGAAGCAGCAGCAATGCTCAAGGCGCGTCGGGCTAGTTTGCTTCTAATCGACGTGCCTGGACCTCGGTAAGATGTTGGCTGGCAGTCCATCCAGCATAATCCTTTGCTTCTGGATCGGCACCATTATCTAACAGCAGCTTATACATGTCATCGTTGCCCTCAATCGCTGCTATATGTAGCGGAGTCCGAGCTTGCACATCCTTGGTATTGATATTTGCTCCGCGTCTGAGGAGGAGTTTGATCCCACTGCCACGGGATCCCATACGTGCCGCAAGGTGTAAAGCTGTCCGGCCCAGTTGATCAGGTGCGTCAATTCTTGCTCCGCGGTCAAGAAGGAGATCAATGGTCTCAAGATTCTCCCGCAGCGCTGCGTAGTGGAGCGCAGTCTTTCCGTAGCGGTCGTATTTGTCCACGAAGATTCCCTCATCAAGGAGAAGCTGGCAAATTTCTGGGTGTTTATAGTGCGCAGCTGTGTGGAGGGCAAGGTGAGCGCAACCGTCGATGTTAAGACCGTCCGTGCTTGGTAGTCCTTTGTGTAAATAGACGTTTTTCTTCAATAATGATTCGACAAGAGACAAATGTCCGCTTTTGATCGCACCAAAAAGTGCATTCCGAACGTAGTAACGGCGTGGCTGTGACTGGCTAAACCACTCCAGTAGAATCAGGATTGAATCAAGGTGCCCGCCGCATCCGGCGTCAAAAATAAGAACTGGGATATTTTTGTCCTGCTCCAGCTGTGTCCACGGACAATTATTGACCAACTCCTGCACTATTCTCGAGTCGCACTTTTCAATAGCAAACCTGAAAATGGAGAAATAGTTAACCCAACTCAAGCGATTCTGAGTAACAGCGTAGTTTAGCAAGATGAGAAGTGTCTGTGTGTCGCCGCGAGTTGCAGCAATGCCAAACATGCACTCCAAAACATGTTCATAGATGATGTGGTTGGCATGCGGCAGCATGATCTCAAGTGCCTTTGCGTCTTCAGTCCCTATAAGCGGGTAAATCTCCCTCTCCAGACTTTTAATAGTTACTGCTCCATGTCTGATCAAGAGGTCAAAAGTTGTCTTGTGCCCGTTCCGCGCCGCAAGAAACCCTGGACCGGCGCCATCGACACTTTTGGGAGGTTTCCACCCATTCTGCAATAAAGCTAGCACGACACCATCGTGTCCTCCTTGCGCGGCGAGATGCAACGGCGTAGTTTCGAATATCGCTTGCGGATTTTGCGTTGCTCCGTGACGAATCAACAGCCTCACCATGCTTTCATAGCCGTGCTCGGCGGCGACATGCAGTGCCGTCCTCCCTTTGCAGTCACAATTCCAGAACGGCCCCGAAGATCTCCGGTAGTCTCTGTATAGACAGTCCGTACACTTATAGGGATAGTGAACATTGACACCATGCTTAAGTATTAGTTTCGTCATGGGGATATCATTCTTAGCAACCGCTTCATGAAGCGCAGCCATCCAACGCCCTTCTTTGAGAAACCACGGACAGAGTGGGATTCGCTGTTTATGTTTGAGAAGTATCTTCACTGTTCCCAGATGTCCGTTTTCCACTGCCAGCTGCACAGCTGTCGGCGGAGACCAGGTTGGAATCGAATGCGCCAAGTGTAGCGAAGTTCGGAGGCTATCTATCTCGAGATCGATTGTCGCACCTCTTTTAAGAAGCATTTTCACTAGCTTTTCGTGCCCGCCTTCTGCGGCGTATTGTAGAGCAAGATCCTGTAGGCATTGTCGATGTTGTTGGTTAGTTTTGAGATGAGCTGTTACTTTACCGATCTCGCCTTCTGCAGCTGCGGCTGCGATTGGGTGGGATGATTGCTGTGCCATATTGAATCTGGGTCCTTTTTGGATGCGCTTTCGCCATTAATGGGGTATTGAATCAACAAAAATATTGTGCTGAAATCCTCCCCACTCTTTCTCTGAAGGCTTCCAAGGAGAGTTTTATAAAACACATTGATTGCCTTGCATTCTCCACGTGCGCAGGTTCTCGTATTCCAACTCTTTCTATTAGCCAAATCGTTATGAGGTGAGTGGCTACAAATAAAAGGGCAAAGCACAGCCTCCTGCGCCACAGGCTCATCCTCTCTGCTCCGATTTTCTCCGGAGTAATTTTGTCTGTGGCCCTCTAAACTACATCCGGTAAGCTTCGGGGACTAACGGATAGAGTATGCATTGGTAATAAAGTTCTTTTTGATAAGGATGGATCCGCGGCTAAATACTGAAAATGGAATGCCTATGGTGAGCTTAACCGCAACTGGACGATGCGTGTGTTTGATGATATCCGTTTCTTTCCTTGGCCGTTATTATGTTACGTAGCCTAGAAGCGCTTCTATTTGGAACAGACGCAGAATCGATAGGAATTTCCAAGATTGTCTAGGCTAACATTATCTTAATTTCTGCCCAACAAAAACTGTTAAGTGAGCCTCTCTCCGTTTGTTGATCCATCCAAAAACTACCACTATGCCGGAAACTACGGTATCGGGCCCACATAGTTAGGTGTCGCTCCGGATGGGTCTCTCAGAAAACCAGACAGGAAAGCAAAATAACTGTGTCCAATAAAGTGTTGAATCTGTTGACTACATATTGCTGGTGAACTGAAGTGAATAGAATTGTCTTTGACTCAGTGTAAGGTTTCGTGGCTGTCAACTGTGTGGCAAATTTTATGAGGATCAGATCCACCTAGGCCCGGTGTCGGAGATATGTGTTCTGATAAGATCACGATCTGTTATCATCTCAACATTAAGGATAGAGAATGTCAATATATAATTAACAGAGAGAGCTCACATTTGATCTCAATCAAGCTCAGCACCATCGTCCCTACCACGCCGTGGCCAGACCAGCATTCTAAGCCATCGGAGAAGATGTCGACCACCGAGGCTTCTGAACAGGCCTTGGGGAAATTACCGTTTGACGATGACCCAAGGACTACTGTGCAGAGTTCAGAGGTCGGACAGTCCATAGACCCTCAGGCTGAACGGAGTATTGTCTGGAAGTTCGACCTCCGCATTCTCCCTGTCTTAGCGGTCATGTATCTCTTCAACAGTCTGGATAAATCAAACCTTGGGAACGCTAAGACTGCTGGTTTGGAAAGTACGTGCACTGGGCCATGGATGGAGCTGGTGTTTAGCGATTGACATGCATTCTTTGTATAGAGACCCTCCATCTCCACGGCAACCAGTACAACCTGATATTGAGCATCTTCTTCATTCCATATGTCTTGACGGCCCCGTTTCTTGGAATTCTGGGAAAGATATATGGCCCTAACCGGATTTTGCCGTGCATGATGTTGTGCTTCGGTCTCTGCACGCTTCTTGTCGTGGCAGTCTACAACTTCGGCGGCCTTCTCGCGATTCGATGGTTCTTGGGCATGTCAGAGAGCGCTTTTTTCCCTCTCGTAATCTATTATCTAACCACGTAAGGGTTCTTAATCTGTGGGCTCAGGCTCAGAATGCTAAAACACGACGCCGTGGGGAACAGGTTCTATCGTCGGGGAGAACTGGCAAGACGCCTTGCGATTTTCTATGCAGCCCAGAGTATTGCTTCGGCCTTTTCAGGGCTGCTTGCTTTTGGTGTTTTTCACATTAAGTCCGGTGCACTGGCTTCATGGCGCTATCTTTTCATCATAGAAGGCGCTGGTACTATCGTTTTCGCCGGCTTCGCCGTCTGGTATTTACCGCGGTCTGCCTCGGAGGCCGGCTTTCTCACCGCATCAGAGAAAGCGATTGCATACGAAAGAATGCAGCTCGATAGTTCTTCAGTCGTCAATGAGAAGTTCAACATGCGTGAGGCATTCACCATCTTCAAACATCCTACCACTTGGATGATTCTGGCTATCGAAGTCTGCTTAGGTGTTCCATTACAATCTGTTCAGCTGTTCTTGCCGCAGATCATCAATCGACTAGGATATAGCACTGTCAAGACAAATCTCTACACAGTTGCCCCTAACGTATCTGGAGCTGTTATGCTTCTGATTTTGGCATTTCTCAGCGATTGGACCCGATGGAGATTTCCATTTGTTGCGTTGGGGTTTCTCTTCACATTTGTTGGATTTATTATCTATGTCGCCATTGACGTCGAGCATGATATACATGTGGCCTATTTTGCTTCCTTTATGATGACTTGGTAAGCGATATCAATCTATAACCATCGACGAAGTCATTGGATATCCTACTGACACGCAGGTAAGGGGCACATCGGCACCGTCTGTTTTGCTAGATGTTTGGTACAACAACAATATCGCGAGTGAAGGGAAACGCGTAGCTTTGACAAGCATTGGTGTCCCTTTGGCTAATTTGATGGGTCTGGTTAGTTCAAATATCTTCCGGAGTCAGGATGCACCAAAATATACACCGGCTCTCATCACAACTGCTGCTTTTGGAGGAACTGGTATTGTCTTGACTTTGATTCTGGGAGCCTGGATGGTGATTGACAATAAGCGACGAGATATGAAGCAAGGCATCACCCTGAAGGCTCAGGATGTCACGACGGAAAGATTGAGGGAGGGTCCTGCTAACCCTGATTTCAGATGGTTGTACTAGGTTGATTTATGGGAATGAGATTTAGCTTTTTTTTATTACTTCGGAAGTGAAGGAGATTCAAATCGTTCAATAATACTTTTTAAAAATTATATTTTATATTATTTAATATTAAATCTTTATACCTGATATATTTTACTAATTTTTTATTTATTAATAATAAGAATTTTATATTATAAATTAGCTTTATTATTAGACGGCCGCATGGCTTAGTGGTAAGAAAGCCGTGTGGGCCACCCGCTGCGGCTAGCAACGCAAGGGTACAGGTTCGATTCCCGTGGCCGTCACATCATCTTACCCCTGAAGCTACCAGGTAAAAATTATAGCAGATAGTTATCATTCTATTGCTCAACTAAAAACTCACCAAATCTAGGAATGATTTTAAAAACCATCCAACCAATCAATTTATATTAATATAGACTTGCATAGTGTACTAGATTTATATATAATATATAGTTTATATAGTCTTGCATAGTATACTATTATTATTCTATTAGATAGGGCTCATATCCATTAGATATAATAATTAGGATTAGGCAGTGCGCATATAGATTAGTGAGCTATATATAATATCTAGGGTTAGACAGTGCACATATATATAAATTAATTAGATAGGACACCTAGAGCTAGATAATAGAGTAAAATATTACTAGCTAGTTAGTATTTATATATATATACTAGAATATATATAAATGCAAGACTATGACAGTTGATAGGTAAGCTAAGATGCTAATATCAATAGCTGGAAGTCTATATATATATATAAGTAGACAGCAGCAGGATATTAGAAATAGGAACTAATATTCCTGGCTTGAGAGGACAGTTCGCGGTAGTCAATTAGTATAGGCATTTGATAATAAACATAAATGTATACTAGCTTAAGGTGTATCCCCTAGGCCCAAGGGATAATGGGATTAGAATTTATAATTTAAATTCTAAAAAGTCTTATGCATTTAATATTGGCAAACAACAAGAATTATATAATTCTGAATTTTTTGGGATTTATAAAGCATTAGAAGTTGCTCAAAATGAAATAAAAGAAAATCTATTTATTTTAGAAATATGGATATTCTCTGATAGCTAATCAATTTTAAAAGGTTTAAAAACAAACCTAGAAATAAGAAAACATTTTATATATAGTATTATATATAAAATAGTAAAAAATATTAAAAATCAAAATATTAAGATTAATATTCAATAGTCCCTAGGTTATATGAATATTTTTGGCAATAAACAGGCTGATAAAATAGCTAAATATGCAGCTAAAGATCTAGAACCAAATGATATTAGTATCTCTTTTAGTTATATTAAAAGATTACTAAAAGAAAAATCATTATTAGAGTGGGAACTAGATTGGAAAAAATCAAAAGATAAAAAAGAAAAGGATTCACTATATAAGAAATATAATAATATTAATTTTAAATAGAAAGCAAATTCATTAAAAGTTAATAGAGTATTATAGTCTATAATTTAACAATTAAAAATTGGATATAGATATTTTTTATCCTATTTAAAATATTTTAATCAAGAATATGAGAATAATATTTGTAATAAATATGATTCTAATTCAAAACAAATACCCCATCATTTAATTTTGAATTGTTCTAAATATAATAATATTAGAAAATCAACTATTAGGGGACTAGATTTAGATAAAAGAAATTTATATTTCTTATTTTCTAAGC
>JBBVQN010000075.1:0-124357 GCA_038993655.1 Talaromyces verruculosus | reverse complement strand
TCCATGACTCTCATTTCACAACCTGGAATGCAAGTCCCCAGATTGGCAAACTCGAGTCCAGCCGTGAGGTCGTATGATGGACATGCTAACGAGTAGATGCATCCCCCCAGTTGCACACCGATGTCAATTTCAAGGCAGCGTGGTTACTCACCCAGGCGGCGACAGAACAAATGGTAGCCCACCAAAAGGAAGAGGGTATTTCTAAGAATGGTCGTGGAGGAGGAAGTATTATCAACATTTCATCAATAACGGCACGACTGGGTTCGTCCGAGCTTTGCCACTATGCACCTGCAAAGGCCGCCCTTCTAGGCATGTCGACGTCATTTGCAACAGCTTTTGGCAAATATGGAATACGATATAACTCAATACTACCAAGAACTATTGAAACATCCATGAACCGAGAGAACCTGGACCAGGGAGATACAAGGGCGCGAATGACAAGCCGCGTACCACTTGGCCGACGGGGTACCTCGGAGGATGTCGCAGGTGCAGTAGTGTATTTCGCCAGTGATGAATTGTCGGGTTACGTGACTGGGCAATGGATGTTGGTTGACGGAGGTGGTTCAATTTATTACCAGGAGTGATTCAGTATATACGGTCTAATTTGTTGCAACCTCGAATTTATCTGATGTTTTCACCCATGAGCAGGCAGGACAATTAAAGCATGTATATGTTCACGTAGCAAAGAAACCAACTCGGAAGATCAACATTGAAACATATTTAGTTTTATATGAATCATAAGTTCAACCATTTGGGATATTATCTATAACTATGTTATGACATTAACTATTACAATAATACAGAAGTACTGCTCCCATATTTGCTCAAGTAATCATCGCCTTATCGCGCATCTAAGCCTCCTGTAATCAAAATTTCGGCACCGGTCATATACGCACTGGCTTCGGAAAGTAGACACACAGCGGCGCCTTTTAGATCAGATCTGTCACCCATCCGTTTCATAGGTGGTTCGGTGGTGACAATTTCGGCCAAATCTGGCCTCACCTCGGCGATATCTGCCATAAGGTCTGTCATGATGTACCTATTGTTTTACTGGATTTGAGCATGAGATTTGCGAGAGGAAGGTTATACAACAGCGGCAAGAATAAAAAAGCAAAAAGGAAATTGGTAGTAACAGTACTCACCCCGGAGAGATACAATTGACGCGTATTCCGTACGGCGCCAATTCACAGCTAGTTCTATAGTTAGCGAACGGACAGCACCTTTGCTGGCCGCAAAGTCGCTCCAGAACTGTCCTCTACTAGCTTGATGAGCAGTTACTGAGCCTATCAGATCAATGCTGCCCGTGAGAATGGGTGTGGGTGACAGAGTGGCAGAATCATTTGCCTCCTCCTTGCTTTGCTGTACTATTCGCTCTGCAGTCAATTGTGTAGTGAAATATGTTCCAAGGACATTGATATCAAAACATCTTTGTACATCCTGTGGGTTTCGTTGCATGAATGGTTGATCTGGGCATATTCCTGCGGCTGTGATGCTGTTTGAATCTTTTTAGAATATAGTTTGAAGTCTGACAAAGAGTAATTGACTTACCAGCCATGTATGCTGCCAAAATTTGTAGCGATTTCGCCGAATGTTTGACGGAGGACATTGTATTCTGTCACGTCGGATCTAGGATAATTAGAACCTAGTCTTCTACTTCTTTTTCAAGATATATTCTGAAAGGGAAAAAAAAGACCAAACTATAATATTCAACACGAGAACCTACGTCTTTTAATTTTTGGAAGTGTTCATGCTGCTGAGCAGCAGTATCGACAATGGCGATTTGACCACCAACTTCGGCAACGGCAAATGCTAGGGCAAGCCCAATACCATGAGCGCCTCCAGTAGTGACAACAACGCGGTCTTGCAAGGAGAAAAGATCGGGGACCCTTTTTGAAAGGTATAATTCATTGGCTCGCTGTAGGCTGCTGGAACTGGTGTGGTAAGACCCGCTACAGAAGGCCTTGTTGTAGAAGTATTCCGGTGCTGATGGAGAGCAACTGGTTTGTATAAATATCGATCTAAACTCACATCCAATGCTAAAGCCTTGGATGTCCGTGACTTCAAAGATAGGAGTTGCCTGGTCGGAAAAAGTGACATTTTGCGATGATCTTCGCACCGTTTAGTTAAAACTAATCTCACAGTACTAGCAACGACCAATCCCTGACATGGATATTTATTCTCTCAGGTCGACGAATAATAATAATTTGATAAACCAACATTCATCAAAACGCGGGGGTGCCCGCACGGCAGTATTGCCATTCAGCTCTCCGAAGCTCGCGGGTCCCGGCTATATGATCTTATTGCCGCTTGCCCTAGTTCACAGGCTTTTGATGCTCCGGAGTCCTCGGGAAACTGAAAGAAGAAAGAAAAGGCAGCCAATCAACAGCTCAAGTTGCCTGATTATATTATTCTTACCGAGGTTGTCGTGATTTGACCTATTGATGCGCTTGTCTATGACAAATTGGGGTATAGAGATATTCTTGTTGTAGTTGAAGGAGTATTGACTCATGTACAAAGATCAACCATGGGTTTCCAGCAGTTATAGTTCTGATATATGTCAAAATTGTCAGTCAACATTAACCCTAGTCTAGTCAGTCTAGGAACGCAATTCCAAAGCAAATGACATTGATTCCTATCAGTATCGTCTAATTAGTGGTTTGATAGTAAAGCCGATAAACCAATAGCAGAGATCCCAGCAGCAGCAATGGTGAATTTAGTAAGAGGGTGTAAAGGACGATTACCGGTATCGCCGTCAAGATTGAAGTCCTTCCACACTGGCCAGTATAGGTCGTACCAAAATTTCCATGTATTATCATGATAGTTAGTGGTGTTTCTCCCGCGTGAATCCAGATTCCAGTTCGAGCACCCGCCACTCCAGACCATATTCTTGAGTCTCTCCTGGACATGATTTGCATCATACATTTCAGCGGCCTCTTTGACATCAAGAACTCTAAAGTGGCGGTCGAGAACCGGCTTAATCAAGGTTTTGATAATGTACTCGACTTGTACTTCATTGGTGTAAATGACAGAATTGTGGGCGGGAAATGCGTTTGGTCCGAAAACAATACCAAAATTGGGAAAACCAGATACAAATGTGGCTTTGTATGCCTGCGCTCCTCGTGTTGAGCGCCAATGATCATTCAATGTAGTCTGGCCATCCCGGCCAGCGACAGTGATCGGCTGTAAGGACTCTTGTATCTTGAAACCGGTACTTAGAACAACGGCGTCCACCTGAATGTCGCGTGTCGAAGTTCGTACACCACTTTCATAAAATTCGACTATCCTTTCTGTTGTCAATTCCAAGTTGTCCTTCCACAAACTATCTAGATAGCCAGAGCGCGGGTATATAGTCACAACCGATAAACAATCGAGTGTCAATATGTATCTGATAGTTCCAATGTCTCGGGGTATGAAAAAATAAGGTAGTTTCGAATCGGTCATTTTAGCGAACTAGACGGAAAAAAAACTTATGGCGTATATTATGATGGCACGGGCGTTGCACTAATATCCTGCCTACGTTCTGATTCTATTTTATCATTGCATGTTAACTATTTTTTCTCTGAGTCCGAAAAACAATAGTGGTGCAGAAACAAGATGGGCCCAATCTATTATAGAAGAAGCTAGACAGTCTGCCAAAGTGAACGGTCTTACAAAGATGGAGCCCTTAACCGACGATGAGTAAGCCGTACGCGACATTCGCAAGCTTCTCGTTGACATACGCCGCCAGAATGGAGGTGGCCATGGTGGAGGTGCTATTGGAATGGCTCCCTTGGCAGTTGCATTGTGGAAAAAGACCATGTGATACAATCCCGCAAACGCAAATTGGTTTGACCGAGACAGACTTGTCCTCTCAAATGGACATTCGGCAATGCTGTTGTACACGATGCTGCATATAACAGGCTATCCACACATGACGATGGAGGAACTAAAGCTTTACGCCAATGCGAAAATGCCAGATCCGGTTACAAAAAAGTGGAAAGCAACTATATGCCATGGTCACCCTGAGATCGAGATTCTAGGAGTCGAGGTCACTACAGGTGTATTAGGATAGGGAATTGCTAACGCCGTCGGGTTGGCAATTGCCAGCAAGTAACACGCCGCGCTTTTCAATAAGCCGAGATACGAAGTAACCTCGTCAAGAATTTACTGCATTACTGGAGATGGTTGTTTGCAAGAAGGTGTTGCGCAGGAAGCACTTGCTATTGCAGGACATCTTGGACTTGATAATTGGATTGTTTGCTATGACAATAACGGTGTTACGTGTGATGGACCACTTGATTGGATAGTATCGGATGATACAAATGTAAACTTGCGCGCGATGGGTTGGAACGTGATTGATGTATCGAATGGAGATATTTCAATTGATCCCATCGTGGCTGCGCTAGAGCTTGCAAAATCACACAAGAAACAGCCGACATTCATCAACATAAAAACAACTATTGGCTACGGAGCATCAACAGCAGGGACATTCAAGTCTCACCATGGAACTTACTCAGATGAGATGCCACTCTGTATGCAGACCCGGATGTGGTGGAAACCCATACACTGTCAACTAGAACCAAGAGCTACTTCAAAAGTGCTGTCGAACAAGGTAGACAACTAGAAGAAAAGTGGAACTTACTCCTGTCCAAGTACAAGAAGTCTTATCCACAGGAAGCAGAAGCATTGCAGTCAAGACTTGATGGAACGCTCGATGGAATCGAAGAAGACTTCCTTCTCTCGATGAATATCGGAGACAAGGGAGTTTCCTAAGCGACTCGCCAATATAAAGGAGCGATATTCAATCAGATGATGGAGCGCCTGCCCAATATAATGGCAGGTGGTGCTGACCTGTGGAACTCAAACCAAATGGGTGATCAAGGACATCGAATCTTCGATCGGGATCATTACAATGGCAGAGTGATTCGTTACGGGATCCGGGAACATGCAATGGTTTCTATCTCAAATGAAATCGCTGCTTATGCTCCAGGTGCTTTGATTCCAGTGACAGCCACATTTTTTATGTTCTATCTCTATGCTGCGCCAGGGCTACGAATGGGCGCTCTGAGCAATCTGCAAGTCATTCATGTGGCAACCCACGACTCTATTGGGGAGGGCCAAAATGGGCCAACACACCAACCGGTGGAGCTGGATTCATTGTATCGCGCAATGCCCAATCTTCAATATATTCGTCCCGCTACTGGCGAAGAAGTTGTTGGTGCATGGCTGTTAGCACTTCAATCACGTAAGCAACCTACTATTATTTCTCTGGGTGGTGATCCGCCAACCGTTGCCACCAGAGGCACAAATCGAGAGTGTGTGTTGAGAGGAGGCTACACAATTCTGGATGTTGAGGATCCAGTGGTCACACTGGTTTCATCCGGTTCGGAGTTGCAATTCGCATTTGCCGCTGCAAAGAAATTGATCACTGAAGCTGGTATACCAACTCGTGTCGTCAGCATGCCTTGCATAAGTGTCTTTGAACAGCAAAGCATTTCATATCAGGATGAAGTCCTATCATCGTCACCTCATATAATATCCGTCGAAGCTTACCTTTCAAGCATGTGGGCGAGATTCTGTACTGCCTCTATTGCCATGGAGTCGTATGGCTATTCCGGAAGCGGTATTGGCAATTTTACACGGCTTGGATTTGACTCTGAAAGTATATTTGAAAAGGTGCAAAGACATGTAAAGGCAAAGCCTACAAGAAGATGGCAGCTGTTGAAGTAAAATTGGGGGCTTTAATTTACCATATCCAACTGCAAGTATTACTTCAGTAATTGTTTATACATGTGTTAACTGATCATCAATTCCTGAAGTCGATAATCTTGAATAAAGCATGTAGATAGACATATTATGTGTAGAAATTGAATTATTGAAAAAATGCATAGTGTGTTCAAAGTAGGCGAGGCGATTTGGTTGTGTCGAGTCTAGAATACAAGCTGTGGGCGCAATTAATCTCAATGATACACAGCTACCTCATCTTTGAAAATAAAATAGCCGGCTGTACCTGAATCTAGCTGTAAATGTAGCCGGGTATTGAAGATGCAAATGAAGGCACTAATATAATATATTAGAGTCAAGATGACACCATATATAACCAGGTCTATTTGTTCCCTATAACCGAACCTTGGAAGCTGGATCGACTCACCAATGGATAATTAGATTAGCATATCACATATCTGTAGGCTCAAAGACATCATTTAGAGACCTGTCCAAATAATTCACTATAGGAATCATTGGTTGCTTATCCTGAATCAAGCACAATTGCCGACAAATATCAAAGCATCTCAAAGATGGAGAATCAGATACACCCAACCACAATGCTACTGTGCTCTATGGCGCAAAATATCTTCGGATTGAAAAACGGCAAACACAAAACCCCGAGGCCGATGAAGTCCAGGTACAGGAATCTGCGGAACAGATTTGCATTACTACTCTCAAGGTCGAAATGGAATGTTTAAAACACCTCTAGTTCTGGGGCACGAAGCATCCGGAGTCGTCAGTGCTGTCGGATCGGATGTAACAAAATTCCAGCTGGGAGATCGGGTTGCCACCCAGAGACCTTGTAGCAAATGTCGAGAATGCCTTGGAGGTAGATACAAAATCTGTACAGACTTGGAATTCACTGGTTCTGCATCCAGGGATCCCCTTATGCAGGGAACTTTGAAAGAATGTTACAATCAACCAGCTGCATTTGTGCATCATTTACTGGAGTCTCTATCGTTCGCTGAGGGAGCTTTAATTGAGCCTTTATCTGTAGCTCTCCACGCCGTGAGAAGATCTAGATTGATTGCCGGGCAAAACGTTCTAATTCTTAGTGCCAGTACCATTGGGTTATTATGCGCCGCTGTTTATAAGGCTACCGGGGCATCAAATATTACAAGCGTTGACGTGGATCAAACACATCTCGATTTCGCAACCTCGCAAGCTCCACGAGGAACACAAGTGGCTGATCAGTCTTTTTTGATTCCATTTTCTGGCAAAGAAGGAGAGTCCAAGGCTGATTTTGCATCACGATTGTCTCTGGAAATGTTGGACTCTCTCAAGACGAACAGGAGATTTGATATAGCATTTGAATGTACAGGCGCTGAGACATGCTTGAACATTGCCATTCACTCCGCTGCTCCTGGAGGCAAAGTCGTGCTTGTAGGAATGGGGTCTCCTTTGCAAAATCTCAATATTGGAGCTGCTGCAGTACGGGAAGTTGATTTGCTCAGTTTATGGCGATATGCGAATACATTCCCAACAGCTATTGAACTTGTACAAAGAGGAAGGATTGACTTGAAGTCGCTTGTTACTCATCAATTCCCCCTGCAAAGAGCAGAAGAGGCGTTGGATGTGGCCTTGAAAAAGCCCGAAGGGTTTATCAAGGTAGTAATAACCTCAGATTGAAGCATCTGGTTCCATCGTGCAATACATTCATGATACTTAGTAGGCCTAAGATTGATTAAATGAAGAATAGTCTTTTACCTTCCATAGTCAAAGCCCTTCATCTAAATATTGGTAGATGCCTGTCTTGTTTACAAGAAAACCATGCTCGCGAAATAAACATAGAACAACGAATTTCAGATTTTGGCATTTAAGCAGCTCCATGTAATTAAATTGTAATCAGAAAACTATAGATGATCTCGAATACATAATAGATTTAGATGAAATAATTATATAGACGAACGAGCTATTCGTCTGGCTGAATGAGTATTTTAACATGTGCCGCCTTATTATTAATCAACTCCAGAAATCCTCCCTCAATAGCTTTGCTCAATGGCACAATAGAAGTAATCATCTCTTCAGCTGGAATTGTTCCATCCCTCAAGGCAGCAATAACTGCGTTGAAGTCCTCCTCCGTGTAGCATATACCGCCCATGAGCTTCTTCTCAGCCAACAACAGGTCATTGAGATGGATCTGAAGAGGCTTTTCGTGAATTGCCACGTTGAATATTGTGCCCCCGATTCTTGTTGAAGCTATAGCAGCGTCTAAAGTACTTTGTAGTCCAGATGCGTCAAATGCAATTTCTACTCCCTGGTCGTCCGTTAATTCGTGCACAAGAGCCGTGACTGGGTCTTTTGCCGGAGTACCGCCGGTTTGGGAGATTCCAGCGAGAGGGTTGACGACATGGTCTCCTCCAAATTTTCGCGCTTGTTGCATTCTCATATCTGTCACCTCGCTGGTAATGACTAGACTGGCACCCATCGCTTTTAATAGCATGAGGATAGCGAAGCCGATGGAACCGGCACCAGATATGACGGCCTTTTGGCTTTTCTGAATGCCACTTAAGCGGATAAAATGCCATGCAACTGCCAGTGGCTCGACTAATGCAGCGGCCTTCAGCGATACATTGTCAGGCAGGGCAATGCAGCTGACAAAATTTACAACAATTTCACTCGCAAGGCCGCCACCAGAGGCATTCAGACCATATGTAGCCCACTTTTCACATAAATTCCGCTTCTCACTCTGGCACGTGAAGCAAGCGGCTGCGCCATAATGACGGTCATCAAGAGACGGAATGACAGCGACTTTTTGGCCGACGGAGAAGTTCCTGAGATTTGAGCCAACTTCAATCACAGTTCCGGAGAATTCATGTTCCAGAGTTACAGGGAGCTGGACGCCGGTATAGGGATGCTTGTGGCCTGCTTTGGGTGGGAAGATTGGCCACCGAGGTATTCGTGAATATCTGATCCGCAGATACCACAGTAAGCAATTTTTCAGACGAACCTCATCGGATTTGCATCCCCCAAACGATGTCACGAGTCAACCAACGTTTAGCTAAGTCTTTCCCACAACCATCTTGTCATGTTTCGAAAATAAATATACGGTAACAATTTACAATGGTGGTACATATTCTACTTTCTAAAGACTGAATCAAATCGGTTGTAGAGCCGGTGACCATCGTCTTCATCTCAGTCGGTGGTATAGCCGCGGTGGTGGTTGTAGCCGCCATTGCTTTCACTTAGTATGCAAGGTAGAGAAAATCACTGAGCAATTGGGACTATGATCGAAGTAATACGCTCGGACCAGGGGTATTAAAGGCATCAGTGAACCACTACATAGTTGGGGTAGTCGGTTACATGGCACAAGAAGCATGGTATGGAAGCTCAACTGAGTCACGGAGCAACTCCGATGCCCATAGCGTGATCCCTATCAAGTAAACATAAGTAATGAAAGGTTACCCGATCGCAAAGATCCAAGAAGTAGGACATGGTCATGGACTCGCATCGAGCCCATCGACGGGTATATGGAATAGCCCCGCCCAGAAAACTGCATATTCCGCACAGATGCGGGGATAAACCTGAAAACTTGTAAGCTTTTATGGTCCACGTGAGAGGGGTCGTTCATTCTGAAGTTGGTGGCTATCGGGATTGAAGCCGGATGGCCCAACCTTCTACCATGTAATGCAGTTTTCGTTCAGGCGTATACGTACATCCAGTGATTCTTGTCATTAAACAAGTTGCACAGACATATGATCCGAAGATAGCGTATCTGTCGCACCATCCTTATGAAATACATGTCCTAAAGTTTAATGATGGAAGGAGGACATGCTACTCGCATGGTCCTACGGAAGCCTGCCCATTAGAGCATGCGGTGACGCCAAAAAATAATATTTCCTAACAAAAATATGCATCTGCCAAATCTTAATTCACATTGATCATGTTTATCCCGCTTATTCTTAGATCATTCTTGACAGCAATGCCAACCACAGATTCCGTGGATAACCCCGCAACGATAACCCTAATCATTTCGCTCCATCCATGGGCTCAATGCATCCAAAAACTTTGTATGCACATCAGCGGCTCCGGTTGTCTTCAGCACTTGCTGAAAAGTATCATCGCCGAGGGTCTTCCAGAAAAGCAGGATGGCCGCCCATATGAGGTCAGTGTAACTAACAGTATCGCCCAAAAAGTACGGGCCTGAAGTCTCATTCAACAACGCCGTCATCTCACGCGCAAATGGCTCCGCTCTTTCAAATGCCCCAGGACCATGCTGCTTCCCGTACTCGTCAAGTGGCATTCCTACATCCTTCTGGCGTGTAGTGTGGAAAAAGTCGAGGCTCTCATTGCCAAGCAGGCGCTGCGCAACTCCGGGGATATAAATTGGCGTGAGCTGGCCCATAAAGTCTATGAGTATTTTTCTAAATCGGAGCTGCACTGGTGTATTAAGGGGCACACTTGGCTCTGGGTGTTTCTCCTCAATGATATCCGCGATTTTGTAGGAGTCCATCACGTAAGATCCGTCAGGCAGTTGTATTGCAGGGAGCGTAAAAGGGGCCCCGTTTTCATTTGGAGGGACACTGGCGAGGTCGTATCATCAATGATGCGTTTAATGTTTCCAAGATTCATCGATCACTCACTGCTGATTGAGTCGTGGGGCGATATCAGGGTACTCGACCTGCAATGGTTAGGGTTATTGGCTAGATCAGCATGGATTGGACTTACCCATTCGGTCTTGTAGTCCAAACCCTTATAATTCAAAAGTAATCTTGCTTTATGTTGCTTAAGCACTGATAAAATACAGCTCAGATGGAGCGGACTTACTCCTCCAGGTGTTCATCGACCAGCACACTTGTGGCGCCTTGGTAGGAATATCGAACAGTATGTAAGCGCCAGCTGACATAGTGCTAACTCTTCTTGTGATTCTAAGAGATAAATGCGGAAGGGAAGGGGGTTTAGGGGGCAGGTTGAAGCTACACACAGGTTGACAGAACATGAGCATAGATGATTGATAAGACTACAATCCAATACGCTAGTTAACTAACCTAATTAACTTAGGTAGTTACCTACATGCTGACAAATCAATTATACTAATACGTCGCTCGCAACAACATTGGGTACTTTGTTATCGTATAGTTGAGCGAGTCACTCATTGAATCACAAATTTAAAGAAGTCTAACCGGCTACCTAGCTTGGACCTGTCGGCGTGGGGCCATAACTGAAAAGATCTTGAGGAACTTCAAACAATGTCGAAAGCATAGGATGATCTTGTAAAGACTCATAGGCAACACCAACTTATGAGGGGACCTGTTTCGAAAGGCATTAGAGGGGCATTACCCTAGGCGGACATGCGATTTATGTTATATGATGCATCGGAGGTGTTTTCGTTCACAGGAACAGAGGCTTTATCCTGTTGCTGCTCCTCTCGAACACGGCGAATCAAGTTATCGAACAACTGCATGACCCACGGACTTGGATCCCAAGCATCCCACGATTCGTGAAGGACTATCTGACAACAGTTGAGTGCAGCACAGCCTAGTTGTGAAATTAACCGATGACTGCTTCTCATCTCCGTATAGAATTTCGCCTCGGCAAGGAATATTCCGTGGAATAGCTCATGCGGCATAAAGTGTATTTTAGAACTGGTCACTGCGGCGCAAAGGACCCCAGAGATATATTCGGCTGATGAATGTGCCACGTCGCCATTGTATATGGCTTCAATGTCCGTGACTGAATCATAGTTGACAGGGTCCTGGCCAAGGTACGTTAATATAAGATTGTGGTGATAGCAGGCAGCTATTGTCGTAGAAAATATATTGCTAAGGTCACTGGATTTTTCTGACCATTTGAGATTTGCTGGTAATTGGTTTCGCCATTGTCACCAGTTTACCAAGGAGTTGAGTTGTATCGATATAAAGATTTCGAGGATGAAACCGCGCTTGAACTATCTCACGAAGAATTAAGGATAATTTCGACATGTGTAATTGGTAATTGGTAAATAATTGGATGGTCGTATCCGCCATGAGATCTGTATCATGAGCGAAGTCGTCTAATGTCAATATCTCTGTGTCACATTGGTCGATATCAATCCTAAAGGGACGACCAACAAGTGAGCTACAGAAGGCATCACGGATGACCAGGATCCACCACAGGCGCCTCAATAAGCTCTTATCTACAGGCTTCATATTTGTTGTAGCCATAGATCGATGGAGTCCAAGCGTTTCGGCAATAGTAACTCCGATATTCAACCATCCATAAAAATTCCAGTAGTTATTCGGCCCAACGCCCCAGAAGGACATCATTACTACAGCCTGTAGGATGCCTAGCTTGTTGACTTCATATTGAGCGTCGAATAAGGCCTTGGCTTTCTGGTAGTAAGAGAAGCGCGCTTCCCGGCGGGATGTCCAACCGGCTCGATGTAGCATAATTATTGGGCAAAAAGTCGCGGCCAGGAAGCAAATAGAATGAATCAACATGGGCGGCAACGTATCATTGCGATACTGTGGACTAGTTCGTTCAGGTTGAATATTGGGTAAATGGGAAACACGTGGTCTAGAAAGACTGTCATGAATTCATCCCACTGGGCTTTCTTTGGATAATCAAAGGCCCCTTTCGCTTGTAGATACTCCAGCTCCTGAGCGGGTACATGTGTAGGGTGGTTATGACTTGAAGTGATATCTTTATCGGTAGTATGAGGCAAGCTACTACTTCCGGGGTACGGAGGTGCTGGATGGTGTAGTTTCGGCATACCTCCTTCACGAAAGTCTTCGAGGATAATGGCGAGCGGAAAGGGCTCGCCCAGATAGGTAATAGGCGCCTTGTCAATAAATTCGCGGTGCGACCTGTCTTGGCGCATATTGAGCAAGTGATCGAATATCGCTGACCACGGCATCTCTCGGTACGATGAAGAAACGCTAGTTCAAGGTGGACTCGGCAGTTCTGCGCTAGTTTGTGGAGTAGTGGTTAATTCTGTGCCACTCCGTCGACCAAGGCGATTGATATGATTACTTGTCGTGTATTGTACTTGGGAGGATCTTCCTGGTGTTGCATCCGAAGGAGGTATTGAATGCCTGCCAACTAATCCATTGTGAACTTCTACTCGCTCTCGTTCTTGACCAAGTCCTTGGATCTGTTGTTGACCAGACGATGGCGATGCGAGTTGTGAATCCTCCACTCCGTCGCCAGGATCGTTATTGACTGGCTGCTCATCGCCGGAATTAGAAGTCTGCAACCGCGATTCTTCGTCGCCCATTAAATGCTTTGACTTGCGTACATAGGTACCTCTCCGAGACTGTCGCAAGACACAGCCCTCCTCGTTGCCACTCTGCCGGCAGCGTGTGCATGGGATGCCCTGAGTAGCATCGCATTTGATGCGCTTCACATTGCACCGGTGACAAGCCTTTGCAGCACGGAGACGCGCTCTCTTTGAAGATCGCAGGTCAGTCGACATCATAATCAGTCGAACAACAAGAGCAATGTAGTTTAAGAAAGGTGAGTTCGGCTGTGGAAACTTGGAAGGAATAAAGCCGGCGCGGCTACTATGAAGGTACGGCGGACAATAGACAACATGATAGAATTGCCCTAACCCTGACGAGGGTTAGGGTTCCAAGTTATACTCGACATTACGCTTATACAGGAGGCTGACTGTCGTGTTATTCTATCCCTTAAATATTCATATCATAGAGACTTGAAGATTATGTCAACCAGTTCCCTTCGCTGTCTTCCCATCCATAGTCCTCCGCTGTCCATCCCATGACTGTCTTTTTGCCCGTAAATTCCTCCTGCATCGCAAAAATGTTATCTGCCAACCTTATACGGCCGATAGTCTTCTCAGCATTGTTGATGGCATCCATTTCAGCATCTGTTAAGCGCACGAGACGGATATTTGAATCGATGCGAGTGGTTGAGCTGCTTTTTGGAATCACTATGATACCACGCTGGACTGCCCATGATAGTGATACCACGCCTACCGGAATACCGTGGGCTGCAGCAATATCCGTGAACAATGGATGGCCGAGAATCTCTTTTGCCGTCTGGGTATATTCAGCGCCTCCACCCATGGTACTATTGAAAGACGTTAGCTCGATCAACAACTCATTGTGTCTTGTGGAAATGAATTGATATACCTCCAGCTCATAACCTTGATTCCATGCTCTTCACACCATGGCGTGAGTTTCAAATTGGGATTCAACGCATGCAATTCCACTTGGTTGACAACAGGCACAATTTTGCATTGTCGTAACAAGACACTGAGAGTCTTTTGCGTAAAGTTGCTGACTCCTATCGCCCGACATTTGGGACCGACCAGCGCTTCCATCTTCTTCCATGTTTCAACATAAGTAGGCGAGTCCCCAGGCCCTAGCAATTGTTTACCACCATTTGATGTTGCCCATGGCCAATGCATAAGCAGAATATCGATATATTCAATATTTAGATCCCGTAATGACTTCTCCAATGCAGCTGCAGGATCATGGTGCCAGTCACCCCAGAATTTTGTGACTACGGTAATCTCATTTCGTGGAACTTCAGATTCGCGGACCGCAGCACCAACTATTTCCTCGACACCGTAGTATTGGGCGGTATCAATCAATCGATAACCGGTGCGAAGCGCGTGGAGGATGGAACCTCGTAGCTCATCGGCAGCTTTGCTTCCGATTTGACCTACAGTTTTTGTAAGTTAGTATGTACGAACGAGTGGCTAAGCTGTCACTGACCTTGCCACGTTCCAAGGCCGACTGCAGGAATCTCCGAGCCTGTCGAAAGATAATGATTGTTAGTTGGTGCTTCAGTGCAATGGAGAAAATTGACAAATCTGCAATGTCAATAAACTTGCCGTCGTTCAACCGGAATGTCTGTTCGCAAACAGGAGGCTCATTTAATGATCCCATGGTGGTAGATTTTGACAAAGACAGTCAGTAAATCCACCGAATTAAATTCCGGTTCAGGATTATTTGAACAGATTACAAACCCACGGAATACAAAATGCAAGAAATAAGAGCCTTCTCGTATTTGAGAAAAGGAATTAGACGAAATTATTCAGCATCAAAGCCCCACCAAGAATCGACTACCTAAAGCACCTCCATCAATCTACCAGCCAAGCGTTCAAAGCTCGTAGACAAAATCTCAATGACGTTACCTCAAGGGTCGGCGACATACGCGCAGTCAACGCTCGCATCTCTGCCCAATTTCACAGCTTGTCCCACCATCTGACCACCCGCCGCAACGACGCGCTCAGCCAATTGGAGGGGCTGAGCATCGGTTACGCAGATATGGAAGAATCCACCTCGGCTATATTGAAATCTATTGGTTCTCTGCTGGCGTTGCTCTTGTTCCTGTGGAAACTCAAAGATCTCGAGACTGACACCGTTTCCAGTTGCCATGTAAGCAATTTTGACCTCGTTTAGAGTTTCCGGATAGATGCGGAAAATCCCAGCCTCTGGCTCTGAGGTACGAGATATGTGTGAAATTGCATTACATATTAATTCAAATGCGAATTGTGCACTGACCATTTCACAGTTTCGGTGGCGGAGGGAACTACCATAGCTACGTGGTTAGTCACACGGTTTTGTGTATTGTTGTCCTGATAGCTGGTGTGTTAATCATGAAAAATTTACAGCCGGGGATTGAGAGAGACTAAGATAGAAAAGAGACTCAACTGGTGCCGTTTTGTTTAAGTCGATATGGGTTTTAAGACACGAGAACCGGGACCGAATCCAAGGTGAGAAGGACATTTTTCAGGCAATATCCGGAGATGCAATATACAATCGAAAATATTAGAATGGGTGAGTCTGAGCTTGTTCAAACTGTTACATGTTGGAATCAATACATCAGATTGCATTGCATCTTTATCGAAAGCCATGCCCGCTGCATACGCATGTGCTTATACCTACTCACACGGACCTACCGATCCGACCAGAAGCTCGTACGCAGTACCAAGCCATGCACTACAGTATGCTTGTAGAGATGATTTGAGTAACTGAATTGGATGCTTGTTAGTCCGTCTAAAAAAAGGCAATTGCGCATGGCGGACTCGCTACTCCTCCCTCTACTCGCAAAGGCGCACTTGTCATGAAGAACGACCAGCGATTCTGTCGCTCACACTCGATTGCCAAAGCTTCTAAATCTCACATCTCTCCAATCGGAGCTCCCCACCATGCCAATGCCCATTCATGCAAAATGAAATGACTGCTATTTTCTGGTGGCCATGCTTCGAAGGCGACAGTGTCCCCAACAAAAGCGGCGAAATGTTGCGAGTAAAGCCATCTTACAGTTTCTTCGCATGCCTTGACACCAATGAATTCCCCTACTTTACGAGTTGCTTTATATCGTTCTTCATCAGATGCTAAATTGTGATCTCTGATGAATCCACTCCGGACGAACAAGATGTCGGCCTGGCGGGGCTGGGTGCCCTGATAAGCTAGAGCATCTTGGATATCCTGTACGGTGATTTCATGTCGAGTGAAACCGCTTGGAGAAATCTTTGTTTGGTGTTCATAGTCGTGGCTATTTCTCGAAGATCAAAGATGATTAGTAGCTCATAACTTCCTGGATATTTAACAGAGTTCAAGGCACTTACAATGTCAACCAATATACCCCTTCCGAGTATACCACCACGATTACACCAATCTGTGCCAAAGGTCAAGATTAAAGTTCCATGTGCCCCAGAGCTATACTTACTGTGAATGCCATTGGTATTTGTCCTCAAAGCAACATCGAATGTTAACCCGTTATAGAAGACAGCTTCTTTTTGGGCTGCATGCTAGGGTAGAAGGGTTAGGGCTACTTTACCAGAGAGCACTAACTGCCAGAAAAAGGAGAAAATGGAACAATAATACTTACATGCTTCAAGCTGTCCCATTGTGAGCCACTTTGAGTGTTTATGTGCAGCTCATCATCGAATTCATATGTTTCAAGGCCGTCACGGAGCGAAATGATTTTATGCTCAAACTCTTTGCGGCCGAATCCTGGATAAGATAGTAAATGCAGTGGCCAATCTAGCTGGATGTGCCGTCCTGTGCGGATTTCAGAAGTCGCAGCTGCTTGTACTACGCTGGGGGTCAATAAATTTATTGCTGTTAAATTGGTTCCAAGGTTAGTCAATCACTGCATGATACTTACATCGAACAAGGGTACGTACAACCAACTTCGTCCTTGACTCCGTCGCGATCATAGAATTCCCAAAGGCATCCCTTCGGCGTGCCAGCGATACTGGGAAGATTGTCAAAGTCTGGGAATTCGAAGCTACGTTCGTTGTCTGTCGCCATTTTTCGTTTTAAGCTGTATCTATGTGAAGATTGCCAGAAATACGTGATCCATGGCGGTTTTTGATGTTTCAACGCAACAATCACCCTGTAAACATAACACTACCTGTCCAATTCGGACTACACTCCGGGCTGCACATTGACCATTAAGCCACCACACAATAATAACCTGATAATGATATTTCGGATATTGCTTTCATTCCGCGGTCATCTTGGCCCACTTTGTATGTAGCGGCCGACTATAAGACAAAAGGCCATCTGACTGGTCTCCACAAATGATGGTTATATGATTTTGCTCATTTCTCCAGCCACTTTCATAGGTCTGACTCCATACTGATAACTGGCTCTTCCAATAGGACTATTGGCTAGAGAATGAGTTATATTTCGGGCAAAACAAAGATACGTGTGCGGGGGAGTAACATATGACGTCACGTATAGTTTTCTAATCTCTTAGGATCAAAATTAAACAAAGTCAATCATGATATTCCGGCTATGTAACCAGGCATACGAGTGCCAAGTAATGAGCATGAGCACAAGCGGTTTCAATGAGTATCCATGATTGCCGGAAATAGTAAATTGTGACTTTTTCAATGTTGTAAATCGACTCCTTTCATACATCCGAACTTCTTTAACCCCGTGGGGTTGCGACAGCAAGGTACAGTCTTTTGTTATATCTGATTTATGTTGGTTATGTAGATTTTAGGGCTACAATGTATAAGACGCGCTGGTGCCTCCATACATTCCACGTGTAGTAAGGGGTCTGTCTCATATCACTAGTCTTCGCCTGTCTTTGACGTGGAAACCTCCTATATCCTTCAAGCCAAGTAGTACACGCACAACCATCAAGACTGTCGTGCAGGGGCGGTACAGAACACAAAATTATCTGGTACAAGCCTGGTTTATCTACTCAGTTAGCCATCACGGCGGCCTGCTTCTCTGCATTTTAGTTGTGTGTAAATGCCGAATTTTTGGTCCATGTTAAACTTGCTAATTTGATCCAAATACAGATTCGGATATGATCAGGGTGTCTTTGGAGGTACATATCCGGATAACCGTGTCCGCTGAACCCCAGGGCTGACAAGGTACAGGTCTCATCACCAACGAGAACTTTCTGGCGACATTCAAGAATCCAAGCACCAGTTTTCTCAGTATTATAGGTATACTATCTTCCCCTAAGACCCCGATGGTTGCTGCCAAAGTATATTGACCCTCAATTAGTCTCTATTTACAATATCGGCTGTTTGATCGGAGCATTCATCAATGTCTTTGTTGGAGAATGGTCTGGCCGACGAAAAGCTCTTTGGGCAGCTATGTTCCTGATTGCTCTAGGAGCTGTATTGCAATGCTCTGCATTCAACGTAAGTTCCAGTTGTTATTGTTCTCTAGGAAGTCCACTTAGAGACGCGCAGGTTGGTCAACTCAAGCTTGGCCGAGTCATCACTGGAATCGGTGTTGGAATCGACACCTCAACCGTACCCATGTAGTAAGTATCTTATTATTAGCAACGTTTCGATTTGAAAAGTGACTTTTCAAAAGCCAATCTGAGCTCTGCATACCCCACGTCCGTGGCCGGCTCGTGACAACAGAGGTTCTTTTCACTGGTCTTGGAGTGACAATCGCTTATTTCTTTGTATTTGGAATGAGCTATGCCGGTGGAGCTCTAGCCTGGCGTCTTTGAATATCTATGCAAATCCCCCCATGCTTCATCATCGCCATCTTAGTAAAGGGGTTGCAAGAAAGTCCGCGTTGGCTCGTTCAAAAGGGTCGTATCCAAGAAGCCGTGCAGATTCTAGCACATGGCTTCAATGCCGAGGAAAATGATGAAACCGTGCAGAGCGAGAAGATTGCCATGATCGATGCTGTTGCTCTAGAGCGATCCAACCCTTTCCGATGGACCAACGTTTTTCGCCCCGATAGCGTTCGCACCGGCTATCGTATCTTCCTGGCGTGTCTCGTTTTGTTTATGAACCAGGCAAGTTTTGACTCTAGTCAGGTTTATCGCTTCTCAATATTTTTCCTAACATAAATGTTTTACTATAGTGGGCTGGTATCAATGTCATCGTTTTCTACGCCCCAACCGTGCTTGAAACAAATGTTGGTCTTCCACATAGCACGGCGTTGATCACCAGCGGATTCCTCAACTTGGCGTTCACAGTCGGCTCGCTCATTCCGGCATTCAAGCTGGATACTTGGGGGCGTAAGAAACCCATGATGGGAGGAGCCTTTGGAGCCGCTATCTCAATGATGATCGTTGCCATTCTGTTGTCATTTCAGGGTACGCCACACGAGAAGACTTTGGCGAATGTCTCAATTGCATTCTTCATCACTGTAGGCGGCTCCTCAAACTGACATTCATTGGTATTTACTAATATATTTGCATCTCCAATAGTTCATGTTGTGCTTCGGAGCATCTCTCAACGCTGTTCCTTGGTGCTATAGCGCTGAAATCCTGCCGCTCCATGTGCGAGCCCAAGGAACATCCATCGCCGTGATGGTTAATTGGATTTGTGTAAGTGCTAACTGTACTCTACATGGGTACATAATGATCATCCCGCGCTGAATACTGCTATAGGTCTTTATCATTGTTATGACCACGCCGACTATGGTTGCCAACATTGCCTGGAAGACGTATCTCGTTTTCATGGTGATGGTAAGACTCTCCCACCAAATATTGCGAAACAGAAAATAGCAGCTAACAGTGTGGCTTTGTAGAACTTCATATTTGTTCCCATCATCTACATCGTCTTCCCCGAAACCGCGGGTCTCAGTCTCGAGCAAATTGACTATATCTTTTTCAAGCGTGGCGACTCGGAAGTTGTGGAAGCTGTCGGCTCGTCTCCTGCACTCTCACAGACAGCCGAGAAGGAAACGGTCAATGGTGGAAAATATCAAGGTACTGATGAGGCTCCCGAATCCAAACATGTTGAAAAATAAAGTGTCCGTGTCATTGAGATTGGCTACGAAAGAGAGAGGCTGGTTTGTGGTAAAGGTGATTGTACTTGATATGTAGATGTCTATCTTATCAAATTTGAAACGCAACCTTTTGAAGATCGTTTATCTATGCAGAGTACATTGTGATTAAGAGTGTCACTGTTGGTTAAATCAAGCACAATAGCGTACCGGTACCTTACCTACCTATGTAGGTATATCGATCTAAAAGAACTGCACTCAGCTGAAACCGGTATCTATCATGCCGTAGTTCAACAAACTACACGTGCAGAAAGCATTGGAGTACTCAGCTAGTCATGGTGGCCTGGAAGATGCAAAGAAGAACATTTCCTACTCCACTGAGGGTAAAATGGTGGAGCTTAACAGCGAGCAATTAATTCGCACAGAACGCCAATGATTCCTTTCCCCTTCCGAAAGGGGAAGCTGTTGTCTACCGACCCATTTACATGAAAAATCCCGAGCGTTCAATTGGCTCAAATAATTTCCATAAGAGATTCGTCATTGACAGCAGATCTTGCAACACCATTTGAGCAGCGAACAGAAAATATCAAACCATCAAAAGATGGCAAAATTTGATCATTAAAGACTGCCGATATTCATTTCGCCTCCTCTCTTTGTTTCAGATTGACAAATTCCGTTTTCATTTACGTGATAATGTTACAAATCAGGCATAATTGGGGGTTTAATACTCCACAAGAACTGCAGGAAAATATAAGATGTTCTGCATATAAGAATAAACGATTCCCGTCCTGCGTATACAAGGATTTTCAGATGAGCCGGATCCATACTGAACACCAGCAAACGCTGCTCTTCGCGCCTTGGATCTCATACCCTATTGTTCTCGTTCCGGACCTTTAATTACCGAAAATGGTGCATAACATTGAGAGTGGCCCTGGAGCTACCCCTGTTAAACGAGTCTGGTACCGCTCATCACTATTCAATGCTTCTGTGATTGGAGCTGTCGGCTTCCTTGCCCCGGGCCTTTGGAATGCCATGAACTCCCTCGGCGCAGGAGGTGAAGAGAAGCCCTTCCTGGTCAACGCTGCAAATTCGCTCGTTTTTGCACTGATGGGATTTTTCTGTCTTTTCGGCGCACCAATCGCAAATCGCATCGGACTCAAATGGACATTACTCCTCGGCGCGGTCGGTTATCCTATTTACTCTGCTGGATTGTATACGAATAATCGATTCGGGACTATCTGGCTAGTGCTGGTAGGATCTGCTGCATGTGGTATTTCTGCTGGTCTGTTCTGGGCCAGTGAAGGTGCCATTGCTATTGGGTATCCCGAACCTTCCAAGAGGGCTCGATATCTTAACATCTGGGTGTGGTGGAGGACTCTGGGCCCACTTATTGGAGATTCAATCGTGCTAGGTCTCAACATCAACGCTGCCGGAATAGGAAGCGTTAGCTATGCCACGTATCTCGTGTTCATTGTCCTCCAATGCCTGGCTGTACCCGTAGCCTTGTTACTGACACCGCCGGCCAAAGTACAACGAGGCGATGGTTCTCCGGTCATCATTATCGTTGAAAAGTCATGGAAGGATGAGTTCAAGGCTCTTTGGCGTACGTGTAGGAATCGCACAGTCGTCTTTTTACTTCCGATCTTTTGGGCCGTGTATTTCAACCAATACACCGGCAATTTCAAGTCCTACTACTTTGGAGTACGGGCTCGGGCATTGATGGCCTTTGTTTCTGATGTTGTCACAATCGTTGCCTCCCAAATCATGTCGCATTGGCTGGATTCCAAGTTCACCTCTGCCAAAAAGCGAGTTGTTTATGGATGGTATTGGGTCGTTTTGGTGCATGTCGTCACATGGATCTACGTCTGGGTCATCCAAGAAGAATTTACGGCCAACCCTCCAAAACTTGATTACAAGACCTCCGGGTTTGTGAAGGGCGCTTTCGCAGTTTGGTTGTGGGCATTTGCACAGCAGACGGCGCAGAACTGGCTATACTATATTGTCGGTTCGATGACAGATAACATTGCGGAGCTCACGCGATTGACTGGCATTCTCAGGGGTCAGGAGAGCTTTGGCGAAGCTGTTTCATATGGCCTCAACTCGAAGAAATGGTATGGCGGTCGTGTACCGATGGCTGTCAACACGATATTGCTAGGTTGGCTCTCCTATTTTCTGACTGATTGACTTTGATACTAACTTTTCTAGGTCTATGTGTGATACCTACATGGATCGTTGTCCACAGACATGAGCCAGGTGAATTTAATGGAAAGGACCACTTTGCATCACTAGTCAGAAGTCGATTCAGCTAGTGGTGAAGATGTTATTATCAGTCCCGCAAAAAAGTCTACTCAAGCGGCCGAACTCAGCAAAAGTGCCCAACCAGAGGGACGGTAGCTGCATAGATGATGTTTGTTGTTGGCTTAGGAGACAAGATGATCACCATACGCAAAGAAAAGAATAGATCTACGAGCTTGACTTCGGAAACAATAGAGTTTATCGATCATTACCAAAGCGGAATGGGAATCCGAGGTAGACCAGAAAGTTACACACGCTCGATCAACAAATCAAATCTATCACGCTGCAAAGCAGCGGATACTGTCACGATGGGAAAGCCACCTCCAGGGTACTCCCTAGTTCTTGCTGCAAGTCTTATCAGTTCAGGGAGTAAAATCAAACAAATTTCCTCTTTCATTTCTCTGCGGCGCCAAACAACTCGTATCTGCGGCCAGGATGCAGTGAAACATGCTCAATCCGTGACACTAGTCTAAAATGCAAACCGCATTAACCCATCTCCTCTCTTTATCTTATTAGAGGCTTGTTGAAGTTTCCGGCTCCGCAAACTATGCGGTGAAAGAGCGGAACCCGGAACTGGTTCCGTTGTGGTTGATTCTTGAAGCTTTGGGATGCGGAGAGAAAATGCGGGGGATTCTCGGTAGTGAGTAATAACGTCTAGAACTGAGTAAGCATGTTTTTAACGTTTCAAAGGAATTCATGAATATGATTACCGCAGAGTCGTGATGGACATATATAACTGTTCCGCCACCTGTCGGGGATACTAATACCATTTTCTATCGTTGCGTATTTTTCGAGGAATCCAGCTGTTCTTAATTCTTTTTGAGACACGCTGCATGTTATTACTTTGAGCAATATTGCCACTTACACACCGTGAACATTTTATTTACGCAATGTCAAATCACCCAAACATACCTGGAGAGGTTGATGTGGTCATTGCAGGCGGTAAGTAGTTCATATTGACTTGAGAGCTTTATCCTTTATCAATTCATTGCATAGAAATCATAAATGACTTATCGGCTTGAAGGAGGTACAACCGGTGTAATAGTTGCTACACGCTTAGCAAAAGCGGATCCAAACCTATCCATTCTCGTCCTTGAACACGGCCCGAACACAAGAGATAATCCCCTGGTCGTCAATCCGGCATTTTACCTAATGAATATTGCCCCTGACTCGCCCCGAGCATCCTTCTATAAATCAAGACCATCGAAAGACCTCGCTTGGAGAGAGTCTATTGTTCCGACGGGGAGGTGTCTAGGCGGTGGAAGCTCGATAAATTTTATGGTCTATTCCAGACCGCAGGCAATTGATTTTGATGCGTGGAATGTGCCAGGATGGTCTGGGGAAGACATGATACCTATGTTCAAAAAGGTGAGCCATGAACCCTATCCCGAGAAAAGGCGAGCTTAGAATGCTTACTATGTTGATAGTATGAGAAATTTCAAGATACAGACCTGACCATTGATTCCAGCGTCCATGGCTACGATGGCGAATTCAGTGTATCTGCAGGAACTAATGCTCAGCCAGCATTTCAGAAAGACTTCTTCAAAGCTTGCTCTAATGTGGGAATAAAGAAGACGGCAGACGTTCAAAGTTTTCATTCTGCCAATGCAGTTGGTGTAAGTTCTAGTTGCTGTTCGCATGGTCAGATTTCCTTTCGTGTGCTAATAATCATTGCAGAAATTCAATATGTGGATAGATCGTGAAACCGGTCTAAGACAAGACGTCGCCCATTGCCTCTTGTTTCCGTTACTTGACCAGGATAGCACCAAACTCCAGGTCGCTACAGATGTTAGTGTCAATAGGATATCGTTTGACGACAACAAAAAAGCTACTGGCGTGGAGTACACGATAAGGGGAAGCAAGCCGGCAGTCGTCAAGGCATGCCGACTCGTTGTACTTGCAAGTGGTGCGTTGGGCTCCCCACAAGTCCTGGAAAGGTCCGGCGTGGGCGACAAGAATCTGCTATCGAAGCTGGGTATTCCACTTATATCTGATCTTCCCGGTGTTGGCAGCAACTACCAAGACCACAACGTCGTCTTCTACCCTTACAAATCCTCTGCCGGCGTGGAAGAGACAATCGATGGAGTCGTCAGCGGCCGGCTAACACTAGAAGAAGCCCTGAAACAAAAACAGGCAAATCCATCACGCAACGTTATAGGTTGGAACGGACTGGATTGTGTGGGAAAACTCCGTCCCGCAGAAGTTGCATCTCTCCATCCTACGCTGCAAAAGGCCTGGGAGGAAGATTTCAAATCCCAACCAGAGAAACCACTAATGCTGATTGCAACGATAGCTGGTTATGTCGGTGATCACGTTGCTATTGATGTAGGACAGTACTTCTCATGTGTTCCATATACACCTTACCCATACTCACGAGGGTCGATTCATATCACGGGGCAGTCGGTAACGGACGAGCCTGATTTCGACTGCGGATTTCTATCTAATCCATTGGACCTGGAAAAGCTGGTCTGGGGCTACAAATTGCAGAGAGAGATTACTCGCCGGATGACTTATTACCGTGGACCACTTGCGGCTGGTCACCCAACTTTCCCAGCCAGTTCTAAAGCAAACTATGATGTTGTGGATAGATTATCGAAAGACCAAGGGAAATTAGTGCCTATTGAGTACTCTGCCGAAGATGATGAAGCTATCAGAAACTTTATCCGGGAGAGAGTCCATACTACATGGCATAGCCTGGGCACATGCGCAATGAAGCCCCGGGAAGAGGGAGGAGTCGTGGATTGTGATCTGAATGTTTACGGTGTCGACGGCCTAAAGATTGTTGGTAAGTTGCAAATCTCTTGTTTGATTATGATGCTACAATCATCTGACTTAACACTATTAGACTTGTCCATTTGTCCGCTGAACGTCTCCGCAAACACATACGCTACTGCTCTCGCCGTTGGTGAAAAAGCAGCTTCTATCATTGCCAATGACCTCGATATTCCATATTCTGTGCGATCAAATCCAGGGGTTCCGGTCGAGACTTTCCAAGCCTTAGATTTGGATCCTCGGCTCTGATTCCTCAAATGTACAGCAACTATATCGTCAAGGGGCTAAGCTTGAAGATGACCACGTCATGTAGACCAAGTATGCATAACAGTGCACATGTGGCTACTATTTATTTAGCGATGTTTCCAGTAGCACCATAATACATGTCCGTTATGTTTCAATATTGATGTTAGTATATAACACTCATATGTTGATATAACAGTTCTATGTTACGGTTCAAGTTGCAAGACTTATTTCTGTAGTCTTTCAGATCCGGTGGATGGATACTTTTAACAAAGATCTTACATGTAAAGGATCCTAACAAGTATTATTTTAGCTCATTGTCGATTCTGGCGGCCGAGCACCTCGAATAGAAAGAGTACCATGAAGTATATTATTAGAATTACTAGCAACTTTGAAGCCTCACATCTCAAGCTCTGTGTGGTTTCTATGATACAGTCGCATATATTGGCTTTCAAATGACCAAACCCTCTGCTATGAATGAGTTTCGGTATCTCTCGGTGCATCGGGCATCTCGTGATATACATTGCTCTCAGACTCATTGGGTAACTCAACTGGCTCCAATATTGTTGAATCCCTCGTGATTTTTGTATGTCGAGCATCAAGCTCTGATCTTTGGGAGAGTATTGTCGCAACGGGACTGCCCGCTAATTCGGGCCTTGGAGTAAGTTGGTCGTGAACCTGTCCACCATTTGCATTCGATCGTCTGCGGCGCCACCAGAAAAAAAATAACGCCGAAAGGGCAGTGATAGCCACTGGTACACAAACACCAATCGCTACTTTGGCGCCGGTTGAAAGGGAGGAGGAACTGTCACCACTTGGTAGGGTGCTAGTAGTCTTAGGAAAGATACTGCTGGTTGGAGAACTGGAGCTAGCATGCGGGGGTGAACATGTATACGCGCCCTGAATGACATTATCCTGCTTTAGCTCGTCAAATGTAGCACTCCACCGAAGTCTGATTGACTCGTAGCGTTAAAGCTACCATTGACAGCCATTAGCCAAGGGAGGGCAAACCTGTATGAGACTATATGTATGTACTAGTTTCTTAGCGCGGAAGACTTACTCTGTGTAGTTGCTGGTGACATCAATGTTACCCTGGGCGTCGGCCAGGCCAGTGAATCCGGTGATCTGTTTGAGTGCTTCATTTCCAGTAATTACTAGATCACCAGTGAGTGACGTCAAGTCAAGCATGGAGATATTGCTGAGAAATGAATTGTCGATAAACACAATATCGCCCCCATTCCTTAATGGACCAGTTGAGAAACTATCAATCGATGAGCCGGCAATCAGTAGCTGTCCGGTCATTTGATATAGACCAGGCATCGAAAGTGAAGTCACGTTATCAATTGTGAGATCCTGCACGGCAGCGAGACTGGGCAGATTGACTTTCATTTTCGGATTATTGGCATGAATGCTAAATATACTGGTGTTGGTGAGACTCGGGAAGGTAATATCAGTCAAGGCAGTATTCGCAGAGATGTTGATTCCGTCACTTGCTGAACTGATTTCGAGACCGTCCAGAGTTGTAAGACCAGTGTTAACAATTGAAATGCCGCTAACAGTCCTCACACCACTTGTAAAATTTAAACTTTGCAAATTGGGTAGATGCTCAAGCTTCATGTCCCCGACAAAATTGAGCTCACCCAAAGTAAGATCAGTTAGGAGGATACACGAAGTCAATGTCAGATTCCCATCGATGACGAGAAGGTCAGGAGCGGCAAAAGAAGTAAGGTTCGTCACCCCTTGAAAGATCAAGGAACGGGTCGTTTTTGTGATGCCATTCAGGATGAGGGCGCCTGTATAATCCTCCGAGATCTCAATATCTGCATTGACAGACCCGCAGCCTGCAATATCGTCCGCATCGGCCTGTGAGGCAATGCCAATTACGTCGGAAATGGTACTATCGCAGATGGCGCCTTAGACTGATAAGCCCGAGCCTAGTCTGTGTGGAAATACTTTGAATGGATACGTACCAATAACAGGGGGAACTAAGACTAATGACGCAAGGATAGTCAACAAGTACCTCTGAATGGCCATCTAGACGGTAAGTTTAATGCTATCATCCAGGACTCAGGCGACAGTTGACAATAAGGTGTTGACACGTCTAAAGCATGGCTAGGACAGATACTCACGGGGTATGCAGAGACGCGCTGGTATACTCACCACCTGGCAAACTTGTGCTAAAAGCGTGGGTTTTATAGCATGCCTCAATCTAGTTGTGAAGCGGTGAAATAAATAAATGAATTTACTACTAAGTCGGACGTTCCACGCCGGACTAATTTGATCCATGCTGTGCTAGCATATGTAGTTCATTGTTCCCTTTGTTGGTAGTCTGAGACATACTGCAAACTTATCAAGGGTCATGGGAACAAGAGCTAATCATTGCTTGTAGCTGAATACTAAGCTGCGATCTAATTCAAAAACAAAAAATTGGAATGTTGCGATTGGTTGACGATGAGGTGAGCTCATATAAATCACAGGGAAGACCGGAAGCTGATAATAGCTTAGGCTGCTTCGCCTCAACAGGGCCTCCTGCGCCGCATAGAATAGACAAGTAGGTAGCTACGTACTTCTAAGGGAGTCTGAGAAGTCCATGCTAATTACAGCCCGAATTGTTGCTATCACCTAGGCAATGAATTGAATTATTAGTCATCTTTGCTAACCACGCAAGAAGTCATGAAGCTAAGAGATGCGTAGATCAAGTAAATGGAGGAATATTCATTGCGCATATTATAAACTACCTAGGTATCTAGGTAATACCATGTGGATTTATAGAGATCAGAAGTAATAAATGGTAATGTACAAGAGCAGAGATGTCTGAAACCAACGGCATGATATCCAGGTAATGGATAATCATTAGGGTGTGTTAAGCTCAGGATAATCCGGCATCTTCCAACCCCCTTCCTCCTCACTCGAAAACCTCGACAACAACTCCGGAATACGCAAGAAACAAAGCAGCCCAAGAAAGAAATGAATAACCCATATCCCCCACTTCGTCTCCGGCATGAAAAGCCGTAAGAAAGTCGGACTCACTTTCTGAAGCTTATTGACGAACGGCCGCAGTTTCGCCTCATAATTGATAAATGCCTGGACGAGATCGTCTGAATGACGGCTAATCTCACCTGCAAGAACGTAGGCGCCGACAAAACTCCCCGTTGTTCCCATGCCACTGAACGGGGATGCGCAGTGAGCGGCGTCACCAACTAGTACTACACGCCCCTTGTGCCAAGAGTCGATACAGACTTGCACCACTTCCTGAGTATAGAAGTTCTCGGTAGACTTCATACACTCCAGAAAGCGAGGAGCTTGCCAACCTGCATCCGCAAATCTGGTTGACCAAAACTCCTTTTGTTGTTCGAGGGGCGCTCTGGGGAGGCTTCGCAATTCTTTAGATTCGTCTCGCACCATAAAGTAGACTTGAGTTTCGTGCTGATTGTGACTTCGTCGCGTAATTACCCGACCGCGTGGACTGAGATACATTTGGCTCATTTCAGTGTCGTCTTCGGTACGAGGCACGAAGTAGTATGCTATATGTACATCCAGATGTCTATATGGATCCGTAGTCGTTGGCGGCAGTATAGCTTGTCGAATCCTAGATCCTTGACCATCTGCTCCAACAAGTAGATCAAATGAATCCGAAGAACCATCTGAAAAGCGAACCATGACCTGTTCGTCGTCCTGCTCGAAAGATTCGACCAGTTTGCCGAAGATGTACTCCACACGATCCTTTGTAGCATCGTACAGCAGACGCACTAGATCACCACGCATAATTTCAAACTCCGAGGTAAGAGATTGCGCGCCCTTGCCGGACTTATTCGCCATGACGGCAGCCTTTGTCTTGCCCTGGGAGTCCACAAAGGAGAATCCAATCTCGTCAACAAGTTTGCCGCGGATAACATCCAGCAGGCCCATACGCTTGACGACCTCGATTCCCTGAGCACGAAGATCAATCTGGGCACCAGATGCCCTGAGAGAAGGGAAACGCTCGACCACGACCACTTTGTGTCCGCATTTGGAGAGCCAGTAAGCTAGAGCTGGACCAGCGCAGCCGCCGCCACAGATGAGTACTCTCAATGAAGGCATTTGAGGAAACAATAGAGAAGGAAGATGGTCTGTGACTTGAAGTTCTAGTCGAACGAAAAGCATGGGCGAATGCCATGTTTTTATACGCAGCAGGCGGATGAGAACCATGCAATGCATTTTGATTGTGCCCTCCCGTATTGCACACTGTACTTGTACCCTAAAATCCGACTCGAGGCAGCCATAGTAAGCCACAGAGCAGGCTAAAAGTTTACAACAGCCATTAGTGCGAAAAGTTCGATATTTTCAAGCTGTGAAAGCGAGCCAGGCCTACTATTGCTTGTCTATTACCCATCATTGGCTAGATGGCGACAGCTCAGTGGAGCATTTAGCTGTCGAAACTCTGCAAATTTTGTGCAAACAATATGCTGATCCACCACCTTACGTAACTACGGAGTACGAGAAATGCTTCGGATATGGTGAGCCTCCGAACAAGCCAAGCGGGCATTAAAAACTCCCGATGCACGAATATGAAGTGAAATGGACAGCGTTTGGTCTTGGTATCCTTGCTAATTAACGCTGTATACGTGGAAGGTTGCCGAAGAAGTCTAAATCCATGCATTCATTGGCTTATTTTCTACTAGAGTACGTCTATGTACCACTACGGAGCATAGGAGTTGTGATTGTAGCTTTGTAGTTAGTACATACAACTATATGGGCAGGAGAATGAATATGACTAGCTCCATTCAATAGGCTTATTTTCACCAAGCAAGCATGTACCGTGCCCAAACCCTATATTGAACAAATACCAAACGCCAGAGGCGATGACGCCGGCCTAACCCTGAATAATACACAATATGTACATAATTTTGAACCAAACAAGCAAATGATATAAACTCCATGGCAAAGAAACGGGCTAATTAGCTCCGCCAAGGACAAGCCAGACCATCATACCAATCCATGCACTTGCAAACACCAAGGTCAAAATAGCTGCACCGGCGCGGTCACCACCGGTGATGTTCATTTGCTTTGGTGGCTGGTAACCTGTGTTGCTTTGACCACCAGTGGGATTGCTGGTACTGTTACCGCCGGTATTAGCGGTGACCGGGGCAGGAGTATCTGGAGCCGAATACGATGAGGAACTGCTGCTGGTAGAGCTGGGTGTAGCGAATGCAACCAAGGTATTGGCAAATATGCTCATAGCGGACATTTCCTGCTCGATTGCGGTCGTGCCGTCGTACGTCGGGTTAAACCACTGCATTCCACAAGCCGAGTTGGGTCCGCTGCATTGCTTGCCGGCAGCGGCAGCAGAGCCTTGGAGCTTAGGTAGAATGGTTGGATATGTATATGGCACAATGAGTGCGATAGTCGAGAGCCAATTGGCCATGAGACCCTTGAAACAGACTTGATCACGGTTACAAGTCAAAATAGGGTCGCAGGCCGCTTCCGATAGGATGTTGCCGCCGTACTCTGATGGGAAGAATTCGTTCCAGGTCGTGTTCAGAAGACCGTCAACGCCCTCTTTCCATTTCGGGTCGCCGTTTGTCTAGTAAAGTTAGCTCATCCCTGATCTTTTGCTATCCGAGAAGAATAAAGGAACTCTTACATAGTTGTACATGTAAGCAGCGCCAGTGGCATAAGAACCGTAATTGTAAGACCATTGCATGATGTCCTGGTCTTTGCAATTTTCCGAAATACGAGTCATGTCGTAGATTTTCCAGGTGGAGTTATCAAAAAGAGGGACAGTACTGCTCCAATCCCAGACTGTCTCTGCCCAAGTCGCATATGTATCGTTATTGGTGTATCGAGCTAGGCGCGCGGCGATTTGGAAGAATGCACCGTTTGAAATGGCGTTTTTGCTATCGTATCCGGCCAAGGTGGGATAAAGCTGCCAGCGCAATCCACCGCCGCAAGATGATTTATCCACTTCCCAACGAGCTACAAAGTCGTTGAATGCACCCTGTGCCAGTGATAACCACGAGGCATGTCCTGGATTATCGGGGAATTTCTGTTCGATCGCGGTCAGGGCCGCCAGTGCCCAAAACTCTTGATCGTCGTTACCCTAACCGAAGACAGGTCAGATGCAAGCTTTTTCAAAGAAAATAGATCGAAACCAAGAATCGCTTACCAAGTAACTACTATAATTCGATGGAAAGAAGTCATTGTCTTCTCCTCCTTGCCAGGACAATCCTTCCGTGACCAAGTCATTATACTGATCATCACCAGTCCAGTGCCAGTAGTTGATGAGAAAGGTGAAAAAGGCACCGCCTTCCCACCAGGTACCGTCAAACTTTCCAGGGATGAGTTTGCTTTCACGGTTGTTGTAATAATTGACAGCACTTGCGGCGGCGGTTGAGGCAGCTGATTTTAACGAGTTGGCGTCATTGGGGTCGACTGTAAGAGCGGCAGCGAAAGGCAGAGTCAAGAGCAGCTGCCCCAACAAAATGGAAGGGGCGAGAAACGAGCGCATATCAACGGAGTAGAAGAGGCAGCCGAACTGGCAGTTGAACAAAGTATTACGGCGCCACTCGGTCGAGGTTAAGACTTTCGCATCCACGGATACCGAGCAAATCGAGTATAGAGCAGAAACGAGTGAATAATGTGAGAATAATCACATTCAACACATTGGATCGAAATAGAATGCCCGTAGAGACGGTGAAGCAGACGAACGGGTGAGTTGGTGTTCGTTATGACCGAGGGATCATTTGTCAAGCGACCGGATGAAACGGTTTGAGCGCTCCGGACTGAAGACAGGAGACGAGACAGTGGCAGTGCAAGCGACACAAGAGCGCCGTTTCTGGGCAAGTCTTGGGAAGAGTTGGCGTTGCGAGTTGCAATTATGAAAATGTGCGTCTGGTGGAGAGAAGGAGGGAGGTTGACCGTTGATGGGTGACTTGGCAGGGAAAGAGCGTCACCTGGCCTTGGCCGTCGTCCGCTGCTTCCCGTCTCGGCGATGGTCAAAAGAGAAGGAGCGATCGATGGGCCACCACCTGCCCTGTGTCACCCACCCGAATGCGGCTTAGCGCGGATCAGCTGAGCCAATGTTACTTCCATTCCCTTCATCAATCTACGACGTATTTACATAAATTAGGTTATTCCAACGCCGACTATATTGGCCCTGGACGACTGTCTTTTTCGTCGCTGTGAAACGTGTCCATATGAAACACAGAAACTTCAAACAGGTATGACATTTTCACTAATGGAGAAAGCGGGACTCAGCAGGGAAGATCAACAGACCCAAGCCAATCACAGCGCGTTTCATGCTAGGGTTCTCCAGCGGCTCAATCGCGGCTCCCAGGGAGGCTCCTTTCATGACTGATTTCATGAATACAAGTAGGGCGTTCTCCCTATTTACCCTAGAGTGAGTAGAGTCTACTGTGGCAGCGGACTGACTACTTGTATCCTTTTGTCTTCCTCAGAATCAACAGCCACCGTACATAACCAAGTCAATGATTGAATGATATGAATGGTGGTAAGACAGTCAGCCAGGAGGATTTGAGAATGTCTCTAATTTGGTCTTGGCACTCGACATGATTGGCGGACGGCACGCTCTCGGATGGCTGTGCATGTCACCGCATGACATCATTGGCCTGCCGGAAGCGGCGGGCCAATCGAAAGCGGATACTTGTGCCTCCGTAGGTCTTGGCACGGCCTAAGCGCCTTGGCACTCTATTTTAGGACAGTCCGTCTTGATGAGGGTTAGGGTATGGTCATTTCGTGATTTGAGTCCCTTGACTGCAGTCTACCGTACCAGATGAACAATGTCGCGGTACGACATCCAAAATCCAGAAAAATCCAGTCGTAGAATTTAAGTCTCTCCGAGATTCGAATGCACGAAGCAACCGCAGCCATGCCGATTAGGTTTTGAGCTCATAGCTGTTATAATTTGATCCGAGGAACGACAGATAAGAAAGACTAAACTTGTCGTGAATTGAAGAAACCTTGGAAAAGCTACATTTGTAAATTTAGCATCATTGCTATACGCGTATACGTACCTAGGTACGTATGGTTCTGTCTATCATCATGTGAGCGGCTAGCCCTAACTTCTCGATCCGGTTCAGCTTTACGTTTTCTCAAAAGAAATGTTTCCAAAACGAACGCCAGGATTTTGGAATGGAACCGACGGGCCAATTTTTGTTATGTAGACGAGAAATATATACAAAGTCTATCTGGAAATTTACGTGTATCGCTGCTTGGAGGTACTTGAACGAATGAACCCCTGATCATGTAAACCACCCATAATGCATTACGCAAAAACGCAGACAAATCACAAAAAGGAACAAAGGAAAGAAAGAAATATGCTTTTAAGACCTCAGACACACTCATCGCTACTCGACGTATCCTTGAGACTGCTTGTACGCTTCTCCTCAAGTACATGCTCCGTCACATGCTTCCGATCAAAAACAGACTTTCGAATCAGCAAAGAAACAAGCGCGCCCAAGATGGCAAGAGCGAGACCAAGCTCAAAGAGGTTCTTGAAGCTGGCAGCATAAGCCGCCGAGATGTCATCTCGCAGCGCTTGATCTGTCATTGTGTTCAGCACAGCAACGTACTGATCTGCGTTGCTAGCAATTGTGACATCGAGACCAACTGATGCCAGATGTTGCTTCAATCGATTTTGGAACATTGTACCGCCAATAGCGACTCCAAAGGCCATTCCGAATGTACGAGAAAAATTGTACATTGTCGCTGCGTATGACTCGTCTCTATCCTTGGCCATGGTCTGAGGTACGAATGTGAGTGCTTGTAAGAGCAAGCCATGTCCGAAGCCACATGTCATTAGTATGAGGACCCAGCGCCAAGTTGCAATTGTACCATCCAGCAAGGTTAATAGGCCAGATGCGAGGATTTGAAACACCCAGCCAGAACATAGGGCCCATCGAATTCGGCCCGTACGGGAGATGAGCAACGAGACAATGACTCCGGTTGGAACGAGGATACTGCTCATCGAGATTGTAGCGACGCCTGTATGGACTGGAGAGAATCCTTTGACCGAGGTGAAATAAAAGGAGATGTAGTATAACTGAATGAAGAGCTGAGAGCAATGGAGGTTCTATATTAGCGTCTCTCTTTCAAGGTTGCTCAAGGAATTAAGTCTTACCACTAGTCCCTGTGTCATAGCACAGTAATAGCCAGCACGGGCAGACCAGGTAGAGAAGATGGCGAGCCGGATAAAGGGCTCACGAGCACCCCATTTCTCCCACAGGATAGACACAATCGTTCCGACAATTCCAATAACCAAAGGGGCTAGAGTTGCCGCGCTGTCCCATGCATGGTCGACACCGCCCCAGGTAATAGCCATCAAGAACGAAGTCATACTGCCGATGAACAAAAATCCACCAATCCAGTCAATACGTGTCAGCTTTGCCATGGTTGTCAATTGTTTTGTTTTCAATCGAATGATGAAGGGGACAATGACCATGCCGACTCCACAGAAGGGCAGGTTCATGTAGAAGATCCATCTCCAGGTCACATGCTGCACCATGAGACCGCCAATCAATGGTCCAGTTATTGAGCCAATTGCCCATGCCAATTGTGCGACCGATGCGTATTTAGGACGAAATCGAAGAGGCACAATGTCGCAAAGAACGATTTGAGTCATGGGCAAGATCCCGGCGCCGCCTCCACCTTGCAAGACTCGACCGAGTAGTAGGACATCCATGCTCTGGGCAACACCGGCTACGATGCTGCCAATGGTGAAGAAAAGCAGAGCGGCGGTAAGGATCTCTCGGCGTCCTAATATGTCAGATAGAGATCCCATAAACAGCATCAAGACGCTGCTTGCAAGGAGGTATGATGTGCCCACCCAGAAGGATGCACTTCCGCTGCCATTTAGGTCTACTGATATGGCCTATACACAGTCAAAAATATTTCAATACCCAGATACCGTTCTGCGTCTTACTGGAAGAGCCGTAACTAGAATTGTTGCATCAAGTGCCACAATCAAACTGACAAAAGCCAAGGTCAGGATGATCAACCACGCCCTACGACCAGCTTCCCAGGTCGCTTGTTCATCGACCTCAACGGCAGCCTCCATGTCTGCATACTTTGCTTCTTGCATGTTGATATTCAGAAGCAGGAAAAAACTTTGGTGTGGATATAAGAGCGTCCACGAGAAATGCTCCTGGTTCGACAGGGACTTCCCAAGGCGAGCGAAAGAGTAACTCAGAATACGAGGAGGAAACTTCACGATAGGCACTCGCAGCCTTGTTATACTTTAAATAATCCCAGATGTTGATTCTCACAGGGGCTATAAATTGCAGGCCTATAAACACACTGGATGACATCCAACATGGTCATGCAAACGCCCTCGCTCAAACATGCCAGTCTCCACTATGGAAAAAGGTAAAACTTTATATCATTCAAGAAATCCCGACCAGTCATGGACATTCAAAATGGTAATTTGAAAACCACAAACGTCAACTGGTACAGATATTTCGGCCCCTCTCCGATTCTTGCTCTATATCTTTTAACAAGTAACCTGGAAGTGGTCAATTACCGACCACACCGTTGACGTGTACGTACTATGCATAGATGACCGTTTCCAGCTCGACCCGTACGAGCTGTGTAGTGGATACTGCGTAATGTGAAGCTATAAAAACATTCGAAAAAATGTAATTTGTACCGACCACTTACACAAGCTACCCAAATTACCAATACGAACTCTGCTCATTCAATTCAAGCATTGGAAACCTCTTTAGGAAACTAGGTTCATCAAATTCTACCGCATATTTCTTCCAATATATGACACTTGGTGGGTCGGACTCCACGGCTGAACTGCTGGGCTGTACTAAAAAGATGGGCTTACTCCCTATCCATTGAGAGTTCGTACCGTGGATGCCAATCTAAGTGCTGCTATTCGCAATATGAACCATGGGCCAGGCCTAAATCAGAGTTGGCTTACTCACTAGGGCGTGTAAGCGCTCAGCCCCTGGCGGATAACTAGAGACAGCCCTAACAGGATAAACTTTATGTGAAGCTTTTCGTACATTATCTTGTTTGGTTGTTTACGGATTTCTCCGACTGGTTTTGAATTCGCCTATATTAAGTATTTTGTTTCTTTCTCGAACCGATTGCAAATTTCTTCGGTTGAGCAATGTTGAAACTGACAAGTAGTAGATCTAGCCCTATTTAAATGGAAATCATAACCTACTCTTGGGCGAGGAATTTTGGCGACCACCTTAGCTTATTAGCACGGGAATGCCGACGAACCGACACGCACTAGATGCCGCTCTTCTCGAAGGCTTTCGATCTACGTTTTATATGGTATTGACTTTTGTCTTCGTCGCCAAGAGATACTCAATCTGTATTTGACTTTCATCGCTTACGGCGACCCCGATTTCTGCACTCCATGAACAATGGCCGATAAGCCATTGGGCCACTTAATAGATAGATAGACGACATACCGTTCTCCGGCGCCAATAATTCCCCATCAATTGATCAATGCATCGCTGCTTTGTAATAAATACGAGCCTATTAATCCTCAAAGTCAGGGAGCATATAGAAGTCACGCATAGGTTTTGGGGGCGATTAAAGGGAGAGATCACCGGGCGCTGTATCTGTGTATATGTGTAAACATCTTTAAGCTCCCATCTTGGTACTAATACATAGGGCAGCACGAGATGACTGTCATACTCCCCACCCATGTGGATCCAGTGCTTTGCTCTGTTTTTTACATGCTGCGTTGTTCCTACTAATTCGCAGCTGGATACCCTGTCCGGCCGCAAACGCTGTACGCATTGCCCATATTCCTATTTCTAATCTTACTACTGTACCCAGCTGGATTTCCTCCTCTCGCCCATGAGGATGGAACGGCCCGTTTGGGTGCATAGATCTGAATTCAACAATTGCATGGTGCAATGCGCGCAGAACCCCTGTAGGGGCCTTGTAAAGAATCACTTCGGTCCATATAAAAATACATCTTCCCTCATAACCGCTTTTAAGATTTCTTGATTCCCTGCTTGCCATAGCTATGAAATCTCATAAATAACATCAGCAGACAATGGATATGTTAACCAGTGGTAAATCATTATCTCCATTCTAAATCACTAAAACTACTATCTGCATTCAACCTCAATCAAAGATACCCAACATAGAAAGTTTATCACAATAAGAAAACCAGAACTCCAACATAGTGGAAACTATTTTTTCAGTTTGTCCTTTGCCAACTGGCCGGCCCTTTGGATTTCAACATATCGAAAGCCTTTCTGCAGTGTTTCCACCAAAAGTATTAATGGAAACGAAAGATGCTCGCTCACATCCAAATCGCTTCCAGACATGAGATGCTCCAATCTGAGAGGCACATCGTTGATTATCATTAGATTAATTGAATTGTTCCGTGAAATGCAGCATTATTCAAGATACATTGCCTGACACCATCACTATACCATAAATCCATAGATAGCTTGAAGCTACCATAAAGGCAAATATTCTTAGATCCATACCAATCCAATATGTGTCTGCAAAGTGCTATAAGGCCTATATCTTGAAAGATAGTAGCAGGTAGCCCCCAATTATCATTTAAAGACTTCCATTTCGGTATCTCCTAAACATTAATAAGTATAATGAGTTTAGTATTGCCATCACTACCATTCAACCATCAATTTGCATCTTCACAGAGCCCCTTTATAGTCTTAATAAAGCCAACCTCAAGAACCACAGCTGGCCATTCAGCTTCAAGTTCGGTGAGAGATGCATCTGCTTGCTTTATAGATCCATCATATTCGTCACCTAACAGACAATCTAAGAATATAATTATAAACCAATTAATATAAAGAGATTGATCTATTAACATACCTGTACTGCTGGTCAAGATGTATTCCGAGCCAGTAGCGGCACTCAATCTGTCTCGTATTTGATAGAAGACTTTATTGGCCACACCAGCTGCGGCTTCATGCATCCAGCCTGCGTATCCTTCAAGACAATACGTGCATTCTGTGCATCATACTCAACACCACGGATATCATCACCGACTTTGTCAAGCCAGTTCAAATACTCCGCAGGTGAGACCTTGTCAAGAACAACAGAACGCTCAGAGGTACGTCTCAACTCCATTACATCCTCGGCGGAGAGATTGTCCAATGAGCGGTCAAGAATACGTTCAATTTGACCTTGCGCCTGATCCTCCATGTTGATAGGAATTGATGCATCTGGAGGAACTTTTCGATAACCATGGGTCCTAGGCACATTTTTATATGCTGGAGGATGTGTTGCTAAAGACCCCAAGCTCCGAAGGTCGATAACGCGACTTCTGGTCGGTGTATCTGCAGTAGGTAGCTCGGCCATTGGAAACGCTACTAGTCGTCTTTGAGAAGGAGATCAGTGGATTTTGACCAATCGAGTATCCAATGTTGAAGAGAGAAGATGACCAAAAAATCTTGATTAACGACACAGATATATATACACACAAGGGTAGATATTATTCGTTGTAATTTCCAACAAGCTGAATCTCTCTCTCTACGGTTCATTATTTCCTGGTGCTTTAATGTCTCTTTTGAATTTATCAGCATAGAATACATTCTTTGATCAATCTAAACACCACAGTACCCTAGCTTCATTCATCTCCTACAGTATACAAACACTGGCTGGGTTACCAATAGGAAAGTGAAAGATAGTCCCCCAGCTGTAACGGAGACAACCTTTCAAGGTTTACACCAGACAAGTGCTGCATTATATATCTCTCCAAGGACTGCACAAAGACACCAATTTCTTCCATCATAGAACGTCCCTGATAATATATAATTGTGATTTCCATGCCCACTTTCATGAGCTAGTGTAGTAAGAGAAAGTGATTTGGCTAGGACATTCACAAATACTGTAGATCAATCGAACAGGGGGTACCTCGAAATCGGACGGACTTAGCAAAGTATTGAATTCTCGACAAACGTGTACGGCCAGAACGTTATGTCGCCACAAGTGGAGAGGTCAAAGCCATCAGAAAATTTGGGTGACCTTCGTCGACCATGCTGACAAAAAGGTTGATCATATCCCGCACCGTTTCAACTATGAAGGCACCAGAATTTGACAACAATGAATGCCAGGGTCTGCCTCGCTTGAATCTGTTGGCTTTGTCTTGTAGTTCTGCACAGTCGATGAGAAGAGTACTTCGCCTAGCCAGAATAATCCTATAGCTGATGTTAGTTCGCTATATTTTAATGCCGTACGACGAGATAGTGAACAATGCTTGCCATGGTAATAGTAGGAATGAAAACTGTTGTTGGATCTCCGATGAACCGTAGCGGGAGCTGTATTTCTTTACCCAGCTTCATTTGAAAGTATAACAGAATGTCATTGTACGCACATGTATTCTGGAGGAAGACCATCCATTCCATCCTTGAAGCAATAAAGCCAAATCCCCGCTAGTGGTAATCTTTTCTTAAATGACCTCTTCCACAGTCTGCGGAAGCCATTCCTCTCGATGCCATGTTCCCGCTGATCGTTCCTGCACCTCACGTAGAATATTTGCTAAACTTATGGCCGCATATCGTTACGTTTCGTGGCCATAGCGGTGAATCCGAGCTTGTCAGTTCCAAGCTTACTCCAGATAGTTCTCTGTCCCATATCGTCAAAACATGGGAGCATTCTAAGGCCAGAGTCTTTTCAAATACATACATGCACCACCATGTCCGGCGCAAAATTGCCGTCATTGCCAGATATTCCCTGTCCCAATTCATTGATGCCCAGTTTCTAATTTGTGAGACATGTTGTTGAGAATAGCCATTTGTAAATGTACTCCTAGAAACCGTCTCTGCGAGACATGCTCTTGACTGCCGGCCATAGTTCGGATAGATTAGCCAACCACCTATTTGGGTCATTGATACGGCGGCTCGAATGAAGATATTGCTGTTACCAAGATTTGCATGGTTTGACCCTTTTAAACTTGCTGTCTAACTCACATAGAATTTGAAGTACCCAAGCGACACACCCTGTCACTGATTTGAAAGGCTCTCACAATTGACGAAACCTCAGACATATCTGCTTCTTGATCTCCACATAACCTTGATGGTCCATGAAGATAGGTGATGCATCAAGAAAGTAGGACCTTGTCCAATCTCAAGCTTCAATGACTCCCTGAATTCTCATATGCCCATCGTTTGTCCTTCTTTTTTTTCTTTTCGACTCAAAACTCAGTCGTTCTTTCAAATTGACTACGAGGCTGCCTCTACCTAAGCTTACCTAACAGTTGGTTACAATTTAAAGAATATGGACAAGCAGTCTCATCATCTATTCGGCTCACGAGAATAATTCCAGCAAACGATAGGCAGTTCAAGAGTTTCGGCAAGTTATTACAAGGCGGAATCTGTCAGAGACCGAAGAATCTACGACATTTTCGGACGAGATCCTCCAATCGCCCAGTGTATACTTCAAACAGGATGCGTAATTATTCGATTCTTGCTGAGAAGGTCGCATTCCTCCTTCAAATGGTTTTGGAAGAATCTGCCAGTTATCTCTACCATCAAACTACGCCCTTGGGCGAATTGAGATCTGGAAACAAGTTCAACTGCTATTCTCTCCGAAATTTTACCAAGTCAACCTATGATAAATCGTTATCTGTAATACCCTCAGAAGCATTCTGTCTGCTATATGATGAGATGTGAAAAACTTGTACTTTCGAATCCGTTCAAACGGCCTGAAACATTCCAACAGTCCGACTTCACTAAAGAGCCTTACAACTCGAAACCTTTACCTGGAACTTACAGTACGCTCCATGCAGCATTCTTGATTGTATAAGGCATATTATTCTTCAAATCGAGCGGTTTTCCTCACAACCGAACCTACGTTGAGTACTCGAGATCAATAAGACTTCAATTAGGGTTAGGGTTGTATATCTGATAGTCGACGAATCGTAATAACTCTTCACGTCAACCTCATCAGATTTCCTGGCAGTTACTATTGTAAACTAACACTTTGATAGAATCAGGCTACTTGCCCTTGTGCCAGTTTGATTAGGGGGCCAGTATGTTCAGTCAGCAATGTAGGCATGACATGCGAAGTTGCCGCCTTATCCGAAGCCTCATTTGTATTTCTTTTTGGTGCATGACGATTGCCAACGAGAAGCTTGGAAGTGTGTCTCTCTTCCCTGAACAATTCCTTGTCTTCTAGGTTTTTGCTGCAACGTGCATGAAACAAGTTATGACTCATCCTTTGGTGGAGCAGACTAAACTCGTTACCCAAGAACCACCTGGACCCTGGGGCCTGCACATAAAGTACGATCTAAAAGTGAATGTGGCGTCTTCGAAAGCAAGATTTAGATTGGATTTCTCGAATTTTGGCATAGGCTGCCAAGTTATTTCCGTGGAGCGTTGTCATCCTTTGAAATAGATATTAGAAAACTCAAGGACCTCGCACTTTCGGATTAGCCTGATGCACACTGCACAGTCGGGAAATTAATTAGCGCCAAGATATCCCACATTCGACAGCCTCCTTCAGGCTTCTGCACTTTGGATGTGGGGAGTCACACCAGTCACGGCCAGTGGAAGCGACATAGAAGAACCTTTACCAACTACCAAGGATCTGTTGACTCAGAGTCCAACACTACAGAAAGAATCCATCAACAGCATTATTCAAAGCGGAAAAAGAAACGATACGAGGGGGGAAAAAAAATACAAAACCAAACATGGCCCCTGAGGTTCGTGTTGGTGTTGGCGTTTTTGTATTGCATTCTTCGCAGGAACCATCAACCAACCCCCGCTTCTTGCTCGGAAAACGCCTCAACTCTCACGGGTCAGGGACCTTCGCCCTTCCGGGAGGCCATCTCGAATTCGGGGAGACACCAGAGGACTGCGCCATTCGAGAAGTGCTAGAAGAGACCGGCCTGGAAATATCGGAACCGAAGTTTCTGACTGCTACGAACGATTATATGCCTGTGGAGGGGAAACACTACATAACTCTATTCATGGTATGCGCCAGAAGGAACGAAGAAGAACCTGCGCAAGTGCTTGAGCCGCACAAATGTGAGAGCTGGGATTGGTTCAGCTGGCAGGATCTTCAGTCGGCCATAGACAAGCAGACCGAGGCCCGAGACAGCGACTTGTTGGAAAGACCGATTTTTCTTCCGTTGTTAGACCTAGTCCGACAGCGACCAGGGGCCATTCCTATGATTACATAAGTGCCGCTCAGCTGCAGCGGATGATGAGGCCAGATGCGGTAGCTCTCTGAGGAGTAGAGAAGAGCATTCGGAATTGATCCTTCTCGAGAATCCTTTTGGCAAGTTGATTAAAGAAGTGCCCAGGGGAACGTGCCAGCTGCTGCAGCCTAATCTGTAAGGGTAGTCGGGAAAGTAGATAGGGCATCCTGCACGGCAATAACAAATAAACAAATTTTGCATGGCAGAGATCTTTTGTCCTTTGGTCTGGATAGACACCTGTCGACGGATCGAAAGCCTAGATTTGTTCGTGAGCCCGCGCGTGCGTCAACTTGGGGATTCTCTCATCGAATTTGACACCAAGCAGTCCTCATATAGAGTACCGTATTCCAAGGTTGTAAGCCTAGATTCATATCAATGTGAGCGCGCGTGTCAACAAGATTGGGGGATTCGGATTGTAAGCCTATATTTGAGCGTGCGCGCGCGCGTCAACATCAATGCTCACGAAACTCTATAAAATATACCCACCAGTTGACTAAAAAGTGGACCCTGATGACCAACATCTTTCTAAAGGACGACGGCGTTGGTCCATTCAGAATACAGGCCGGGAATTAGATTGTTTTTTACTTATTTTTTAGGTGACAGGTTAGATTGAATCACCGGCAAATGACCAACTTTCTCAATAAATTTAGATGTATATACCCCCTTGCTCTTCTAAGAAGTACTCAAATGGTTGGATATCTCGACTAGTGACTACACACTAACGATATCGAAGGATCGTTATCGGTTACGGATATAGCAGTTTCTCGACCGCCATGATGTACCTATATACGTTCTTGCTTATTACTCGGTCCACACGGATGAGGCCAGCATGTAACCTGGCTACCACGACGGCGCGTCTGATCTTCCTTGCACTTGCAGTCTACTTAAGCAAGGATTAGATTCAAGCAACAAAATCAAGCCTGGATTCTTGGCTTGCGCCTCCGTGTGAATACACAGGTCTTTTTTAGGTGCGCTAGGTGAGTGCATTGGTGCATTGAAGAACTAGGCTGATTCCGTGTCTTTTCTGTGCCTGTCTGTGCCTCAAATTAATACGAGTCCGGGTGTTTGTCATTTTATTGGACAAGTGGCATATAATAAACGTCTATTAAGACCTCGACTTTCGATCTTGTTCTACTCGGCGTATTACGTAGCGATAATATAGAGTATACATGACTATAACGAACCAGGTTCTTTCTTTAGAAACCCAATCACATAACTATCCGAAAATGGAAGCCAATTGTATGCCAGGGATTGACCACTCTGCACGCCTTATGTCTTATTCTCAAATCTCAAACTTTGACCAGGAATAACATGTCGCGTGCAATCAAGAGTAGCTGATGCTATCTATATGCCTCAGCCGCGTGACCGCAAAATCGTATTCGCTTCTGATGCTAGGTCATCCGTCGAATCTGGTGGGATTCAGCGGAAATAGGCCTTGCAAGCGAGCGAGTAGTAGCAAGGCCAGCAAACACGCCGCAACAAAATCTACCTCAACAGATTTCGAAGATGTTTTCTGTACCTTGGCGATATTTACTCCTGTGCATATCATAGATACGTTCCTGATAAGAAAGTGGATAAAGACTCTCCGCACAATGTCACTAATCTCGAGGATCTTTGGTGGACCCGATTGACTCTCCAGCCGAGTCCAGCGCCAATTGTCTTGAGATATCCTGAAGTTTATTCATTTGAGCTGATCGATTGGAATAGAAATGAAAAATATGGTCTCATTGACGCGGAATTTACGCCCCATAATCCACAACATATGGGTCTAGATTCAGCCTGTTGAATGCCTAGTAGCTCATCTGAGTCGCAAGTTTATCATTTTCATTTAAGGCCGGCCCTTTAAGAAACATGGCGATCCTGCAGCATAATCCACCTAACCGAATGAGTTTAGGCATGCGGTACTAATTTACATCAAGGTTTGGTTTGTCTAGTTTCAAGCAGTTTTCATTTTTCAGGCAGTCAAAGGATTTTCAATTGTGTGGATAGTGGATACATGGTTGTGAGTGTCGAATGTTAAAACCACGATAAAGCGATCAGTTGCTGAACACATAACAGCTCGTAGAATCTCGAGAAAGCAGACAGCTACTTGATAGCTGCATTCGACGTCTTCCTTCTTCCATGTGCACTAGGCTGTCCAGCTTCCATCGCTTGCATCCTTACGTCGACGGGTGCAATTACCTGAAGAGAAACTGGTACCGCATTTGGATTCTGTGCCCACTGTTTACCGGGACATTCAATTGAAGACTGGTCTAGGTGTAGTTGGCATCGTGATTCGCCGCTTGAGTGCTGGTGGTATTTGGATATCGAGTAGTCAATCGTTTTCAATTGAAACTTCAATAGTTTCCGAGACATTTAGCTCTTTGAACTTTCATGAAAATATAAGGTACTGGGACTTGCAGAAGACATCGGATACATTGTAGCCTGGAATAGCACTTATGTTTCCGAGCTGAGCGTCACCTGAACCTATCAGGACTACCTTTACAGTGACCTCATCAGTTAGGAGAACAGATACCTTCAGAATAGAACAATGGCAGATCAAGGAACCAGTAACATAAGCGTAGATTGTAAAGTTGCCAGTCTGTGCCAGAGTTAAAGGTACGATTGTTAAAGATGCCAGCAAAGGCAAGAGCAGCTCATCGCCGAGCATGTTGAGGAATATTGAAGGAAGCCTTTGGGGCTCGAATTGGAGAGGGTAAAAAAGTTTGACTGCTACAGAACCCAATGTATACTGTCGTTAAGTGAGCAGGGCAGGCATCTCGGTAGATAAGATTTCATTAATGTATACTTACATTTACCTTTTCTCTTGAGTGTAAACATGAAATTAGAAATCCATAAGCGAAACGACTGAATTCAACTTTGTGGCTTAGAAGCAGACGTGATCTCATGGACTTGATGGCCCATGCTAGTGTTGACTAGGTCTAAGAATTGGACTTCAGCAAGATACAGACCTGAGACAAGCTATGTGGCCATATAGTTCGCCGAAAGTCAGTTTAAAAATCTCAGAGGCCATCACCATGATGCAGTCAGTATCTCCTAGGCCCGAGATTTGATGACAGAGACCCGTTGAATAGATTGCAAACACAACTACCTAGCGCTTCACCAACCAAATTTTTAGTTGCTCACAAGATACAGAATGTGTCAAAAAACTCAGCGCAGAATGTATCTTTTATTACTACTACTTTCCTTGGATCTTATTTCGGCCCTAGTCAGAAAACGGATCAATGATTCAGATGGCATGCGGCTTCTGGTCTACACTCGATTGATGCATGTTTCTAGAATGTGACTGGCGCCCAACTTAAGCCTTAAAAGACTAAATTAAGGGATCCACTTCATGGATCGTGCATATATTAGTACGACAACCAAAAGAAGTTCTCCCTAGGTTGTCATCGATTTATATAGAAGTGTGATGGTTCTGGATACACGGAAGGACTTATGTCTCCACTGGAACGAGCTATCATATGCATACGTTCCTACGAAGAGTGAGGGATTTACCTTTGAAGTATTCCTAGATCCTTAGATTATTTTATTTCTGACCGGTAGAAGGAACGTTCCATCATGGCGGGATAATGACCCTTGTATGCGAGTCTATTGGTCAAAATCTAGCTCTGAAAAACAGGCAGGGCCACTTCGGTCTAGAAACTCCTCGGTGACATACTAGCATGCAGTGCATGATGACTCGAGAATACGGTGCTGTTGCCCAATAGACGACCTCTTATCGTTGTGGCCCTTCGCTTGGTAACGCGGGTGTATGGCCTCAGGTCTAACAATCCATGCTGGTCATCCCAGGATTCAAGCCAAGTATGTCAGTTTTCAGCGGGAATAATGTCCCGTAATTGTAGAGCAAGCCACTCGCTTGTATATTCTGTCTTAGAATTAGGCTGACGACTTGGGATGCCTTAGTTACTGACCGACTGGGATGTTTTCAGCTTCAATCACGTCTTAGGTGACATCGCTGTCAGATGTCATGTAGATTTACCAGCTAAAAAAAGTAACGAAGAGGTTCGTATCCTAGAATGGTAAGATAGATGTAAGACAGTTCTGGATCTTGCACAGAATCTCATGACTACCTAAAAAATCCACAAGGATTAGGACGTATGCCATGCATGCATAGGGTTACTCGAACGAGTGCCGTCAGATAATTTGGAAATCTCGATGGTCTCCCCGTTGATATAAAGCGGGCACCGCAAGTTACCCAGCAAGTGAGAGAGACGGCAATGTTTTCATAACACAATAAGGTGGTGAATGCATTACAATACTTCTCCTTTCACTGGTCTTTCTCTACATCTCAGAGTCAAACCTTTAATTAGGCTTTACCATGGCTAAGAAACACATCCTTCTATACTTGTCCTTTTTGGTTGGCACCCATATGGTATTGGGAGCAGCTACAACTCAACCTTCTCAAGCTTGCTCTGGAAATACCGCAAGAGATCGGACTAAATGGTGCAACTATGATATAAACACGGATTACTACAATGTAGTACCAAACACAGGCGTGACTCGAGAATATTGGTTTGACATCCGCGACCAAACCCTGGCCCCTGACGGAATCCCTCGGTATGTGCAGGCCATTAATGGCTCAGTACCAGGGCCTACCATCCAAGCAAATTGGGGTGATGAAGTGGTTGTCCACGTCAGAAATGATCTTTCCAGCTCAAACAATGGAACCAGCATCCATTGGCATGGAATTCGCCAAAACTATACCAACCAGAATGATGGAGTTGTCTCTATAACCGAATGTCCCACTGCTCCGGGAAACACAATCACCTACCAGTGGCGTGCTACCCAGTACGGAACTACGTGGTATCATTCTCATTTTTCTCTGCAAGCCTGGGAAGGCGTATTTGGAGCCATCATCATTGATGGGCCCGCAAGCGCAAATTACGATGAAGATGTAGGCGCTATCGTCTTGACTGACTGGGGTCATGAAACACCTGACGAGCTGTTCTACCGGGACGGCAGGCACGGTACTCAGTACTTCGAGAACGGTCTGATTAACGGCATGAATGTTTATAACAGTGGTAATAAGGCAGTTGGCCAACGGTTTACAACTCAATTCCAACCTGGTAGTTCCTACCGTCTTCGCCTCATCAATACTGCCCTTGAGACCCATTTCTCCTTTTCTATCGACAACCATACCATGACTGTCATTGCAGCAGATCTCGTCCCAGTTGAACCATTTACTACAGACGTTCTCACTATAGGCATTGGTAAGATAACATATCCTGAATGTCAAAGCCCAAACAGTTCAAGTTGCTAATTTGTGTATAGCACAGCGATACGATGTCATTGTCAAGGCGGATCAAGCCCACGTTGCCGACAAATTCTGGATGCGCGCAGTACCACAGATTGATTGTTCAAAAAATAACAGTACAGATAACATCCGGGGCATTGTCTATTATGGCAACGCACAAGGCACTCCGTCTACAACTGGTTATAACACCACAACAAACTGTACTGATGCATCAGACAGTCTCACACCAGTTGTGTCAAAAACTGTTTCTCCGAACTTTACTTACTACGAAAACGAAACCGTGACTCTTGGAACCAACAGTGCAGGGCTTTTCATTTGGGAAGTTAATGACGTGTCAATGCTGGTTGACTGGGAAAACCCTACGCTCCTACAAATATACAATAATGAAACGAACTGGTCCAGCACCGAGGGAGTCATACAAGTTGACGAAGCCAACAAATGGGTTTATGTGCTGGTGCAAAGCAGTCTGCCTGTTGCACATCCAATCCACCTGCATGGCCATGATTTTTCCGTTCTTGCTCTGGGAACCGGAACTTACGACCCAAGCACAGCTGTGAGCAAACTCGACAATCCAGCACGCCGAGATACGGCCATGCTTCTAGCAGGGGGCTACCTTCTCTTAGCATTCCAGACTGATAATCCTGGGGTTTGGCTGATGCATTGTCACATCGGATTTCATACAACCGGAGGTCTTGCCATTCAGTTCGTGGAACGGTATAGTGAGATTCGAGACCTAATCGATTATAATACTCTTTTCCAAACATGTAATACATGGGATGACTGGCAGAACTCCCAACATCTGGTAGATATTGACTCCGGAATTTAGGTCAGATAGGAAAGCAGGATTCTTCGCTGCTTGTGTCAAGAGTCTGTGATATCGTGTTGTTTTCTTGTTTTTCATAACGTTTGTGTATAATATTGCTTCTAGTGAATATACTTCTATAGGAATAAAATTCTGGATAACTAGCTTAAGCTTACACAGGCTTGGGATTGTTAAACCGGTTTGACGTCCAGTCACACATATGTTGTGAAATCAGACCAAAATTCAACGATCGTAGGAACACGTGTTTCTGCATTGGATAAGTTACTACTCGAGTCCGAAAAGTTTGATTCTAACTACTGTAATACTTCACCATGACATCGGGCCTCGTGACCGGACCTTGGTGGCAATAAATCAGTATAGACTGGACCAACTTGAGAATGGCCATTAGGAGCTTCCTGACTTTAGGGAATCTAACCTGCATGCCAACATATGTGTGGACTTATAGACTACTTCATGATTCACATGTCCGAATGGTGATTTGGATCAAGGCTACAGGATAAGCTTCCAATGTTAGTTTGACCATGTAATCAGACAAGCAAAGACATGGATCATCGAGTCAACTATGACTTGAGAAGTCGTATCGTATATGTTTCACGGCGACCGAGATATGTTACACAGGACCTAGGGAGGGTTCACAGACCTCGGCTCCAATGAATCAAGACATGAGAAATGGATACCCTTTCCTAGAATATCCGTCTATTGGTATTTGAATACCTGGACGAAAAAGCACGAATTAATCCGTCAATCCGTACATGGTGATTTTTTTGGCAGTGCTTCCGATCATGAGAGCTCGGTCTTTTAATCGAACAAGCGAAATGTTTTGCAAAGTTCCCGATAATACATAAAATAGTAGCAATAGATATATAAAAAGCATAAGAACTATATATCACTGTGTAAAGCTGCTGCAAATCGCGATACATGTCCCCGTTGATTTTCACGAGACGTATGCTCGAGGCGTTATTGTATAAACACCGAGAAGAACAAAGAAAGTGAACTTGCTTTGAAAATAACATTTGAACCTGTTACACAATTGACTTCATGGTAGAAAAAAGGACGCATCTTAGATAAACCCCTTACTATCGTACCTCCATGTGAGAAGATAGGACGCGACCATTCACACTGATGCTCCAGTTTGAAGCAGCAAGTCATGCCATTTCCGGAACACGTTTCTCGGATCATAATGTTTTTTAAGCTCTTTGAGACGAGGAAGATTGTCACCGAACAAGTCTCTCGCGTTGGCGTCAAACCCTACTCCGCAGTCAATCAGGTTAACGATTCAAGACCAAATTGGTTGGAGAGAGTGGTGGTGACTGACCAGTATAATTAGCATAAGTACTAACACCAGGACCTCTCTTTTTAATGTGCTCATCACGGATCTGACTCATAAGCCCCCGCTGTAGATTGCGAATTTTAGTGTCTGCTTTTGGGTCCTGCCAATTGAATATAGAGCACACGTTGTAGTATGGCCCCCTATTTGCGTAGGCTGTGGCATCATTCGGGACTTCAACCACCTTGGTATAGGGCAACATCTCGAAAAACAAGAGGGCTTCAGCATCTTCAAAATGATCATTTAGAATTTGAGAGAAGTTTTGGTACACCGTTTGAAAAAAGTCCATGTCGAGGGGTAATGTTACACTCGTGCCACTCAGTCGTTTTCGTCCTTCACTGGCGGCTGCCCTGTTGAGGAGTTGATTTGTCTTGTAATATGGCATCATTCCTGTTTTCTCACGGTCTGTGCTCAGCGACAACAGTGGCTCAAACATCTTCTCTGCTTGGGCTTGTGGGCCGTTGTAGAACAATATTACCACTATCGCGGTTTTACAGTGGGAGTTTGTAAATCCAAAAAATAATCCTTCATCTTCATCAAGTTTGGAGTCGAGGTTGTTCACATAATCCACCAATTGTGGTAACTTGTCTGGATCGAGATACAACATTCCGGCAAAGACATCATTCTCCTGTGGATGAGCCTTGAAAATGAATCTGGTTATAACACCAAAGTCCTGACCAGCTCCGCGAATAGCCCAAAAGAGGTCTGGGCTCTCCGATTCGGATGCAGTGGTTATGCTGCCATCCGCCAGCACGATTTGAGCTTCTATGAGATTGTCCACGACTAGTCCGTACTTCCCAGTCAGCCAGCCAATTCCGCCACCGAGTGTCGTGCCACCTACACCAAGCTGGCTAACCGTCGGTCCAACGACAGCAAGACCATGCTTAGCAGCGGCTGTGTCAACATCTGCCCATTTGGCACCACCTTCGACCGATACTGTCTTGGAAGAGGTCCGAACGTCTACACGATTCATTCTTCCCAAATCGATCACAATCCCTCCATAAGTTGATGATGCTCCCTTTGTGCTATGACCACCCGAGAGAACAGCAAAAGGGATATATCGTGTCGCAGCGAATTCCACGACGGTGGATACTTCCTCCACTGTAGTAACCTTTACTATGGCTCCCTTTATGAGCATTGTTGTGTCAGCATACATCACGCGATGCTCTTGTATGGGTGAAAGTAAACTATGAATTCTTTGGTGTGGTGACGAAACACATACGGCCTCCTTTTCGCTGGTCGCGCTCCATCGGTCAAGGCCTTCCACATAGTCATCGTCGGCAAGGGTTATGACCTCTGCGTTTGTTCCTCTGAGTTTCTTCTGCAGTTCTAAAGCGGCGGGGTATGTCAAGAATGGCATGGTGTATGTTCACTCGCGTGGTTATTAGTTTCGATACTGTCGTATATACGAGTGTTAGTGGTGTGTCGTTGTAAGTCGGTAGGCTGACTAGTCAAATTTGAAAATCTACCAAATCGTTGGTGTCTAGCAATTTATTCAAATGTTGAAATTGAACCCATAGCACGCACCGATAATATCCCGAAGAAATATGGAAGCATATGATATCAACATTACCCAGACCTCATGTTATAGGTAATCCATCTATGGGCCATCCGCGAACTATGGTAGAACCATTGCCACTCAATCATGAACAAATTTGCAGGATGGTCTATGTCGTGGAATGACACAGTACTTTTTGTAGGTTATACAGGAAACTTTTTTCGTTCAGCTGACCTCAATTCGTCATAGAAGAAGTAATATGTTAAATATGAATCATTAGCCACATGCACTGGTTCTCTTTGTGGGTTATTTTGTCTCTCATCGTATGATGTTGCCCTCGGCGTTTGCTCGGGAATCCTCGGCAGTGGATATCCAGGGATGCGACGAAAGTGCTTCGATGCGAAATTTAACAAAACATGAAAATAAGGACAATTTCTACCAGAAGTAGTCGGAGTACAGATTTTTACATTACTCTAGACTCATATTATTTCTGCCGTGGTTGCTATTCAAATTAGTGGCTACTTTAATCACGCAGAACCTGCTCGACCGTCCGTGTCATACACTGTGTGAATCATAGTTTTCATCAGTCATCGACGACGATATTTATCGGCCTTTGATGACAGCTGTAATCTTGAAGTATTCTTTGATTACATTTTTCAATTTACATGTTGTATGAGATCTCACAAGTTACAAAACTCACAGAGAGTTTTATTCAGGTCCATAACATCGTTCCCTCGCAGAGTACGCGTGATCCCATTATGTGCCTCCATTGCGTTGGACTCAACGGACTGCAAAAATCATCTCTGTAATCAAATTGACTGATGCAGAATCCGCTATCGGATTCGTCGTGTTTCGCTGCACTGAGGAAGAGACATCTCCCTTCAGCTTGTCGCACATGTTCCCTCGAGTCCATGGCACGTATATGCATTGATATACCCTACACAACAGTCGCTAGTCTAGTGCGACATTTGATTTATGAAGGTGCTGAGAGATCAGAGTAGTCCCGAGGGCGATATTCAGAAGGCCTCCACGCGATCGCTTACAGTGCAGCCTCAAATGATCTTGACTTGGGCCTCAACTGATATAGACTTCGAACATTAATTGAAACATAATTAAAAGCTATATGATCAGTCTTTGGTAATGGGGTGAATCCAATGTGGTGAAATCAGGGTATGTCTATTTTTCTATTTCTAGGCAACATATGCCTAATTCGGCAAGTAGCTAAACAATCGCCTTTTCGGGAAAGAAACGGACCCCTTTCAACTTGCTAATATAGCTGAGGGGCATTTACCAAACATTTTTCAGCGTTATTAGTCCTACTGCGTGATTGAACGATGTTGGAGACTTGACAGGCCACCTCACTGCTCATCTTTGACGAAATAACAAACACAATGGTGATGTCGGCGAAGCTGGCAGTGCGCCAAACGACTGTCTCATCCTCGGTGCAGACATCTCGGGAGAATCAACAACCTCTCTTCACCTCGTTCAGATGCTCTGATAATTATCAATTAGCGCTTCATTCTCGTTCTAGTAGTATGGTGTCGGGTAGGCAGGAGAGCCGTAGGCTAGCCTAGGGAGGAGTATTGGGACGCAGGAACTTACGAATTAGGTTGCGAATCTCAAGCGCAGTTTGGTGGTGCGTTATTGCGTATTGAGTATATGGGCAAAGGCTGAATGCAGTTATTTCACCGACCGAAGTTATTGAGTTCTGGCTTGCCGTTCGAGAATTACCATCGCAAATCACTCTACAAATGCATTTAGAATACTGCTCTCGTTACACTCTCATTGCTGGAGGTTGTCGAAAGCGTGTCCAAGCTATTAGGAAAAGAGGATGGAATCATATCAGGGTCGCTACTGACTAGTAACCACTTCGAGATCTACATTGCCTTGACAGTCAAATCAACTGACTGGAGCATATCTATGGGCTATTTCTCGTTATTCTCGGTTATCAAATTAATTGTTGTCATATCGCGAAGCAGATTTTTCTATCAGCCAGCAGCATTAATAAAAACCCGAATGGGAATTAGGTATACGAACCCCCAACATGTATTGCATTTTCTAATAGCCATATGGGTATATATTGTCTGTACGGATGACACACGTCGATACATGTAACTGTGTAATCCGTCAGGCCCATGCAGGCATCATCAAGTTCTTCTTCGAGATAATATATCATCAATAGCATTCCGATTTCGCAAGTCCAGATGTCGATATACTGTAATAGTTCCGTGTTTGACAAAGTTCAAAAATCATATCCGCCCTATGACATCTCCGAGCTCCGATGGCCGGTGCTAGTTTTGCCAGATTTCAGCACCAGTCGATATATAATGTGAAAAGTAGAATTATTTCGGCACTGGCGAGGCATTTCGTTAAAATCTACATATTTAATATTCACCTGGCACATGACACCTTCGACATCAGGTTCTTGAAGTATTTTAACAAACATATCGGCAGATCGCTGTAACTATCCAAGATGGCTCAAGCCACCTTCACCGAACCCACAGAAATCAAAATCAGTGGAGGTCCATGCAGAATTATACAGGCACCCTCGTTCGTTTTGAGAACTTTTCGCTCTGGAGACTTGGGGTATGTCGTTCATCGACATGGGGCTTTTTACGACGAGCAGTATCAATGGGGCACTCGTTTCGAAGCCGTTGTAGCACGAATTGTTACGGATTTCTTCGAAACCTACGACTCGAGCAAGGAATGCTGTTGGATCGCAGAAAGCAAGAGCGATGGAAAGTTCTTGGGCAGTATCATGCTCGTCAAAGATCGAGAGTCGGCTGATCCTTCGAAGACCGCCAAGCTTCGTTTGTTGTTTGTCGAGCCAGGGGTTCGGGGTATGGGAATAGGGGAGGCGCTGGTTAGACATTGTACACTTTTTGCCCGAGAGGCAGGTTATTCACAAATCGGACTTTGGACACAGAGCATACTACTTCCTGCAAGAAGGCTGTACACAAGGGAAGGATACAAGCTGGTGCGGTCAGAGGAACACGAGTCATTTGGCGTTCCACTGACGGGTGAACACTGGGAGCTGACATTATAGGAATGACGCCTGGCATAGTATAGCGCACTATGAAACACATTATTTTGAAGTATGCCCAGCGACTAGGATTCTCTTCAGGAACCGATAACTTTGTTGGAAGGGGAGTGCATACGGGTTGAGTATGCTACCAGTCACGAAACTTGCCAACAACGAACGGATTGATAGAAAGCCTTTATTAATCATAGTTAATTTGAATCTAGAGCCCTAATCGATGGAGTAGCTGACTTTGGACTGTCCTTGTTTCCGCGTTATCTTTTTTACCGTCGTATGACCACATAAATCCGTCGTCTCGACATGTGTTCCTCCACAAGGGTACACATCTAGCCCACCAATATTGACCATGCGAAACTTCTCTCCCGGAGCAACTAGACTACTATCCGGAATCAAATTATCCAGTCCCCTCGTGCGAAAGTCATTCTCATCCCACCATTCCACAGTGACGGGCAATCTGGCGGCAATGGATTCATCAACCTTTTTCTGGATTGCATCCTTCCATTTGCCGTCAATGAGACCCTGGAACTCGCAAGCTGCCGCGCCCGGGAAATGCGATGCTTTTAGCTCTGCAAAATCCTTCACTTCATCCTTCACGAGATGTCTGACGGACGCGCCTAGAACATGTCCTGCCGTATGAAGTCGAGAGTATAGTTGGCGCTGATCGACATCGATCTCTTGAACAACAGTTTCTCCATCCTTGAAGGTTCTAACAGCGTCTCCGCTTTCAAAACGGCCTAGATGCATAACTTGACCATCACAGACAGGATCCATGCGAACAGAAGTTACTGTAAAGGTGAGGCCTGATTTTCCTATCATCGTGCCAATGTCAGACGGTTGGCCGCCGCCTTGTGGATGAAATATCGTTTTGTCGGTGACCACTACATGATCCTCATCGGTGCCAGATTTGAAAACTTGGCGATTTGACTCTTCAAGAGCACTGAAAGGACGGACCGATATTACGGTCGTTTCAATTTGTTGGAGCTTGCCATCGTGCTGAAAAGCCAGAAACGTCCTGGAAGTCGAAGCCATGAATCTGGTGGATTCGGAAGAAGTGTGAATTCATACGAAACAACACGGTCGGCTTGGATGTAAATGTATCTGGAATTATTGATTATTCTTTACTGTATCCAAGGAACAAAATGTGCACCGGCGCAAGTTAATCTGATTGACTCGAAATCTTCCACGCCCTTTGCTTGACACGGTGGGGCCATAGTGGACCTTACACACTGGCGTCTTTCTAGATAGCGGACAGTCATACTGGAGTGAGTCATTGCGAGTTCTTAATATATAATTCAGAGTCATCCTTCGACCAGCAGCTTTTGTAAATGTTGCTTTGTTTTACCAATTCACTTATCCAAGTGCAATTGTAGTACAGGTAACGAATTCGTCTCGGAAGCGACTCAGACTCATGGAAAGCTTCAATCTAGCCTCGATTCGATTCTCGAGGTCGACGGGTAACGACAGCTCGAGAGATTTTGATATGTCCCTCTTATGATAGGCAGGCACAGACACGTCGGGAACCGTTGCCCAACTCCGGCATGGATGGTTATGGTGTCTTCGGATGAGTACGAAATAGTCGAGAGATGCGAAGCATACTTCGGGCGGCACAAGAGAGTACTCGTGTATCATCTTCTGGTTACGACCACGTTAGACATGGGATGGTTTACGCATGTTTATGTTGCGTAGAAAGAAGTCGCTCATCGATTGCAACGAGCTGACGGAGGGACTGATAAAACAAGGCCATGGCCAGCGCTAGTTGTCACTGCCTCGGCCAAGAATCTAGATCTGAGGACTGCCGTCAAGGTAAAACTCCGGGCTTTTATACAGAGCCCGTGAACCATGCATACAATGTCGATATCAGCTGCCCAAGGTCCGTCTATCTCCGGTACCTGGATCCAAGGAAGCAATCGGCATGAGCTAATGCAATCCTTCCAGCGCTCTCGGAACCACGTTTCAATCAAACGAACTGTTTCTTGGACTGCGTTTGAGGTTGCCTTACTACCAATTCATTATGCGCTTCAATAGTCCTCCAAGTGCATTATGACACGGGCCGAGGTCCGCAGGTCTGCAGCCGGATTCGCGCGGTTACGCATTTATATGATGTGATAGAAATGGCTTGGCGATACGCGTGCCTGCGCTGGTTGGAAGCTTTTGCAGAGTCGCTTTAGCTCTATGAGCATCTTGGAACCCCGGATCACCTACCCAGGAGGGTTAGGTAAAAAGCCACGATGGTGCAAAGTCTAAGACTAGTGACTTTGTAAGTAAGATTGCGACAAACTTGCAGGTTTGTGTCCGCCTTTAAGCACGATTTCGATCGTTAACACATGAATAGTGAAAAGTTGCCATCGATTCCACAGGCAAGACAACAAACAACGAATCCATGTCGAAAATACAGCCTTTGCCAATCTAGAAAACTGACTACGTACGTACCTGAAAACCAAACCATCGACAGGTTTCAGGTGGAATCGTTTTGGCATTGATAAGGGTTCTTAGTGTGTTCTAGTGACACTGCCAACCCAGTTTCCCGTCCACGTCTGCGCAGGCTAAAACGATCATTTTTTCGGTCGCGAGACATCCTTGCTAATATTAGTGTTTAACCTGTATTAGAGTGTCATAAACGATCGCTTAGCATCGGCGTCTCCGCGACACTTCTATTACTAGCTGACGATAAGACTGGGTCAGGAGGTCAAATTACAGTGGGATGAAATAAGTGTTGACACCCCTACGTATACGTAATACCCGCACAAGGGTGTCAACACTTATTTCGTGGTACTGTACCTTCGTTGCGAACAGCTCGTGCTAATGCGCTTACGCCTCCAGGATCAGGAGGCGTTTACACGCAGGAAATTGCAAATGGCGCAATTATTGCGAGGTCAACTGGTTACTTGGCTTCAAAGTTGGGTAGGGCAAAAAGCTTCCAGCTTCCAGATCCCGGACAGCAGATTCAATGAAAGTCAATCAGTGGAACAACAAAAACACCGACAGACGATCCATGCCTAATTACAGCCAACATGAGACGACGATCTGGCGATTGGGTTGATGAAGGAACGTCGTGGACTATCGGAGGTGCGCGAAAATATATTGAGCCCTTATCTTGAGCACAGGAAGCACGTCGTACCAGAGCTTGGCAGAAGATATTTCCAGCAGAGTGCCATTCTGATGCTACTCTATGTATGTTTGTGCATGCGCCTGTTGTACAGTGGCTGCTTATCAGGTGAGGTCTGGCTATTATGGAGCGAGCTATAATAGCGGGCTTTGGTTCAGCCAAACACGGCGGGTTTTCTTATCAGGGCTGTTTCGACCACGGATCCCACCCAACTGCGAACGCCGAATGCGACTTATCTACAATTACTTTAGTGTGTTTTATCCGATACTTGGTACCCTGTACTATTTCCTGTCGTCTTTTACCGTGTGTGGCAGCAGTCCTGCGGTAATCTATCTGAAATTTCATTGTTTATACGAAGTTTCGATCCTTTAATCCTCGTCACTACCAGCTTTTGCGGCCCCAACGTGGCGCGTCCAATGTCGTAGGGGCTGTGCGGAGAAGACCCTGAAGATAAACAATTGGCTTTGTTGCTAGTCAGGACAATCAACCATAGGACAAATTGGAGAAAATATGGAGTTGACGGCTTGTGTCTGGTATCTGCTTGCCACCTACTTTATGACAAGTAGCTCATGGCCTCATATCTCATAATCTTACAGCAACGCAATTTGGGTCCAAGTGTGTCTCATGCTTATGAGGGTGTATTGCAGAATAGTGAGAATACCAGCTTTAAGTCTACGAAGTTAAGCCTTGGAAACGCACATGATCAAACTTTGACCGTCTTAGGCATATCGGAGCTGTCGATCCACCAGCATGATAACAACGGGGGATCCGAGTGTCGTCCACATCCACAATCCAACCATGCTCATATCGAGGATCAGGCATCTGAACGAGACTAACGCATATTTAGAGGCCCGTACTCTATGGATTCACAATAATGGTATTGGCCGAGACGGTATCGTACGTTGGGTGCGGATTCCGCCACGGGCTGTAGTACAGAGAGCACACCCTTGTTAATACACTCTCGGAGTACGTATCACCCTAACTGGCACACCTCAATCGTATCGATCTGACTTTCTGAAGGAATGCCAATCAAACATCAATCTGCAGTCCTCGCTTGTTTTATTTATTCCGGAAGCTTTCCTAATAAGGAAAGGTTGGCCTTGGGCCGTGTTCGAGCACGCAGTCTTTCTTTGGCATTTGCCATGCGATTGTGAAAATAGGAATAGCCTTATCTATAGCTCGAGCTGTTCCTATCCCTTCTCATTATTGCCACCCTTTGGTTCCATATTTGACACGCTATGGCGTTTTTTTGGCTTTCCATTGGCGTGACAAGCTTGTATTAACAACTTAACACGAGTTTGCAGTGTCGTCTGGAGTTCTGACTGGCCCGTATTGTATATGCTGCTCGTGGTGAATACTCCCTTGCGTCTGGAGTCTTATCAGGCCAAATTAAGTATCTCGTCGGCAAGGCTCAACTGAGAGAAACCTTGCGTCTATTTAAGAGGGTAGTCCCCGGCTCCCTAATTCCTCCGTTTTTCTTTTCTCGTCCTGACATTTGCTTCCTCGAACTCATCACCTTCCATCACTATCCCGCCTGGTTCAAGATGTCGGAAGTTCAAACGGGTCACGAAAAACCCCCGGTATATGATACCAAGGATGTCAACGAGTCGCCTCACAGTGATGTCGAATCGGGGGAGGGCCAGATAAACCCGCTGAAGAGGAACCTTCATAATCGGCACATGCAAATGATCGCCATTGGTGGTGCTATTGGAGCTGGTTTCTTCGTCAGTACAGGAGGTGCTTTGCGTACTGGTGGTCCAGGTGCTTTGGTGAGTCTTCACCGCGATTCACCGCAGTACATAAATCGAGAATGAGAGTGAATTTCGGAAAAGTTCAACTACATTGAACATGAGACGATGTATACTTGCAATGATGCTAATGATTATTCAGCTTCTTTGCTACTGCACCGTCGGTATTATGCTTCTGCAAACCATGTGGGCGCTTGGAGAATTGGCTGTCATGTATCCGGTTAACGGTGCTTACTACGATTACACTCTTCGTTTTATCGACCCGTCATGGTGAGTTTCGAACTATGTACTGAGATTTAATTGGCATCCGACTAACCGATGGATGAAGGGGATTCGCCATGGGCTGGGATTATGCCATCAATTGGCTTGTCATTCTTCCTTTCGAGCTTACTGCTGCTGGTATTACCATTAGATACTGGCGCGAGGACCTAAACGTCGGTATCTGGATTGCGGTCTTCCTCGTGATTCTATCTGCTATTCAGATCTTTGGTGTGCGTGGATATGGTGAAGGTAAGAACAGGCCCCTGCCTTTTATTATCACCGATACTCAATAACAAGATGGACCGCCACTAACCTTGCTTATCAAACAGTGGAATTTGTCCTCAGTATCATAAAAATCACCGCTGTGATCGGATTTATCATCCTCGGAATCGTCATTGACTGCGGCGGTGCTCCCGTGGGCGGATACATCGGTGGTCATTACTGGTACGACCCTGGTGCTTTCACCGACTTTGTTGGCTTCTGCTCTGTCTTTACCACCGCTGCCTTTGCCTTTGGAGGTACAGAGATGTCTGGTCTTGCTGCTGCCGAAACCGCCAACCCTGCAAAGTCAATCCCTAAGGCTTGCAAACAGGTGTTCTGGCGAATCACAGTTTTCTACGTTGTTGGCACTCTCATTGTCGGGCTGATTGTCCCCCACAATGCTGACTACCTGATGAATGCCAGTGGCGCCAACACATCTTACTCGCCATTTGTCGTTTCAATCAAGAATGCTGGTATTAGCGGTTTGCCATCAGTAATGAACGCTGTCATCACCATCTCCGTTATCAGTGTTGCCAACTCAGCCACCTTTGGTTCCACGCGTACCATCCAGGCCATGGCAGAGAAGGGAATGGCCCCAAAATTCTTCAGCTATGTCGACAAGCATGGCCGTCCCATCTGGTGTGTCTTGCTTCAGATCGCGTTTGGCTTCCTCGCTTTCATCAACGAAGCCTCGGACACTGGTGGTCAAATCTTTACCTGGCTGTTGGCGCTGTCTGGTATCTCCAACTTCTTTGTTTGGGGCTCAGTCTGTCTTGCCCACATCCGTTTCCGCGCTGCCTGGAAGCACAACGGTCGCAGTATCGACGAATTGGCATACGTTGCTCCTTGGGGCGTTTACGGTAGCTACCTTGGTCTCGGCCTTAACATCCTCTGTTTAATTGCCGAGTTTTACGTCTCCGTTCAACCATTAGACGCTCAGACCTTCTTTGAAAATTATCTCGCTGCACCCCTCGTCATTGTCCTTTATTTGGGCTGGAAAGTCTACCAGTCCGTGACCAAAAACCCCAACGTCGAGAAGCGTGGCTGGAAGATGTGGAGATCAGTTGAAGAGATTGACGTGTTCACTGGTATTCGTGACACGGCTCTTGATGTTGACATCGAGCCTCGTGTCAAGTACGACACCTGGGGTGCCTGGGCCAAATCCATGCCGATGAGATTGCTTCGCTCAATCGTTTAATTGCACACAAACACTACCCCGTTATGAGTGGGTTATTGAGTTATGGGCAGTTTGGTACTCTTCGACGTTGTCATTAATGCATTCTCATCGGGAAACCCAAGGGTTTATCTGCTATGTATGGGCAGCCTGTTATGAATCATTTTGTACTATACGCACAGCCATCCACATCAACATGGGTAGTCAATTAATGTTTATAGAGTATGAACTATGAATTTACCCACTTTTTGAAATGGGACTTCTGATAGGTTCGCAGTTGTCTTCTAAGTAGTATGAGTGTATGACTATGTAATCTCATTCTAGTCTGAACTGTTGCGGTCAAGAGTCAAATGTAAAATGTTTCAATTTCAATTGGGAGTTCTGCGTACGTTCATTGCAACCTTGGATTGGATAAATCAAGTGACGAATGAATTTGTAAAGGGATTTGATAGGATTAACGAAATGACCTAAACTTCATAGACCAATCTCTCTTCATATATGCTGCTTTGCAAACCCTTGCAGAAAACCACTAGTTCTCATCATGCTGTGTATGTCGGGTTGATTAGGCCGAACTTGATGTTCGAATATGTCACATATGAACTTGCATCTTGTGTACGAATGGTAGAGGGTACTCCTGATGAGATGGAGCAAGACCCGTGGGCAACACCAGGTGTTGATGCAGTTTCATTGGTAGGGTAGTCGCTGTCAAGCCACAACACGTTGGCATAGTCATTATTCCATAGTGATAAAACCAAAACCATGCCTTCATCTAGTGCGGAGCTCATGCCTGACAAACCATCGTCTTGATGAAACACGTCCGTCGCCAAATACAGTCTTCTGGCCTTACAGAAAGATTGTGTGACGGCGTTACCAGTGACGCCATCCGTCGACATTTCCATGTAGTATTAGTATATCATCTGTTAGTGCAAGAATGAACGGTGGAAACAATAGATTTACGAACACGGCCATACCTGTCCATCAATGAACTTCAGATCACGAGAGCAGTGAGAGTCACAGTAACCAACGCCATATTTGGCGCCAGCCTTATTGTTCGCGAACTGTGAGATACCAGCGTCCGCTGGCGTCCGAGAGAAATAAGTGCAACGTTGAACCCGCAAGGCAAGTTAGCCACATTCACGTCAAAGGTGAATTCATTTCCAAGGAGATCAAAGGTCTGATATATGATTTCGCCCTCGAGCAGGTACAGACGAGCAACGAAATTCTGGCCATTCACATTCGCTGTGACGTAGTCAATTTTTAGCTCACTACCAGAGGTGGTCACTCCGTAGATACTGCTATAGTCGGCTCCATCAACAGCCAGTTGGCTGCACATATCTTGTTGTCCAGACACAGAGTTGAATTCCGGGTATTACCAGTGTAGCAATTAGTAGAATCATTGACAGAGTGAACCCATCTCCAGTTGGCATCCATAACCGCACTCCGTTCCCCTGTCGTACAGGAGTTGGTTGCAGTACATTTCTGCCAGGTGAGGGACGGCTAGTTCTCAGCTGTCAGTGTCCCGACCTGCTGCGCACATGCAGCGAGGAACAGTGACGATGATAGAAGGATGGCTTCTTGAAGCATTTTGAGTTAATCGCCGAGACACGCCTTTTCGGTGTCTGTTTCTCTGTCTCGGTGCACCTGTATGTGTGTATCTTGAGGGCTTGCTGATAAGATGAAGAATTTTGAATGGACCATAGCTATTTGGCGGTCTTTTATAGGTCGTTTCACGCCTCGTCAATTCCCTATTGCCGTTCATGATTGATGGATTTTAATCCTATCGGAGGCATGTCTCGTGCTGTCCCATCTCGATGTCGGCGTTACACTGTCATGAACAGCTCAAATGATGACGTTGACTCTTTTCATTGAGATTATACCAGAGCGAATCGCCCATTTTTACATCCTCCGATACTCTGCCTTCAGATGCAGGAACAGGAAACATTGTTAACCCACCACCGCGATGTCCGCATATACCCCAGACGGCACTTAGTAAACATCATCGCTCCATGAAACATTAGCAAGAACGTCTGACAAGCCGATTGGACACTCCTCAAGCCACTTATGGCGATACGTAACGGATTAAATAGATTAATGAAGGCTTTTTGTAGCTGACACCTTCGACTCAACATTGAGAAGAAGTTTCCACGAGTTGTAGGAGGTCCCTGAAACTTGCGGGGTATTAAGGAGATGTCCAGCCATGTAGCGTTTTTATCTTATCCCTCAATCATCTAGATATGTCAGAACAAGCAGGAGTCACATATATGTATCTGCAAGTGCTCATAACATGGACAAAAGGAATAGATTCAAACTCGCACCTTGCTTCAAGATACTCACCAAGAGTGAAGTCCGGTCTGCCGAGCTTTCAGCTGACCGGGTGTTGATTAATATTGTAAATTGGATTGCTTCTGACCCAAGCAGCGGGTGTAATGGCCATGCAGCTGGACACAATAATGAAACATCGCCATAAGACGTCTCGGTGCTGGTTGAAATGCGGAAACGGATGATATAGATCTAGACGCATAACACGGGTATCATGTGCTCATCAACTTCTATTTCTCAGATATAGACTTGATATCTCAACCCGGAAACCATTTGAAACGTACGAAGTATGCAGTCTATAGGCCGATGGCATGAGATGTTTATCTACCTGCTCGGATGATGTAGATGATCCTGGTCAACAAGCTGTCTCAAATGAAACCAACGAAGTCAGCCACGTAAGCCAAATCAGCCACCCGCTGGCTAGCGATATGTCACGACTGATGACTCGTAAGCCGACTAAGAAACGTGGAATCCATTAAGACAGTAGGTCCAGGTATCTTCTATAAAGGTTGGTTACTTCCCCACATTAACTAGTACATTATTTGCTACCTTGTAGAACAAATAGTGTTGCATTAATTTTGGATAGTCGCTAGGTCGCAAGGGCGTAATATGTTTGTTTATACTGATACTACACTGATGCTTTGCCTGCCCAGTTCAGTGCAACACTATCTCCATATTCGACTCCATCTCATGAGAATGTTCTTGGAGGGCCCTAACCCTAAAATTATTGCGAAAATCGGAGGGAAAAAAAAAAAACCACCTAACCCTAAGCGCTAATTAAAGGACGGGAAGTATTCTTATTTAGCGTTGGATTTTTCTGATTGGTTGATTATGAATAAGCTTGTTTTTAGAAATAAGAGTGGGCCCTCACCTTGGAGTTTGATTAGTGGAAAGTTTCTGATCCGTACTAACGCCGTACAAACTCCGCAAAAGGAATGAAACAATCTTCCCCCTGGCTAAAACATCCTACGTTACTACCACGATATTGATCAATAATCCTTTTTTACGACGTTGATACTGACATCTGTACTCGTATTTCTCTCGCTCTATTACACATTATCCTTACGAGTCAACAAATGGACATCTTTTACGCGTTCTCCAGAGAAGAAGAAATAGAGTCCAGCAACGAGGCAGTAATGGCGTTATAGCAGCAGTCCTGCGTGGCATAGAACGCGGCAATACCGGCATTGTCCATGGTGCTTACCAACGACGAAATGTTAGCACTGGGTGGAGTGTCATGGATAATAATTGCGGACTGGCCTCTGTATTCACTTGGAATCGTGTCGACCGTGCCGGACTCGGAGTATGATGAATAATAAATCTCCTTGTTAACAATCAGATCGGCAGCGTCGTAATAAGCGGCGACAGTGGTCAAGGTTCCAGGGTTGAAGATGGTGTAGTCTAATCCTAGGCCGCGAGCGTATGATGCAACGTTGGACATGTAGTCCGTATAGGTTGAATTGTCCTCGTAAGGCGCTTCGTCAAAGAAAATGCCGTCGACGGAAATGTTGCTGGCGGTGTAGCCTGCCCAGCCAGCGTAGGTGCTGACATTCTTTTCAACCGTATTGATGTTTTGTGTGGCGTATGATGTGTGTACGTATCCAATTGTTTGCACGTTGGAGTATGATTTGAATTTCGCAAGTGCAGCGGTGTACGAGCTATCAGGGTACTCTGTCCACGCCATAACGCCTTCCTGTTAGAAAACCATTGCACTTCATTTATAGGTTTAAATTGCAATCATGACTACTCACGGCCGGCTCCTGGTCCAGAGTCAGGGTCCACGATCAGACGAAATGTCACGTCTGGGTATGCCGCAGCGGCATTATAGACTGCATCCCAAGCACCCGTAGAGGGATAAACATAGAGAGGCAACAAGACGTCTGTTGCCGCGACAAGAGACGCGAGACAGGCAGCAGATAAAATAGATGTCTTCATGGTGTAGATTTGATGACTTTACGTGTGTCGCTTGTTGTTCTTGTTTCGTACGGTGTGGTTTTGGGTGACGGTCACTAAGGTTATTGATGTATTGGAAGGCTTTCCAAATATTCTTCAACCAGAAGCGGATTGGGAATATTTATATAGATAGATGGATGGACAATTATTAGCGACCGGTCAGAAGGTAGACCGGTTTCCCCGATCTGTGACGAATTTAAACATTTTCTCGGTGTTTTTGACTTGGATTCAATCACATTATTGGTCGATGGTATGCGGGAATATGCTCCATATGGGGGCCAACACAAGCCGAAACACTGTGGAGATGCGTAAGCATGAACCCGACCAAAAGTGTAATGTAGTACAGTCAATGTTTGTTCTGTAGGGGCCTATTACGCAGTAACAACTTGTAAACGCCGTTAAGGAATGCCTGGAGGCTAACTATTCAAGAGGCGGAGTACATAGTAGGGTAAGCATACAACATTGTAACGTTACACGTCTTACTATTAGGGTCGCTCAAGAAACTCCCAGCCCCAACTTTCGAGACTGTTTGACTCCACTCGGTGCTTTTAAGTTGGATATGAAGACCTAAAATCTTATGGCAGCATCAGAACAGTTGAAAATATGGAAGATTTTTCTTCGTGTAGGATGTAAACCTGCTGACTGTGACATGGTTACTCTTGAAAGCACTAGGAGCTTGTCCCATCTTGGCTGCGAGACATTTATGGCCTGTACTAGAACAGCAATCTCATGCGTTCGGACTTGAAATGACTATTTGCAGAGACAATTCTGCATAGTGGCACTGGTATCAGCCAGCCCTAACACCCAACAAACTATAATTCATGTACAGAGTACATAGGCACTAGGTATGCGCCACCCAACCAACCAACCAATATTCCCACCCATTTAGTATCTCAATATTTATTTGTTGTCGTTGTTTCACATTATATGGGAATCACTGTATACTGCTGGTGTCTGAGGCGGTCCTGCCGCTCTTTGACAGCCTGAATAGCCTCGCCATTCTGTCTTTGGTTTCGACCGATCAGCCTGTTTTCGTAATACATGGTCCATGTAATCCTAGGCATCGAAAGATTCCCCATAAATCAGATCATTAAATCCACAAATTTCCTCTACCGCATCTCCAGGTGTGACAACTTCGTCGGGGGGGGATGAAATGCAGGCATATTTCCAACTCTTATTCACCACTCTGGCAAGTAATGCGCCTCTTGCCACCAGTCGCATTGTTGGGTAGCTGCATCGTCAAGAATTGGGGCACCCGTTTGAATCGACCACAATGTCGAATTCTCCCCATATATGAGAAGTGTTGGCACATTTTCGCCATCTGGACTCCCAGTCTTGGCGAAGTTGGTGAACAATCGCTGCATCTGGTGCGCCAGAGTTATGTTGACTTCATATGCACCTGAGATAGTCCCTCCATCGTTGAAGAACGTATAATCCAAGTCCTGTGCATGGTATCCTGGAGCGACATCGGAGAAATAACCTCTTACGCCGTGGCGTTCATATGCGATGTCAATGTACCGTGTGTTGCAAATGAAGCTGAATCGGTGATAGTATGAATTTCACGAGCGCCTTGTGTCAGGTACTTCTCACTTTCATTGAATACCGGCGGGTAGAGGACGTTGTTCACATGTTCAATTGTTGTATTTGTTGCATCCCGGAATCAGTTGGTAAAGGTAAGCAAGATGTTGATCCTCGTTATCAATAATTGGTGAACCGAATATCGCCCCTTCGTTGCTATGGTGTCCCGTTAGGGCTTTAACCGAACGATCAAAAAGACCCTGTTTCAACATCAGCCCAGCTGGCTTTGGCACATATACTCCATCTACAGCCGGAGCCCAGGTCATTGTTCCCAAAATGCCGGCGCTGTTGATAGCTGGTTGACTTTGAGCAAAACATCAAACGGGATATTTCTCAGTTGATGCAATGTTGTGACCCCACTGTCATTGAGGATTAGTTCGGAGTTTTCATCTTGGATGTCTTGCCCAGTATACGGAGCAAAGGCGGGGCTCTGAATGATCGCTTGTCCAAAGGGTGCTTTTTCCATTCGCCCGAAGGCTGTTAGATGGTGCATAATGCTTGCAGCGCCTGCCGATTCACCCATTATAGTAATCCTCTTTAGGTCGCCACCGAAATGATAAATGTTTCGTCTAACCCAGTGCAGTCCGACACGCTGATCAAGCAGTTCTATATTGGATGTGCCTCCTTGTGACCGAAAATTAGGTCCAGACAGCCAACCGAACATTCCGAGTCGGTAGTTGATCGAAACGAAAATTACTCCATCGGAAGAATTATTATCAACGGACTGGGCAACTAATGTAGAAGGATTTCCAGCCGAGTTCTTGTCGCCAGATACATAACCTCCTCCATAAATCCAAGCTATTACTGGCGCTATTTCTGGACATCAGAATGGGTGAGGGTAAATGATAAGATACTATTATAACATGCAGGGCGCTTACCATTTTCTCTCCTTGACTTAGTTCTCCTATCCCATATCCCCTTTGGTACAACAACATCCAGAGTCAAACATTCCTGCACTGTGCGAGGATCAAAATCATGTGGCACGAGTGACTCCAGGGAAGCATTTCCCGAGCCATACAAAGGCTCCATCGACCCAGACATCTTATTAACCTGTTGTAAAGCGGCATCACTGCTGTTATCTGCAAGTTGCGCAGATGCTATCAACCACCATGGCGTGCTTTGGGCACATATTCCTGCTATCTGTCCTGTATTCACAGTACGGTTGATAGTATCTATTGGGCGTGGCTCGGAGAAAAGAGGAGCGGCTGCGAAGTATATGTTTGAGAAGTTGTAGATGTTGGCTGTCTCCTAAATAACCAAGGTATCTGAGGTCAGCCAAGGGTTCAGACGATCCAATAAAAGTACCCCGCACTTTCTGGGAAGAACATACATTGAAAGAAGCCTAGTGGATCGAGTACCCAAGATCAACGGTGGGAAGCGAGTCTTGTGCAACTACCGTACCCATAGTATATACAAACATAAAACAGAGCGTCACACAGGATTGGAGCTCCACGTTTCACAGATTTAAGGAGTAACTATAAATATAGTGTAGGCGAGTTCAACAATTGTACATAGGAACAAAGCCATTGAAAATCCAATGGAATGAGACAAGTATAAAGATCACAATTCCTGAATAGAGAGAGAAAAAAGCATATATAAAAGGGATCGAAAATCAATCATATTATTTGATTATCAGTACATTATAAACTAAACGGCTTTCATCTTGCTCATTGGAGTTCTATCGGCTTCGACTCCTTTGTGCTCGATTTGAACGCATTGAATCTATGTATGGGTAACTCGACTCTATTTTCTCTGAATTGGGCCAAACAAAAGATGTACCTAAATCCATGGTCGATTAACTCCATTTCTCGTTTTTGTATCATGCTCTTTGTATTCACTCGTCGTCTCTTTGGGTCGTCCGGGGCCCGTGGTAGTTGGTGCCGATAAACAAAGAGGCGAAATTACTGCATTAGGAAATTAGGGCTCAGCCAAACCTTTCATCTCGCATCAGTCATCTCGAGTATGGTTCGGTGGTTCGTCATCTCTTCGTCTCGTTTCCTTTCACCCTGTATTTTTCGAGCGATCATTGTGGGACACTAACTTTGGAAGATAGCCATGTGTTGAGACAGGATGAACTAGTGGTATGAATTTGGTAACTACACTAAATGCGATTCATTATTGAAATTTTTGGATGGATTTTGAATCAAAATTGCTATGTGATATGGAATAGAGCATACTAAACATCTTCCTCATGATCCGATTCAAGCTTCGTAGCCCAGAATGAGTCAATGTTTGCGGCCCGGATCTCTGGCTAGGGTTCAACGCATCGACAAGTACATTTCCAACTTCTCATTACTTGTATAATCTATAAACGATTCACTACAACAAGCCACGAACATCTACTTGAGAATAATACAATGATCAATGTTCCAACCAATGGTGCATTTACCGAGATATTTGAAACAGTTACTACCTCAGTCAGGTCATCCGATGCATACCTTCGTAATCAAGTACTTTGAAAGCTACCGGGTTGTAAAAACGTACCAATCTATCGACTAGCTAGCTGTACATGTGGATCTATTCGAACTAAACACATCCCCAAGCAGTCGCTGAGTATTTAAAAGATGTCACCGGAGCAAAGATAGGGTTTAGGGTTAGGGCATCATCCCACTCAAGAACCTAACTAATCTCAACGATCTTCGCTGCTAATGTACAGCCCCTAGCAGGAGGCACAACAAGAGGCTTGTACAGATGAAGGCTGGATTGCGGTGGTCTCGACTACTGACGAGTCTAATCAAACAACAACATTTGACCAACAACAGATACACAGCGCGCGATTGGTGAATGTAACCCCCCCGATGATGATGAAACTATCTGGGTCATCTTTCCAGACCAGATGCAAATGGTCTTCTAGAGTCATTCTTATAAATCTATTGTAAAACTGAGTATGAATTCGTGTGACACGCTCTGACAATTAGAAATGTGAAAATACTAGATCCTAAGTGATGAAGGTGATTTTGAACTCAATGGACTCGGACAGGGTCTTTCGGATGTGCCGGTTACACTGCGTCGAGTCATTTCTCCGCAAAAATCAAGTATTCACAGAAGCCATTTTAAGTACCCCAAGGAATGATGTTGGTCATCGTACCTCGTGTTAGCATGATCTTTGCGCAAGGATATATCACGTTTATTTGCGATTTATGATAGGACTCGTCCACCGGTCTGCTTCACGTCCCCACAAGGTTGAGTTCACAGTGTTCTTAAAGTGTGTTGGTAGGATCGTTTTTGAATTGGACTAACTACTAGTCATCCAATAATTTCAAATTGCAAGTCTAATTGGCTAAGATTGTAGAGTTGGTTTATGTCACCGACGTTCAAGCACGGCTTATACACGCCATGGTTTCTCCTGGATATCCAACGTGGCGAATTCATCCCATATATATCTATACTGCTCCTTTCGAAATCATGTTGATCAAACATGTCGTTTCTTTTTAGTTTTGGCTCCGCTTGGATTCCCCCATCTTTCCATAGATCTGGATTACAACCATTGCATAGGGTTATTGTTTCGGCTACACAAGGGCGCCACCAACCGCAACTCCAATGGCCGAACGTTAGTACCTGACGCTAATGCACATGAGTGTCATCCTTGTCTGCTGTGCAGCCTGTGCTAGAAAACAATACTACGTATCGTACCCTGCTCCTACTCGTTCTCACATGACTTTTTGGTCAGACGGAAGGGGTTGTAATAATATTGGAATGTAACACACACCCTTACGGTCCGTCCGAAGCAATGCCTGGAATGCGCCACGGTCATCCTATATGCTACGTGACGCGGAACATGCCACGTTATGCAATCGATTTTCCGACATAATCGAGCCTAGGAAGGCTGTATTCTATAACCATGATGTTCCCACGAACAACTGATTACGAAACCTATATAAAAGGTTTCAATAGTCCTCTACACCCGGGCTCACAAACCTGGAGGTGATCGGAGAATCAGAGGCAAAAGAAACAACGGCTACCATGGCTTTTAAGACTAGCTATCTAGCTTCTGCCTTGCACTTGCTCGCAGCTAGGGCCTCTGCACAAACTGCAAATGCGGAAGCAGCATTCGCAACACTTCAAGAGTGGTACGATCCTGCGAATGGGTTGTGGAATACTGCCGGATGGTGGAATGGCGCCAACGCGATGACAGTCATTGCGGAACTTGCAGCAGTTGACGCCAGCATTGTGCAGGACGCAATCTCAATTTTCGAGACAACCTTTAGTGTTGCACCGTCGGTTAACCCTAGCAACGGAATTGAAAAGAGTGTAGGCACCAATGGGCTCATTCAAACAACATACCCAGCTGGATGGCCAAACAATACAATCAGTAAGCGCGCCACACAGGATTCTACAGACCCTACAGTTTGGCTGGATGGTGCAAATGATGACGCCGAATGGTGGGGGTTGGCCTGGGTCGCTGCGTATGATGTTACGGGAAACGAAACGTACTTGAACTTGGCAGAGGGCATTTTCAATGAGATTGTAAGCTTAAATGCTGTCATGCCAGCGACTTCCTGTTAGGGTAACATAAATACTGACTAGCTTGTCTCTGCTATAGGCTGCCGGCTGGGGAACCAATTGCGGAAACGGTGGAATTTATTGGGAGACCACCAACCACTATGTCAACGCCATCGCTAGTGAACTTTTCATTTCACTGGCCGCACATCTTGCGAACCGCGTGCCCGCCAATGCGGCAACGTATACCGCTTGGGCAGAAGAGGCATGGAACTGGTTTGCAAGCACCGGAATGATCAATGCAAATGGCACCATCAATGATGGCTTAACGACTGACTGTGTCAACAACGGACAGCCAGTGTAGGTCTTCTGAGTCCCGAATTAATTGCCATCAAGGGGAAAAACTTACACTTATTCATAGATGGTCTTATAATCAAGGTGTCATCCTCGGAGGCTTGACTGAACTCAACAAAATTTCACCCAATGAGTCTTACATCGAATCGGCCAACAGTATTGCCCAAGCAGCCATCGCCGCGCTCGCGGACTCCAACTATGTTATCCATGATTACGCGTGTGAACCTTCTGACTGTGAGCCCAATGGAACTCAATTTAAAGGAATCTTTATGCGGAACCTGCTACTGCTGCAGCGAGCGTCACCGAACGACCTCTATAGCAAGGTTATTGAAGCCTGCGCAGCCAGTATTTGGGCCAATGATCGTGATACCACGACCGGCGAGCTTGGTGTGAACTGGGCAGGACCTTTTGTGGGCGGCGATGCGACAACACAAAGCTCAGCGATGGGTGCACTGGTTGCAGCTATTTCTGTTGAATAAGTGGTGACTGTTGGTCCCAAAATAGTACTTATGACAATTAGCAAGGATCCCAATTTCGGGCCAGCATCTTCGTTCAGCTTCAGTCTGTAAAATATCGCGCTATGCTTTTGTGGGAAGACCGAAAACGCGGCGATTGCTTTTCCAGATTTTTGCCTGTACATATTCAATTCATTACATGGAACGATTCGTCTGGATAATTCATCCTCAGAGTCTGGAAACAAACATTCACAATAGCTATGAGCCTCAGATGTTACAGTAGCAACCCAAACAGGTAGTAGTGGGTGGTAATGAGGCTGTTTGGTGGTCTATCCAGGGGCCGTGGCGCTTTTAGATTGTGTCAACTTTTCAAGTGAGGCATCCTCATGGATTCCTCCAAGGCCCAAAAGGAAAACAGAGAGACTAGAGCTGAACGTGACCTGGCACGCTAACCCCATTCGGCATATGGAGCAGTCAGCAAGTCACGTGCAAGCCACAGCGTTTGCCAAGAAACAGAAAAGACAGCCTGACCCTAACCCTGGTCGTAAGTGGATCTCTTCACCGCCCATTGTGTCATCGAGTCACGTGCTGATAAGGTTTATCAGAGCGGCAGAATATTTTTGCAAATTTCTGGAAGGCTGCCTGCTTCGTTCCTTTGGACACATCGATGACTCAATTGAAATCGAGTCATGGTCTGACAATTCTTCAATGCGAGGAAGTCACACCTAGTACCCTTATGGACATTATATACTCGTCTTATTCCGCTCGTGGATCTCCGCAATTGTCCAACTCTCTTCAGTTGTCTACCCCACTAGCAAGTAAAGAACAACCCATTTAGTTGCAAAGGACATACCTGGCAGTCCTCGTATAGAATTTATGCGATATTTTCACTGCCTTGCCCATGAATGAAATCAAATTGATTTCCGGGACATCCCACCCAGATCTCAGTGCAAAGGTTGCAGACCGGTACGTCCTGTGAAGGGCATTGAGAAGATCATGCAGTTTTTAACACAAATTTCCCCCCTTTACTGACTCCAATCCCTCTCACCAGGCTTGGTATCAGTCTCACCAATACGCTCTGTCAACCCTCATCCATTGGAGAAATTAGTGTCAGTATCGGCGAGTCGGTTCGAGGTGATAACGGTATGCATCTTTGACGCGAGGTCGAACACTGACTCGCTGTTGTCTAACTCCTGGTTAATGTCTCAATGAAGTTTATATCCTTCAATCAACCGCTCCTGGGAGCGTTAACGATGGGCTCATGGAGCTACTCAACCTCATACATGCCTGCCGCACAGCATCGGCACGCTCAATCACCGCTGTCACTCCAAACTATCCCTATGCACGACAGGACAAGAAAGTATGATCGCCTTCTTGCCGCTTTTGCACGAGTAACATTGTGCGATCGTTGCTTATGCAAAATCTAGGACAAATCTCGCGCTCCGATCTCTGCGCGGTTGGTGGCAAACATGTTGCAGTCAGCAGGGGCTGTAAGTAGGCTCTTGATTAAAAAAAGAGGCACTTTCTCCTGACCTCTACTTACTCGCTCAGACCCATGTGATTACCATGGACCTGCACGCATCCCAGATACAGGGATTTTTCAATGTTCCTGTTGACAACCTCTTCGCCGAGCCATGTGTCTTGGACTGGGTCAGGGGGAACCTAGATCCCGATAACTGTGTCATTGTCTCGCCGGATGCGGGCGGTGCGAAGAGAGTAGCAAGTTTGGCTGACCGACTAGGGGTCGGCTTTGCCCTTATCCACAAAGAGCGGCCGCGACCAAATGTTGTCGGGCGCATGATTTTGGTTGGGGATGTTTCTAACAGGACTGCTATCCTCATTGATGACATGGCAGATACATGTGGCACGGTATGATAAATTCTAAGAAACGATCACCAGCCCGCTAACATACTCCATAGCTTGCGAAGGCAGCTTCAACACTGGAAGAGCAGGGTGCAAGAGACGTTTATGCCATTGTCACTCACGGGGTGTTGAGTGGACCAGCAATTGAGACGATTAATAACTCATGCCTCTCGGGCTTAGTTGTGACCAATAGTGCGTCCAATGTTTCCCCAACCCATCTTTCGTGTCCCGTTGTGTTTAATCCCTTAAGCATGAGGCTAACCATCTGGATTATGATTAGCTGTTCCCCGTGAGCATTCCAAACTCATCCAAAGTCTACATTATTGAATACTAACTGCAGTCTCGATCTAGTCGGTGACAAAATCGCACGATGCCCAAAAGTCAAGGTGATTGATGTTTCTGGAGTTTTAGCTGAGGTGAGTGAACAAATGTTTTTAAGCTACTAGATCATGATGGCGTCTTTGATATCAAATTCTAACCACCTACATTATGATTGCAGGCTGTACGAAGAACACACAACGGTGAATCCGTCTCATATCTTTTCAACAACGTCTCATAGCGACAATACTCCAGGATGAATTACCCAGTTTAGACCAACAGATAACAAAAGTGTTTTCCTATTTGTTTTCTTCTATGTTTGGATGACCGGGATGTCTGGATTCATAATATGCGCGAGCTAAACTGATACAAGGAGGTAAGCATAGCAAAGCTTTTATGCGAAAAATCGCGGGAAAACTAGAGTCTTATATAGAACCTCACGACAATACTTAATTCCTTTTGTTTTTTCAACGTACATGCCGAGCATGTGAGCTTCAGATTGCTTCGATATGATATCATCAAATCATAGCCAGACGTTCTTTATGATCGAAGATTCTGGCCCGTTCCAAGCCCAAACTGTTAGAAATGATCCCAAGCACTTCTTCATAACAAGTTGTCTCTGGGTTGTGTGGCTATCATATCATGCTATTAAGGAAGTAAGAGCGATGGACTATATGAATGAGCCTCCAAGATACCGAGAGTACTTCCCCGTAAGCTTTCTGATTAATGGTCCGATCATCATTAATCAAGGACATGTTTTTATTCTGTGTATGGCTGCAGAACGGAAATTTTAAAGGTCTTTTCCGTAGACAAAGGCATTGGCGCTGGGTGTAGCAGGCGTGTCTGCTCAAAATGAACCCTGCCATAACGAAGGAATGTAGCAAATGTTCCAGGCTCAGTATCCTTATTGTGATTACCCTTGTGATCCCATATATCTGCAAGGAAAGAATCAAGAGCGCCCGGGGGACCATGTGATAGCTTCATCCTTGATGTGTTAGCAAGTAAGTCAAGAACGAAGCCGTTGGCTTTGTCATACAGCTCTGACTTCTCCGAGTTGTCCTTAACATACTTCTTGGTGTTCAAAAGCTCGAATTGCCTTTTACCATTCCATGACGTTGGAAGTTGAAACCTTCATGTCTCAGTCATGGCCAGAAGCATGAAAATCTTCTCATGGTGATACTTTGGTCCATCAAGCCCATCTACAGGGTCCATGAGCTTTCGTAGGCTCAAAACATTGAAAGTCGCCCAAGTAATCAGTGAAATCCTCAGGTCCAATCTTTAATGCGCCCGGTAGATTGAGATGGTTAGTCGGGGCGTATAGTATACAAAGATGAGTCAGTAGTGGATGTTTCTGCCTCAGTTTTCTCCGTTCGACAGTCCTTCCATATTTCCATGTATACCTAGATATATCATACCATCGTTTGATGAATCCGTTGCCACGTTTCACCGCAATGAATCCATTGAGCATATTAGTCGCCCCAGGATTGATATCGATAGAAATTCCAGCCATCTCGTAGGAGTTCGAAGGATCTTCAATGGCATTCCAGCAAGTCTCATCCAGATACCTAAAGAGCATCATGCCCATGCCCATCCAAACTCCTCCGAGTCAAGCCCTAATGTAGACCCTTTTTCAGAATCAGAGAAGCGGGAACTGCTTTCGCGCTTGAGGTAAAGAAGCTTCTCGTTCCAGATTTGATATCACTTCTTCCTGGATGGAGATATGACCTGCATCCAGATGTTGATCCCTTGAATGAGGAGCTCGATGAATGGCTGAAGGGGTAAGAACCCCCTCGAGTACCCTAAATTAACCAGTAGAACTCGTGACTGATCCAGCCCTGGTATACAACAAAGGGTAAAAGTTGAGAAAGTTAAGCAGATCAAGCACATAGCGCGAGGTAACTATACGTGGATCGCCGAAACATATTACGCACCAAAGGAGAAGTTGCTCCTTTTGTCAAGGTTCCTGTATTGGGTTCGTATTTCCATCCATGGATATGCTACATGTTGCACTCGGCCAGGTTTTACTAATAAGAGACATGAATAACAATTTTTAGATTTTCTTCTGGGATGATGGCACGCTTTTGTCCTCAAATATCCAACATCTTGATCCTTGTCTAGGTTATGGCACCGTATAGCCAGGTATTTTGCTATATCATGGGCATATTCTAATACACAAATTTCGCCACAAAGATTGATACTGGCCGTGAGCTCACGCAGGATTGACAGAGAACAGTTAAGTGCTTTGAAGAGACGAATCAATGTGTCGAAGACTGTCTCGGTCCTGATCCCAATTTCACACCTCCACCCGGATCTCGCCCTACAGTAGAAATGCGTTACCCTATTTTGCCGGAGTTCCGGCAGCCAATGGGTACTGGTGAGCTCTCTACCGTTACGTATCTTTCAAAGTAAGATAGTAGATGTTGGCTAAGGATGAAATATGAAATAGTCTCCATTGAGAGGCTACGCAAAGGGCTTCATGACTATATCAACAGTGTCTCACGGGAACAATTTGTTCGATAAAAAGAAACCCTACCGACACCAGCTGAGCTTTTTCAGATGCGGTGTAATGACGTGGGCGTCATTCCCAGTATTACCCAAAACGAGTATGTAAAAAGGATGATTACTCAGCTTGCGATTAACAAAGCCCAGGATAATTACTGACTTATCCCAGATATGCAATGGACTTTGAGTTGCCTCAATAGACACACAAACATAAAGCTATGATAGAAGCTATCAAAGATGTCACTCGCCTCACTATTTTGTAATTGGGCTTGAATTTCGATTTTTTTGAGCATGACAGGATTAACGATATCCTGTCCTTACAGAAGGAAATTGTGAATATCAACATTGAGCCGATGCCCTAGGTCATGAAAGAGAATAATATCTCTAATCACTAATCCGTCAAACGGCGGGTGGACCAACTCGAGAACATGGTCATTCTATAACTACATGTACCACGAACAGCTTACCCTTGAGGAAGCGCTCGATGTCATGCTGGATCTGATTCGAGAACACTGCGATCTCTGTACAGCTGCAGAACAACGTGTACCCAAGACCGGCGACGTACAGCTCGATGCTAACGTACAAACCTGTATTGTCGGTTGTCGTGATAGCTATGGTTCAAATGCTATGTTCTAGATATCTTCTCGCAGTACACTAACCCCGATGATAGTTACAACTGTGATAGATACTTCAAGTCCCACCAAGTTAATGAGAAGCGAGAGGTTTTACTTGACATGTCTTATGTTTGACTGGCAAATAAGGCTCTAGTTTCAGTATTTTGCCTTTGATGATGCGGACAACAATACATGTTCATACGATCTACGTACTTTAGATTAAATTGAACTTCTTCTCAGTATGAAAGTTCCGAGACGAATTTATTTCTATTACTACCAATTAGAAAAGATATCTTGGTAGGCTGCATCAATGGATCCCTGGCGAAGTGGCTCCAGTCCCTCTTTCTGTGCGGGGCCTGCTAATGACTGCGCATGTGAGAGATAAGGAATTATTAATCGTCTAGTATAAGACGATTACAACCACCAACCATAGGCTGGCATTTCAATCTCATCTCGTGATAACATCCCGACAACGCTGCATTTCACCTAGACAAACTCGGAACCATTCTGACGCCTACAATAGTCACCACTGTAGTAGACCAACGTGATTATGAACTCTATTAACCAAGATCAAACCGAAGCTCTGTCTTCATGGGAGCAAGAAGCAAAAGCGAAAAGAGACAGCGTCAATGCACTTATTCCCGAAGCATGGCGTCTTCCATCGATACCATCTTCAACCGAGCAAAAAGATGTAACAGACGGATATGTTAGACAGTTTCTTACTGCCAAAGAGATTGAAATTACCGAGACAGATGCTTGCGGTATTGTCCTTCGCACGGCAAGTGGTGAATGGAAAGCGCATGAGGTCGCAGGGGCGTTTTGTCATCGAGCAGCTTTGGCACATCAACTTGTATGAATGATAAATTGTTCCAACTTCCAAATGCGTGCTACTTTATTGACTATGGGGTGCAGACTAATTGTCTACATGAAATCTTCTTTGATGCTGCCTTGGCCGAGGCTCAAGCTCAAGATGATTACTTTGCAAAGCACAGGAAGCCGATTGGGCCACTGCATGGCCTGCCGGTCAGTCTCAAAGATCAGTTTCATGTCAAGGGTGTGGAGACCACTATGGGTTATGTAGGTTGGGTGGGCACATTTGAGGGCTGCCGCGGAACCGGTAAAGAACTCGTCTACGAATCAGAGATGGTGCGCGAATTACGCTCTCTCGGTGCCATTCTGTATTGCAAGACAGCGGTACCGCATACACTAATGGCCGGCGAGACGGTTAACAATATCATCGGTTATACATGGAGCCCTAAGAATAGACTCTTGTCAGCAGGTGGTAGTTCGGGGGGTGAGGGTGCACTGATTGGTCTCAAAGGAAGCCCTGTTGGGTTTGGCACTGATATTGGAGGTAGTATCAGAATTCCAGCTGCGTTCAATGGGTTATATGGTTTGAGACCGTCTGCTGGGCGCTTGCCCTACGATGGCATGGCAAATAGCATGGATGGCCAGAACTCCATTCTGTCTGTTGTCGGTCCCTTAGCGACGAGTGTTGGTTCTCTGAGATTGCTGGTCAAAAGCTTGTTGTCGCAAGAGCCGTGGTTACATGACCCATTAGTCCTCGAACTTCCCTGGAGAAATACGCCAGATTTGAGGGGAATTCCACTGGCATTTGGCATCCTGAAAGATGATGGTATAGTCAAACCTCACCCTCCGATTGCGCGTGCAATCGACATGGTTATCAACGCTATCAAAAGAGCTGGACATCAAGTCATTGAATGGAATCCTCCCTCTCACACCGAGGGTACACGGTTGGTGGTATGCTCTTCCTCCTCAATTTCCACCCATATGGAAGTTACTGATTAGTAAATAGAATGAAGTTTACATCTTGGATGGAGGCCATGATGTGCATTCAGCATTCGGACTATCTGGGGAAACTGTTGCTGATCAGATTGAATCCATGTATGGGAAGGCACCGTTTGCTGAGAAATCAGCTTCGCATATAGCGGCGATCAACATTGAGAAAAGAAACTACCAGAAGAAATATCTGGAATACTGGAATAAAACATCTGAGCTGACTGCTACCGGACGTCCAGTCGATGCATTCATCATGCCGGTGGCGGCAATTGCAGCTGCCAGGCCTAACTTGTACAATTATTACGGTGAGTGTCAATCCTGCTGTTGACAAGTTCTCAGTAGCTGATTAGTAACCGTGACCTACTGGGGCAGGATACTCAAACATTATTAATCTCTTGGATTATGCGGCCTGTACTTTGCCGGTGACGACCGTTGATAAAGATGTTGATCGATTTGAGGCAAACTATGAACCACGGAGTGTGGTGGATGAAATTGCTTGGAAAAGCTGTGAGTCAACTGACCTCCTATGATCTGCTGTTACTGATGAATGCTTCTGTTCGTTAGATGACCCTGAAATTTATGACGGGGCTCACGTCAGTGTCCAAGTGGTTGCTAGGCGTCTTCAGGAGGAGAAAGTCCTGGCGTTAACCGAGATTCTTGCCGGGGCGCTTCAATTGTAGTTATTGTCGTGTATGGACTGCAGGCTAAATAGTAGGTCATGGAGATGTAGTAATAGGGTATCATAATTTGAATCTGGTCAATATTTGAGTCTTGTATGAAGTCAAAATCAGAACTCGGGTGTCAACTCTTTGTCAGCGCCAAAAAGTCCCTACGATACAGGAAAGCTTGAAAGGTTAGAAAAGGAGGGTCATATAATATATTAGCAGGTGTGATTTCAGCCAAGTCTAACCCTCTTCCATGATTTGAGGCATTCCAGCATATCCGTCGATGGGTTACTGTCCCCCGCTTCTGCTTGGTATACAACAGCGACAAGTGCCGCCGCATAACAGAATGCAACTTTGTTCTTGATCAGAAGCTCCAATTGCACCTTCTGCATTCCTCCAAATTGACTCCAGAGAGCCCATCGCTCCAAAATATCTCCAATGAGCTTGGCTTTTGCGTTGTCGACAACCATGAGGTATAAAACGGCGAGCGCCAGATCCTTAGTGGTGTAGTATTCAGGAACAGCTTTTTCAGCAATGAGGTAGGCCAATGTAGCTTGCGCGACCGTACCATTCTCCAAGCGTGATGATTGAATGGCTTCAACTAGCCGTCGGTCCTCATATTCTCGCAAGGCCTTTTGGCCAGCGATATGCTGGTTATGAAACTCATGAGCACTCCGCATCATCCTAACACGACGTGCTTCTGCAGCCTGTGCAGGAGGCATGGCGCTCTCCAATTGTCGCTCATACATGTCTTGTCGCATTCGTTCGCCCACTTCATGTACACTTTCTTGAAGAGAAGGTGGCGGTGACGACCATGGGGCCACGTCGTCGTTGTTGAGTATGCCGAGAAGCACCATTACACCACAAGGCACAGACTTGCGCTTGACGAAATTTGTTATCTGATTGGGAATGGTAAAATTCCAAAGTTCAGATTCCAGGCTTTGGCTCAATGACGATGCAGCGGAAATGAACCATAGGTTAGCTGTTTCACCTGCACTGGCCATTTCGCGGATCTCCCCTGTAGGCAGTTCCTCGTCTTCAAAAAGAACCCTGTGTACACGGTCGCCATCCAGTTTGAAACGGACGCTATCATTAGGTGTCGTAGTGACATGTAATTTCCCTTCTTCAATCAGTTTGACCAGTGGCTGAGATGCAGATGTCTCTGTGTCCGATGTTGTTTCGGTGACAAGTGTACTGTCGCGACTGATGTCTTGGGCCTGGGGCTCGTGATCGTCTTGGGAGTCTGAAAGGTGGTCCTTGATGTCAATAGTTTCAGGTTCGCCCATTGTTTCTTTTCCATCGGCCAACAACTTGCCGGAACCTGGTTGCTTCAGCCTCACCCAGAACGGAGGTAAACTAAAAGACCCTCTAGTGTCCCACTCTGATTTCCAATCGACCTGCAAACTTAAAAGACCATCCGCGTTGTCTGGCGTTGCGACTTTGAGAACAGTGCCGGATATCCCCCTGGGTGGTAAGAGTAGCGCAGTACCAGTCGGAGTCCACAAGCCTATTGACTTGAGTAGACGCCATCCTTTTGGGTCGGGAACAGCTCCACGGTCCAGCAGGAAGGCGACGAGATCTTCGAAGTCAATGTCCGCTTCGGGAACTCTGAGCTCGTCTTTGTATTGGCATCGCACAAGCTGCCTTCCTGTGACCAAAGTATTCCAATTGAACACAGACCAACTACCGCCTTTTAAAAACACCTGGTGCGGGTTCAACTTCCAGTATTCGGGGTCTTCGTCTCGATCTAACGGAGTAATGGTGCATCGCGGAAGTTCGACTTCCACTATTCCTTCCATCAAGCTACCGCGCGTGATAGAAGAATCGAGCAAACCATGGCGGTGCAGGGTGCGCCGAATCGATCGTTGGACGAGTATAGCACGAACGAACGAATACAGGATCGGAAGGACGCCAAGTACGGCAAGTGGAATACCGATATAAGTGATGATATCGGTTGGTGAGGTTCCGTTGTCCATTCGTCGACTATTGCACACCGGGGTGCGATGGACGGCAGCGCGACTAGAGTAATTATGAAGACAGCTTCATCATGACCAGACTTCGAAGGGAAACTTTGGGGTTTTATCCCCTGAATCTTGAGATCTGAGTTCCAACCGAAGTTTTGGAGGCTGATCGATTTTGGTTTCCGCCTCGCGTAGGAGAGCGAATCAAAACAGATGGCTTTGCATTAGCATTATGCTAGAGGACAAGTAATTGAGTCTTGGGAGTGGATCCATTATCATGATCCGCTGTTCTCTCTCTTTCCGCACGAGAAGAACTGTTGTGTAGAGTTTCTGAGTTCATGATATTCATGGGGGAAGAACACAAAAGGAAAGGAACAGGTTAGACAGAGGAGGCTCCTTCCATTTATTCCAGCTTGATAAGGCAGCTTCAGGCACACCGCATATGACTGAGGCATCAGCCGCTGCCTGAAGGGTAAGGCCATAAAAGCAACTACAGTCTAGTCCCCATCTGGTATAGCGCCTATTAGTAGCCCTTGTCCTAAGAGGATCCTTTCTGCAACATTCAATCCATATATGTTGTAGATGATCCCCGTTTCCTCTCAGGACGCCGTAAAAGCTTTAGTAAGAGGAGATGTATTTTGACTATACTAATTTGTGCTGTTAGACTCACGATTCCCCGGTAGCAGGCAGTCAAGTGCAAATGTACTAGAGGGAACTGATTATATATATCCCTCGCTCGCTGTCATCTCGTAGTATTCTATCTAATTTGTCGTTAAGGCGACCCCTATCTGACTCTATAGGGATATGTAGCACTTGAGGCGAGTCAGTACAGTATTGGATGTCTTGAAATTTGATTGGTAAACACCTTCCCAAATAAACAACATCTCGGAACAAGAACTTCTATTCATCAAAGAATTCTTTTCTTGTTTGACTCATGTGAATTCTGGTCTTGGATGTACTGCTAAACACAACTAGATAAAGGCTCTTTCTACTTATCTATCACATAAAGTCATGTAGGCAGAGATTTGTTGAAGTTATCAATGTTTTAGATGGAGAAACCCTCATTCAATCCGTAATATATCTTGCTTAGTCGTCAATGCTGCCATGCTGGCCAGTGAGAAGAGGTGCTGGGAACGCTGAAAAGAGCCCTCCTTCTAACACCAGCAACAAACAAAAACCACAACAAGGTTCACAACTCTTATTCCTTCTTCGAGCCCTGTCTGCCATCGCGAAGTTATCGAGGCATCCAAGTCATCATCCTCACCTCCCCATGGCGCGTTTCATAAAGACCTCAGCCAGAGGCTTCGTTCGCGCTGTTCGTCTGACTAGCGCACTACGAGTTCAGGGAGACAAGAACTATGATGGATCAGAGACGAGACACGCAAAGACAGGGGATTCCATTATTCGTCGTCCATTACGTCGCACCCTAATAACTCCTAGTCGAGGCGATAATCGATGGTATTCGGAATTCTCAAAGACGACTACCACGACTTCTCTCTCCGCGTCCAAACCAGAGCCCATTCCTGGTGTCTATCTTCAAATGCTTTACCAAAATGATGGGTCATGGCTTGTGGCGGGGAATTGTGGACACCGGCGCGAGCCTGCTTTTTCTAAAAGCATCGAAAAAAGATCCGAATACCTTGAAGCTGCACCACGGAGTTCCCCAAAATGAAGTGCGTTGTAACAAAGAAGACAACTTACGGCACACCGTCGTTGGTGAATACGCTGCATTGGTACTCAGTAGCTTGCTGGACAACGCACCAACCCAACAATGGTGGGAAAGTGCCATGAATCTTGATAAATGCTGGGTCAATTCCACAAACATCACGAGACAGCTTGCGCTAAATTCAAACCCTATGCAGCCCTTGATTGACAGAACTAATGGTCCCACTAGAGTTGTGCGGTACTATGCCACAAACCCTTTCTGCACTCCCAAATGTCTCAAGGACCTGCTTAGAGGGGGCAGGTTAGATCCCGCGTGTCCAAACGTTGTGATCAGGAGATAAATACCAAGAGATTGATGGAGAGCAGTTCACGGATTACTTAGAAGATCAACTCACCTCACAGTCACCTCAGTTTGAGCCTCAACCCTTGCACATTTCTGGAAACGGTAATCAATTCCTCAGGGGCACACTAGAGATTTATGGTTACTCGTTTTTGGTGAAGGCGGCAGAAGGTCACGCTGAGGAACGTCTGGAGGCGGAGTTCGATTTCTATGAAAGGCTCACACCGTTACAAGGGATTTGCATCCCTATCTGTGTGGGTCTCCTGGACCTGAAGGCCTCCAGAAACACCACGCTGATTTACAACCGGAGGGCGACTGGTAAGATGTAATCATGAGCTTGGAAAAATTAGCCGTCGCTCATGCTTCAGAAATCGTCAACATTCGGCATTTGGGAAGGCGCCGGAGTCGAATTCGCAGGCGGTTGGAGGAGATTGGGGTAGACTTGGATCTATCGAACTTTGTGTGGAAGCCCCGAACTAAATCGCTGAAGCTTGTCAACTTCAGAACCGCCCCTGATATCACTTCGATGAGGGGTTAGGGGCCCTTCCCATGCTATATTATCGTTACTGTACCCAAGGATATTTTCTCTCTCTTCATGCTGTATTCTACACAATTTTCTCGCCGAGAAGCAATTGAACCGTTCAAAGCAAGGTCAAAGTGAGAAATTAATCTATCAACTAAGTATTAATGCGTAAAACGTAATGACGGATGGGACCAATATCCCCAACCAAAGAGCTCTAAAAATCGCAATGTCGCTCCAAGAAAGTAAACCGCCTGCAATTCTTGCGCAAGTCCCACCTATCACACCCATCCAAAGAACGAAGAACCCAAGATCATGCCATCGTTTCCACAATTGGCTTTGGCTTTGTTTGGACATCTCGCCGTTCGAACGCATGGTAGTTCCCCATCCGCCTTCGAGTACAGTGGCCATACTCCAGATCTGAATAGCCGGTAGAGGTAGATTGTAGAATAACAGGGCAGGTATGATCCAGGCAAAACCATTTGTCGGACCACGGTCGGGATTGCGAAGCCAGTTGTAGATGATGGTGTAGCCTGCACGGAAGACCAAATCCCACCAGCAAAAGTAGACGAAGAGATGACCGGTAATCAAGTAGTACAAGATTGAGAAAAAGACAATCAATGGACCAATCTCTCTCTTCATGGCGGCCCAAAAGAATACAGGATGGTTCAAAAGATAAACCTTTGGCTGTTGGAAGGTTTCAATATGAGTTGCTCGACCCCAACGGACCTGTCTTGCATCAGTATATCATTCATTACTCAGAGACGGGTTTCATGTTAAACCTTACTTGCTGAAGAAGCCATCGGCTCAGAGTGGTTGGTGTATCTGTTGCAGTCAAGGTATCTGATACATAGGTGACGGTCCACCCACGGAGTAGAAGGTTTGTTGTTAGGTGGCGGTCCTCGTTTACAATCTGTATTTAGAAGTGTGAGTACCATGATTTAAGAGCAAAGATCTAAGAGATAGACGCTTACCATTCGTTTACCCATGACCGTTTGCGTATACCAGCAGTAGAGTATTCCAGGCAATGCAGATATTCTGAACACAGTACTAGGACCACTCTGACAATCACTCGTCCCCGATGAAGCCGACGTTGATCTCGTCAAATACAGTTCACACCAGTACACTGCGCTGCCAAGCTTAGTCCATAAAGTGTCGTGCTCATTGTGGACGACCAGACCGGAACTGGCTCCTCCGGCATTCTCATCTCCTGCAACCGTTGCAATAGTCTTTTGCAGTGAATCAGGAAGAACGATAGTGTCGGAATCCGAAGACCACATAAACTCAATGTCAAGAACTTCAGAAATGACAATTGAGAAAATGAACGAGGTAAACATAATTGCTTTCTTGTGCATGTGTGGTTCGTAGATGCAGAGTTTTGTGATTCCACCACCTGGCTGAGTCTTATCGAATTGGATATCGTGCTCACGCAAGATTTCTCGAGCAAGCTGACAGCAATGGGTAATAGTATGCTCGTTGCAATAGTCAATATCTTCTGGTGTGCGCATATCGGGGTCAACAAGCTTGCTGTATGTTCGCATGGCAATTTCACCCAGTGGCTCGTCTAAGTGGATTACTGCGGAATTTTTAGGATAGACCTGAGAACATTGTCAGCATGAATTTCTCATTACAAATGATAACAAAAACAGTCACAAACCATCTGAAAAACGCGAACCATATCTATATCGGCAGCTTGATCTCCATCGACTCCCACCAAAGTGAAATCGAGGCCTTCTGTCGCCTTGTAGCTCTCCAAAGCGCGGTAGAAGAGATCGGGATCTTCACGATACCCAACAATAGCAGCCATGCACCTGGTAATCTCACCAGGGGAGCCGTTTTGCATTGTCAGGAGTGCCTTTTCTATATCGCCAGTAGGAGTTGAGGGCGGTGTCTCATGAAGCTTCGATCTTCGTTTTTCATTTGCCCATCTGTTATATTCGGCCACGAAGATACAGATCATAAGGTCGAGGGTTAACGGAAATTTGGTACATCCTGTAATGAAATAATACACAGGAATAATAAATAGACAACCAAGGAAGTTGAAGAATTGTCGGATTTGAGAAACATAAGGGCCTCGGCAATGGAACGAGGGTAGCCGGGACTGGGGATCGTCTGCTAATATCATCGTAGGTGTTGATCACCTATAATATTACGTGTGAGTGTTGGTTGAGGCTCTCTTTTATTCATAAACGAGTGGACTTTCGACAATGTCGAAGAAACGAATGTTCAAGGTCTGGCTTGATGTCTTTTACCGACCAACGGCCATGGCCAGATGTTTGATTATCAGAGAATTTTTCAACGATCTCGAGATAGAATTTAAAATCAATAAATACTGTCCCCGTACGGACTAGAGACCTTGCAATGTTACCGATTTCTTTCGACCTAAATCTCGAGTACGTACTAGTATTTTTTCATCTAATTCTCCCCTGTTAGGCTCCCACTAAGGGTTCAGTCTCCATAAAGGGGTCCTGTATAAAATACATATAAAATACACGATTACCTACAACTAATCCACTACGTAAAATCATTCTTACATACTGCTAGCCAAATACTGATGTGCTGCATTCAGTCTAAACCAACCCGAGTACAAAGACTCCGAGCTTTACTCCATAGTGAGATTTCTCATGCGATTCTTGGAACGTGCAACTCGGTAACTAGCACCAATGAAAGACATTCGAGGCGTAATACCATCATCAGGTGGTCAAGTGATAACAGTGATGATATTTAAAGAATACGACAAAAGTATAGCGATGATGTCTCAGACCTTATTTGTAGTTTTGAATCAATTCTGCAGTCTTGAATGCCGTTCAGCAGCGGTTCAGCTCTTGCTTGTGAGAGTCGCCAACGGTCAATAGGTATGAGACTAAGAGTCAGTTGCTCCTGTGGATAGACCAATAGTTTACCACGGCGAAGACCGATCGAATCAATAATTTGCGAGTCGCTGCAAGTGAGGCTTGGGTAAATACTAAGCTAAGAATTACCAAAAAAGTCAATGTGTATAATATATTTCTTATAGACGGAGCAAATCACGAATCCAATGGTCTAGCCCGAGGCGCCAAGTCGCAAAAAATTCGTCAGGCGATTGGTAAGCGTCGGTATCACGGAATTATACCCCTTACTTCCCCTATTCTCAGCAGTGAATGCCAAAAAAAAGACTGACTCTTTCTTTTGTCTTTTTCACAGCCCACTTTTGCGGCCCATAAGAAATTAGCGAACTTGGCCTTGCTGCTTTTGACACGAGTACGTGTACGTGGACCATCCGGAATTTCGGATACGATGAGGGCCATGGTACACACATTATTTCAACTCCCGTAAATATTTCACATACGTACTCGGCACTCGCAGTAACAAATTTCAACGGTAGTATTATTTCAGATTGATTTTCGTGAAGAATCCTATTAAAATAGATTTGACCTCAAGGCTCAAGCCCGTGGCGCCCTAGGCCCGCTGTCGTGATGAAATCCCAATTATGCATAAAATTACTCCATACGAACACGAACTCATGTGGAGCCGCATTCTTCTGGAATCATTCGGCGGAGAGGCTTGAGGCGTCAAGTCCCTCCGCCGTCTGATGACTGATATTGCATTCAGCCGGCTTGCAAAATCATGCATGTCTCACAGGTGAAAGAAGTCCTGTCACATTATGTTCCGAACCTACACTTTATTGTACCATAATCTAGATGATAGAACCTGATGAATAAGAAGTGGAAGCTTCGAGCGCGCCGAGATTAATCCAAGGAAAAAAAGCCCACAAGTGGATCGATTCCAGATCCTCCGTTGAAAGCTGAAAGTTTAATGTAATAAACATACGAGTAGTGGTACATTGGAAATGCCTCAGCGTCCACTGTTCAGTATTACGTATTATATGCTAAGCCGGTAGGTTGCAAAATTGATATCCAGACTGTACTCCGTACGTGAGATTATAGTATCAGCAGTGGGGCGTTAGTCGTTTTTCATGGGATAAATTTCATAAATTATAAAAATCATCATTTCATGTGGAGACAACGAGTCAGTACATTACCACTTAATACACAAGCAGAGCCGCATTTGTTTCTCTTTCGATCAGAACTATCTCCTTACTACCGTGGGATTTTGTTTCCGTCACATTTCAACTGCTCTCTGGCGGTATACCAAGCGACTGCCAAATTATCTCATGTGCTGTGGGAGGCACGTTGAGATGGGCAGTTCTAAAGGATAGGGAACCTGCCTCTACTCTCGTTTATAATACAAAATTGGAGATAACCAAAATGATTCCCCGGAAATTCTACAAAGACAATCGCAAAATCCCACTGGCATTTATGCTTTTGACCACAACTCTATTTTTCTATTATCTGAGTCTTCACAAAGAGACGGTGAGCAATTTCGACATTCCTTCTGAACAAGATTACTCCAGAACAGACGATTCATCTGCAACCTACGAGTTGCTTCAAGCGTTGCAAAAACAACCCAAAATTCAGATAGAAGATCATCATACCGAACCAGAACATAAACCCGAGGTCTCATCTCATCCTCCGTCTCATACCTCTTCTCCCTCACTTTATCCGCCCCCGGCTCCCGATTACGACTCCCAGGGAGCACTCAAAACAAGTGAAATTGCTCTCTTATTGAAGACAGGTGCTTCACTAGTATGGAAACGTCTACCGATACATTTATTAACGAGCCTTGCGCCGGAACGCATCGCACCGGAAAACGCAATTATATACTCCGATGTCCCGGAGGTGATCGGCTCTTACCAACTGGTCCACGTCCTTGCCAATACCAGCTCACGGGCTGTTCTCGAGTCTCCGGATTTTCGGCCGTACCTGTTGCAAGAAGATTTTGACGACAAGCAAGGCTGGATTGAGGGTGACATTGCAGGTCCTATTGGTGGTTGGAAATTGGACAAATACAAATTTTTACCACTTATCAACCATGCCGGTCACAGTCGGCCGAATGCAAAATGGTACATATACATGGAAGATGACGCTTTTATATTTCTTTCCAACTTATTGGAGCATCTTGCCACTTTCGATTGGAAGGATGCATGGTATATTGGCAGTTTAGCCGTCAAACACGGTGAAATCTTTGCCCATGGGGGTGCTGGCTTTGCTTTGTCAAGAGGTGCCTGGGAGAAAACCTTTGGTACCCACGACGACATTATCGCAAAATATGAAAATTTCACCGAAGTTCATGGGTGTGGTGATCATGTGCTTGGCCACGTCTTGAAAGATTATGGAGTGACCTTTGGTGAGACCCACGAAGCAGAGCAGTTTACCTTTGGTTTCAACCCAGAGTCCTACTGGAATCTGTGGTACGGACCAGCAAATTGGTGTAAACCTATTTTTAGCATGCATCACATGCATTTAAAAGATATCTCGAGATCTTATAACATGGAGAAAGCTTGGGATTTTGGCAAGGTATAGTTTTATCTTCTCTGCCCCCTTGCCGGGAGTCGACTGTCTGACATCGATGGTGTAGAATGGCCTCATGCGGTATCGTGATGTGTATGACACCTTCATTGCACCAGTCATCAGACGACGCATTGAATGGTGGGACAACAGATCATCTAGCCACGCCATCACCTCATCTGAAGCGAAAGCGGAAATGTGGATGCCCGAATCAGTGAAATCCAAAGATTCCTGGATGAAGAGCTGGAAGTCAGTAGATGACTGCGAGGCAGCTTGCCTAGCGTGGCCAGAGTGTGTCCAGTGGAGTTTCTACGAGGATCTCTGCAAAATGAGTGACCGTGTGGTCTTAGGAACAGGTTACACGGCGACAGACCCAAGGAGACTCACAGCATTGAAGACAACGAGTGGCTGGGTTTCAAAACGGATCAAGCAATGGTCCTGTGGTAATTAGGTTCATCATAAATCTTGTATAAAGTGTTTCGTAATAGTCATATCCATGAATCAATAATAGGTAGATGGCTAGGCGGTCTCTTAGGGCGTCGTTGGGAAGTGACATTTGCCCTAACCTGGATATCGAACAAATCCCTCGAGAACGCCTTTCTGCGAAAGACAGCAGTCTATGGTAATTTTTAACTAAGGAACCATATAAACATTTTTCACGTTATGTTAGCACACAAAACAGAAATTTACCGTAATTACCCTAGTAATTCAGGGGCGATCAAATCTGTAGCGGGCAACGCTTTAAAAAGGCGACTCCCGCGACCAAAAAGCGACCAGAAAATTTTTGTCTTAACTTTGGAACTTTCCAAGGTTGAACAAGCAAAGTCAGCCGTACGCTGGAGCCACCTTCGCCTTGGATTTAATCAGCATCCAGTACCTACTGGTTGAGCGATATTTTTTTTTCTCGGGGAGGATGTGTGGACTTTAATGAAATACCGCGATCGATCACATAATCATACTCATCTTCAATACGGAATATGGATCGCAAAAAATGGCTTGATGGCCTCCGCGGCATCGCAGCCGCCATCGTCGCCTTTGACCATTTTTTCATGGGCGATATTTGGCATCCTTTTTTGTCCTTTTGGGCTGATCCGCCAGAGGACAACAGGCGGTTGATCCAGCTTCCTCCTATCCGCATTCTCTTCTCAGCACATGCAATGGTGACCCTTTTCATGGTCATTTCCGGATATGCAATTTCCATCAATCTCATAAGAGCCAGAGAACAACACAACCATACGCTTCAACGAGGCCAGACCTTTCTCAACCGGCTATCTTCTGCTGTCATGCGCAGAATTTTTCGAATTTATCTTCCTGTCTTGGTAATTTCGATCATTAGTCAACTTCTATTCTTTTTTAACCTGTACAATTGGACCTTTGAGGAGGGTGTGCTTAGGGGAATCAAACCTTTCACTTCCCCATGGGCTCATATGAAGTGGTTAATAATTTATATGATGGATAGCATGAATATGATCGCCTTTGAGTACAACGGAGGTTTCAACGGGCAGTTATGGACTATGCCGGTCGAATACAGGGGATCCTGCGTCATTTATCTATTCGTGATAGGCCTGGCAGGCTGGAAACGAAATCTTCGATTGTTGATTTTGCCTATTATCGCAGTTTATTTTCTGTGGTATGGAATCTGGGATATTTTTGGATTTCTCTGGGGTCTCTGGTTGGCGGAGAGGACTGTTAATGGCAATGAGTCTGAAGATCATAGGGAAATTGATCATGAAATGCATACATTGCATAGAGTGAACATTTCTGAAGATGACGAGTTTGACGACTCTTCTAAATTGTCACCATGGCATCGACTTCCCGGTCAGTACTATTTGCGACATTATGCTACATCAAGTCGAATGAGACTCATATCTGATATCTTGAATGTGCTCGCCTTCATCATGGGCTTTCATCTTCTCTGTCTTGGAGATGATGGTCACCTTACTCCAGGGTATCAGTGGCTGGAAGCATTCAACTCTTCCAAATGGAAAGATAACTGGCAAGTTTACCATTGGTGCTGGAAGTCCGTCGGTGCTGCTTTACTTGTCTACGCAGTGAGCAATTCACGAACGTTGCAGCAACCGTTGAACAGTAGTTTCATCCAATACTTGGGAAATATCTCGTTTTCCCTGTATCTGGTCCACCAGGCAATGTATCATCTGTTGAGGGAACCAGTGAGAAATTGGATATATCTAACAATAGATGGGAACCCGTATCCTGGCACAGTGGGCGCTGATCCAGTAGCTTTCCACCTGACTTGGTGGATTTCAGGATTAGTTCTGGGACCAATTGTTATTATGGCGTCTCATTATTATACCATTTACGTGGATAATCGATGCGTGACTTTTACCAAGAGGCTGGAAAAATGGCTCACTAACTAGTCACCCTTTGTTCAACTTTTTGGCTTGTTGTTTTTCTGCGTCGGAAATCCTCAGTTCTGGTTTATTATTTCATAGTTTGCAAGCATAACGAGGGGGTTGATACGAATATATGGCCCGATTTAGTTAATTGGATTCAGGATCTCTCTTCCATCTAGCCATCGCTCAACATTTTCTGCCGTCTCCTCGTACCAAGTGTGCATCAGTCCTTCTTCAGTATATCCCATGTGCGGGGTGATTAAGAGGTTGCTTCGTCCGTTGCGACCCCATTCTTGGGATCGCCATGGACTGGTAGTAGGCAAAGGCTCAATATCAAAGACGTCTAATGCTGCGCCCCTAATGCCGCCCTTTTGCAACACTGCATATAAAGCTTTATCGTCAATCAGCGGTCCTCTTGAAGTATTCACCAAGAGAGCTGCGTCCTTCATCAAGCCTAGCTCATTTGCGCCAACGATACGTCGGGAACGATCGCTCAATACGTAATGAAGACTGACTACGTCTGCACTTCGAAACAGCTCCTCCTTGCTGACGACTCTGAATGTAGGTGCTTCTGGATCTGGTCCCCCGCCAATACTAGGAAGGCCTATCTCTTCCGCCCTCTGATTTGCTTTTTGCTGGTTCAAATTTTCACTCCAGCAGATGACATTCATCCCCCAAGCCAACGCTCCAATGCGAGCGACGGCTGCTCCCAACCTGCCCAAACCGACCACTCCAAGAGTGGCTCCTGTAAGTCCTTTGGCAAGTTGCGTTTGCCATCCATTCACCGTGGCGTTCTTCATGACTGCATCGTCATTTGCGATATTGCCAGCAAGGGCAAGTATTAAAGCCCATGTGTGTTGCGTAGTGGGATGACTGCCTCCTTTCCTGATGTCAATCTTGTGCCCTATAGGCCGATTACTTCTTTTGCCGTCCGTCCGGCCTTTTCCCGGAGCTGCAGCCACTGTTATACCGAGCTCTTTGGCTGCTGTGAGGTCGAACGTTTCAAATTGCGTGCCAGTAGCCAGAAGAAGTCTCAAATTTGGAAGTCGTTGAAGTATTTCCCTCGGGAAAGGAGTACGCTCACGCATAGATGAAATGGCTGTAAATGGCTTTAGACGGTCTACAAGAGCATCCATTTGGGCTTGGCTTGTTTGCGGACGAGTATAGGGGAGAAAAGAGTCTCGGAAGACAGTAACGGACAATTTTTCCGGTGGTATTTGAGCAAAATGTGTCTTTGAAATTCCTAGATAGTCATCTAGTACGGCTAGCGATGGTCTAGCCGCGGAGGATATCGCATGACTATGGGTCTTTAGGATGGCTTCCATACGGGTTGTGCGCATCAGAGACATTTTGATAACACGAATTCCCGAGCCCTGTCTTTTCGAGAACTTTCATGGTTAGGTAGGCATTGTGAAACTTATACCACAAAAAATGACCATTCCTCCGACTTTTGCTAGGGAAGATACGGCCCTTGTAAGAAAATTATCCGAAGTCCGGACTTGGAGGTGGTCCGGCATTCGGCACAACTGTTAATCAGCAGCACGTCGCGTTGTAGCATGGGATAGCAAAATCAAATAAGAGCTACTCAATACTATGAGATGTATAAACTAATAGGAGAGCCGTCATTGTATTATCCGGATAAATATGTCTGTAATTGCGATCTTCGCCGAATGAGCTACGTGCACCGGACGCAAGTCACAGACGATTCTTTCATGCTCAACATCTTCTTCTTACAATCTGTGTATGATCTGAGGTTGGCCAATAATTTCACAAATAAAGACTGTGACCTAGATCGCTAAAGGTCCCTAACGTAATAACGCCGTTGGAGACCTCTTGGTCTTTCAGCAGATGCCCCTGTAGATCCTCCAACTCCGATATGAGGTTGGCAAATCTCATTCCTTTGGCCTTTTCCTCTTCTATTTCTTTACCAAGCTCGTTGTTGGCGTATTGAGTTGTCGTTTCTTTTGAAAACGGGTCTTTCGTTTCTAGCTCTATACCATCTTGAGGCCCAGTCAAATCTATTTCAGATTTATCCGAGGTTGCAGTAGATAGTAATCCCGAGGCGGCAAGCACGCGCTCTGGAGAAACCGTCATGCGCCCCTTCTTGAATACGCATTTGGATACTGAAGTCCCAAAAATTGACTGTTCAACGTCACTCTGAGACAAAACCTTCGGAGGCTCGAAAGCCTTGTTCCTAGCGTTTACGTTCTTTGCGTTGTGTTTGCGATCGTTGATAATATCGGTCACTGACGCCTTGGGGACAATCTTGCCCTTTTGAACAAAATGAGTCACGATATATAGCCATTTTTGGTCCCAACTCAAGATCCGCGACCAAACTTCATAGGGATAACCTGTAGGTATTTCTCTTTTAAAGTATGTATAAGTAGATCCCAGCATTGCAGTCATGATACCATCCTTCCCTTCAGCTGCAAGCTCCTTGTGGGTTTTGGACATTCCGTGAAAGACAAGAAACGACAGAAGAAGCGATCGACTCGAGTCGAGATCTGTAAAGTAAGTACTGTTCGATTTGTGGAGGTTAAAGTCTCCTTCCAAGACGGGAACTTTTGTCTTGGTGATTATCGGTAGAAACACCAGAGGTACCTCGTCTTTTCGGCGATGGACCATGGACTGATTTATTGGTTTGCGTAGGGCGGCTGCCACGACCGGCGCGAAGAATCGATACTATACGGTCGTTGTTTCGTTAATACGAAATTCGGGGCAAAACAAAGAGAGAAAAAAAGGAACTGGGGAAGAATGAGGGCCGAGTCGCGAATGATATCTGCAGAGTACTTACATGCCATACGAAAGGCAGACACTTGATATTCAGGATCGCAAGAAGTAGCCAAAACAGTCTACCCGGGCGCAACCGCAGGAGGAGTTTCATGCGCCTCGCGTAGAAGCGATAAGGAGAGCTGTAAGACATGGTGATTTTGTCACTTTATCCATTCACCACCAAAGACTTGTTCACTGGATGTTTGTTGCCAGAAGGGACCAAATTAGTCTCATAATTTCAATCTAGCGCAGGGAAAACGGTCAGCTGGTTGATGCCTCAGGACTCAACTTCGAGCCGAGGTAATTACCGAATCGGTTAATCCATATCACATGCGCGCTCCAACCCTAAGGTCTAGTCAAGACAGTATGAAGTAGTTATGTATTCTGGAGAGCCTTTAAGGGGCCAAATTCTATCTATATCTACAAAGATGGGATCAAAATGTCGGTTTACCGCTTTCAAGCATGATTTGTGTGAATCTCGAAGTGTTTCAGGTCGATTTCATTTATCCTCTTCATGATGACAATGACATTTAATGACGACGAGAGTCCCCATTCCGATACTCACTTATTGACTGCTTAGGTACATAAAATCCCTAAGGGCCATTACCCAGAATCCATGGATGAGCCAGATGAGCATTCGGAAATACATAACGTTGCGCAGCGCTGGAATATGACCGAGTTATCCTCCACCAACCTTGGAACTGCAGATAACCAAGCATGGATCTGTCATTGAAACTGCCTGCAGATAATTCCAAGGTTGCCTCAAGGTCACATTATAGATCTGCATGAATTTCTTCGAGAATTGCAATTTTCAGGGGCTGCTAGACTAGTGTTTTTGGCGTTCACCACTCCACGAACAAGCTATCCACGGATGTTACTGTAAGCACGTGCAGATAAATGTTTGAACGGTTTATTTTCCTCATAAATCCTGGACCTAGTAGCATTGACGGACCGAATAACCCATCATGAATTCTCAAAACAATGGGCAACGTCTGTCTTCGTCAAAAAAATGGGATAAATACCACCGAACCCCGCTTCTCCGCAATCCCAACCGCCACGATCATAAAAATCCAAATGCCTTCACTAAGTACAGACAAGTCAAGATGTGCATGCGATGTACAAGGCATGCTTGAGAATTCTTCAAACCGGCCCCGCTAGGAGGAATATCGTCATGCTTCATAAATAACCGGAGTGCGCCGTGGCTTGAGACGATGTAACTTTAAAACACCAAGCAATACCTTAAATTTCCCATGAATGAGATTCTACCATTCTGGCCTCGGGAGCCAAAAGCTTACTTCCAGTCTTAGTTTCGATGTGCCGAGTGGCTGGCGTTGTTTTAAGTAGTATAGCATTTACCGACTCATTGTTCACAGAGTGGGAACGATACTCCGCAATTCACGGCAGGTTTACCGAAATTTCAAGGAATATTTCAATGTTTGACATAATCATGATCCTTGCTATTCCCTTTGTAGACGAAGAATAGTCTTAGGCCGTGGTGTTGGTGTTATTTCCTTCTCCATGAAATGATAGAAATGCAGGCTGGGTACCTAGGTACCGCAATCTTCGGTGCCAAGTGGAATTTCTGTATCATAGGGCAGTTTGATATAGGGCCTGACACATATCGGCTGGTCGGGTAATTTGTTTTTGCCTTTTTCGTTCTCGAAAAGAGATACATATGTAGGAGGATACTAAGCCAAGACGGATAAAAAAGTGCTTGATCTGAATGATTAACCCGACATGCGATGTCGTGTGACGGAAAACGCTTTTTACATAAAGTATACGTGACCCAATTGAGGACATTTGAGAATCTTCGATTTTGGTGTAGCAGGTGCTCACAATCCGCGGCAGCATACCTTCTTAGTTTGGTCATTAGAAGCAACCGTATAAACACGATGCATATCAAAAGCCTCATTCTAGCGCTGAGCTGTGCCTCCTGCGCACTTGCGCAGTTGGCAGACACTACGGCCTATCCAATTGGCCCTCTAACTTCATCCTCAAACAAGTGGGCGACAAAGGTCTGTGACATCACGGACTATGGAGCTGTGGCCGATGGCGAATCCGACGCAGGCCCAGCTATTCTTGCCGCCTTCGAAGCTTGTGCTTCTGGTGGTGTGGTCAATATCCCACTGGGAACATTTGCTATGGCTACCTGGGTCACATTGAGTGGTGGAAACGCATGGGCCATTAACCTGGAGGGTATCATTGTCCGAACCGGCACGGCAGGTGGAAACATGATTTACATAGAGCATAGTACTGATTTTGAAATCTACTCTTCCCGTGGCGTGGGTGCAATCCAAGGCTACGGGTACCAATTTCACGAACAAGGGGAATATGGTCCACGTCTCTTGCGTCTATATGATGGTGAGTAGGCATGATCTTAAAACAAATGTTTCGGCTAATAGTTTTCAGTGACGAACTTCGCCATCCATGACATTGCTCTTGTTGACTCCCCTGCATTCCATTTGACCCTCGATACTTGCAACCAGGGAGAGGTATACAACATGATAATCAGGGGTGGCAATGAGGGTGGTCTTGATGGTATCGACTTGTGGGGATTCGACCTCTGGGTGCATGACGTTGAAGTCACCAACAAGGATGAATGCGTTACCGTGAAAAACCCATCCAACCATATTCAGGTCGAGAATATTTACTGCAACTGGTCTGGTGGTTGCGGCATGGGTTCATTGGGCAATGGAACTGGTAAGTGGGACTATTTCGATGAAGTATCGCCAGGAAATAACTGACAACATGCTTCAAGATATCTCCAAGGTCCTCTACAACAACATCTACACCGTGAACTCGAATCAAATGTTTATGTTCAAGTGAGTCCCACATTAAATTGAACTCGGTGTGCACAGACTAAACCTCGTACTAGGAGTAATGGCGGATCCGGAGAAGGTAAGAATTGTCTTGTGGAAGTACAATGAGAAACGGTTTCACTAACGCGATCTTGGACTAGTAACTGAGGTTACCCTCCAAAATTTCATTGGGCACGAAAACGCATATTCGCTTTACCTTAACGCATACTGGTCTGACTTGGCTAATCAAGGCGGAGACGGCATTCTCTACAATTCCATCACGTTCAACAACTGGAAAGGAACATGTGCGAATGGCGCTCAGCGACCTCCGCTTTACGTCTTGTGCCCTTCGACAAACCCTTGTACCAACATCATCATTGAGGACTTTGACATGTGGACTGAATCAGGCAGCACTGAGTATTACAAGTGTGCTGATGCATGGGGTTCAGGTTATTGTCTCCATGCAGGAACGCAGCATACCGAGTATGGTACCGTGACATCCACAGTCACCTCTGCACCTTCAGGATACTCAGCAACAACAATGCCTGGGCAGCTCACCGCCGGCTTGGGAATCACCACGCCTATTGCTATCCCGACCGTTCCTAATTCCTTTTACCCAGGTGCTACACCGGCCACGCCCCGAGTTTACGGCAGCTAGACGAGACTGTGACGATGATTATTTGATTGCAATTTTAAAATTTCGCTAGGAACTGATGAGCTAGTTATTCGATAGTCGATGAGAGTCTCATTATGATTACCATTAATTAACTAAGAATATTGTCACTCAATATGATACAAGCGGGTGGTGATAACGCTTAGTGGACGGATCATGGCAGGGAGGAACAATGTAAAACGTTCCATGGCAGCAAATGGCATACAGCTACGCCAAAGGGGGTATAAAAGATGGTGACTTCTCAACTGACAGCCCATTCTCTTTTCAAGCTTTATAGTAGAAACATAGATACCGACCCAGCCAGTATTAAGATACTGCTCAAGCTGACAGTCGGTATTCCTGCCCCCCGGGCGTGGATGAATGGAGAGGGATTCGGCTGTTTTGCTGAGGTTGGAGATGTTTTAGCGGGCGTAGATACCGCGGTAGAAGATGACGGCGTGGCAACAGTACTCGATGGCATGCTTGTAGTCGCCCTGCTTGGACTCGTAAGACTGCTTGTTGATGTAGCGGTAGCAGCGCCGGCAACGAAGGAGCTGAGAATCGATGAATAGACCGATTGCTCTTGAAGAATCACGCTGACATAAGAAGTTGGAACAGCTGAGAGCTGCGCGGGAAGCGAGTTGAGATTGATTCCGCCATAGCCCGAGCAATACAGTGAGAGAGTCACAGATGAGGGAAACGATTCCATTGCCGAGTAAAACACATCGTTCGCGGCTGAAACGGTGGGGTTTTGGTTGAAACTATTGGCGGCAGACCCCAAGGCTGCATTTAACTCGTCTGATTCTATTGCGTCGAGTTGATTTAATTCATTGTTCAAAGGGCATGACGAGCTTTTGGATCAATATCAGCATTCCTTTACTTTCACTTAGCTGCTAGGAATCGCGCCTCCCCATCAGATTGTACTTGTGCACTGGCCATGACAGCAACAAACAATAGCCGGAGTAGAATCCAAATCTGATCTTTCATGATGGTGTATGTGTATGGTAACTTATAGAGCGAAAAGGTAGTTTGGTCAGAAGAGAATAGAATATCTGAAAAATGATGCTAGAGGATGTCCAAAGAATGTGTTTTTCAGATAAGGAGCTTTCCTGAATTGATAAATACGTACATTTGTAGCTTATTTGTACTAAACTACTAGTCATGCTCCATGTACAAATCAGCCATTCAAATCATGCTTCATTTGAAGCTAATTTCGGGCGAGTACACGGTAAAGCCATAGTTATAGTTAAGGCCCATAACATACAGTTCAATGGTTCATTGGCCGTGGATGTTGGACTACCTGGCTAAGCCTCAACTAGCATGTTCATGAGGCTTAAGACTAGACATGCATTGCGTGGCAAGGGTACTTCTTCCCATAACGTAATTCACGGGTAAACCGGCCACCAGCGTGCCACCAAGTTTAAAGAACCCTTATAAATAATATATCAACAACGAATAAATTTGCATTTGACTAAAGAGTAGGATTTGTACAGTGATTGCACTTATAGCCTAATTACCAGCAATTACTACACCTAGGGGCTGAGCGCTGGTGGTGCTTTGAAGCTTTATTCTGATTAGTTGCTGGAGATAGATTAGAGGCTTTGTTAAACTCTTAAGCAAGCTCTTAGCTTTTAGAAACTGTTAAAATACCCTCATTTTGTAGGGCTTTAGTATGGCAAGTATAGCACTTTCATAATTAAGTAACAGCTTTACATAGTTAATCATTTTCTTTAGCTAAAAGCACTGTGTTATGTATCTATATAAGAGATTCCTTGATTAACTGATTAAGAGCTTGATTTAATGCTATATTCTTATCTAAATTAGTTAAATTTAGAAGATCTTTAACAGATTTAGCCTGGCACTCTAGTGTATGTAAATTATATAATGTTTTAAGGCTCTAATTGGTGGTGCTTGATGTACTAGAGTGGCTTGGAGTTGGGGTAGGCTTATGTTAGAGAGTAGGTAGGAAGCGTGATAGTAAGATACGAAGTAGCTGTCAGAAGATTCAGAACGTCACAGCCAATGGATTAGACTAGTTTCACGGAAACTAATGCACGATGGAACAAAGGATTATCCGCAACCACTAGGGTTAGGGTAACATAGCAGAACATAGCAGTGATATGTTTTGATATGTCGGGAACATAGCAAAACATAGTAGTAATATATTTTGATATATTAAAGATATAATAAAATAAAGAATAACTATATTGGTAATAGGATATATAAAGACACTTATTTATTATGTAAATAGTTTTTCTCTATTGTCTTTATAAGCATATATATATAAACAAAAATCCTATACTAAATTTTCACTCAAGATTCTACTGAAATTTAGTGGGAGTTCAGAATCACCACTAGATTTACATACAAACACAGAATCAATCCAAAAACAACCCGGAAGCACCGGAAAACATTATAATCATGCCACCCAAAAATATTTGCTAGAAAAAGAGCCCCGAGAAAAATCCGGGAATAAAGATAAATAGAGCAAACATCCCCTGCCATAGATTTATATATGACAAGCAATGCAACACTAATATACAACAATTTCTTATTCCTTCTTCAAAATCTTCTTCCTTCTTCTGATCACTTATAACCTGCTAAGAGTCTTTAATTAACTATTTAACCTTAAGTATATTATTACTTAAAAACCTAGTAAACTATTACTTCCTTATTTATTTCTTAGGCATCTACCCTTTCAATATTAGAATATTATTAAACTGCTATTTAATGACAAGTTTACTCCAATCTTAATAATTAATAATCATCAGTTTATAATAATTAAAAATCCTTATTTTAAAAGAGAAGTTTTAAACAAGAAGTATAGCAAGTAATCAGTAAACACCTGTGCTATTTAGGGTTTAGATCTAAGCACTAGCTCTATTCACTCTTATAACAACTAGTAGTAGAGGAACTATAATAATAAGTAATATATCTATATCTACCCTAGCCCAGATAGCAGAGGCTATTATAATAATAGAATAATATATTATTAAGCTTGAAGAACAGCAAGCTATAAGATAGTTAATTATTAAAATAAGAAAAGTTAAATTATTTTTAAGAAAGCAAGAGACTCTTAAAGTATTTTTAGCCCAATTATATATCTATTTTAGTAATAATATTAGTAAAATTATAATTAAATAAGATAAGGTTTTTATAGCATTAAGCTTCCTCAATAGAAAAGCAATACAATAGTTTGCCCCCTATATAACTAAATAAATTAAAAACAATAATAATCAGATTAACCTTAAAACTGCCAATATATTCAGCAGCTTTACTTACTTTAAAGAGAAACTATATTAGCTATTTAAAATAGTCAACAAAAAACTTAATATAATTTATCAGATCAAAAATGTTAAATAATATAGATTAATAGAAGATTATATCTCAAAATTCCTTTAAATATTAGAATACCTCAAGTAGGGAGATTAAGAATTATAAGATTAGTTCTATAATAACCTAAAAGATAATGTAAAAGATCAAGTCTCATAGATTATACCATGACTAGATACATTCAAGAAAATAATAGAAATAGTATCATAGATTAATATAACACTATCCATGTAATAAATAGAATAAGGAAATTTTCAATATTGATTGAGATAATATATTAATATATCTTAGAAAAAGACTAGAGACAAAGATAATAATATTATTATATAAATAAATACTACACTAACTAAAGAAGAAAAGAAAAAACTAATTAAAAGGAAAGCCTGCTTTAACTATAGAATACTAGGACATTTTGCAAATAAATATTGAAAGCTAAAGAAAGTCTAAAAAACAGCTAACTAAAAATAATAATAATAGATTGTGATAGCTATTTATATATACACCCTAGATAAGAGTAGTACTAAAGAAATATTAGAAATTAACAATAAATTACTAGAGCAATACAAGAGAAGGATCCAAAAATAAGTAAAAAAGCAGAAAAGGCTACAAGAAGAAATATGAGAAGTGCTATTAGAGAATAATCACAAATCTTATATCTAAGTACCTATAGATATGTATAAGGATGCTCACTGTATGGTCCTGAGGAATAACCAGAGCTATAAGATATAAAAAAGATCATCTAAAAATAGTTATCCCAGAGGCAGCAAGCTAAGAGAAGAAGAACTAGAAGATAGTAGTAAAAGTACTAATTATAAGGATTTCTTACTAATTGAATTATTTTATACTTAATTAGTATTGTAAGGAAGTAATAAAAAGATAATAAGTCAGCTATCTAAGTATTAAGACCAAAAGAAACCCTACCTAGATCCCTATAAAAAGATTAAAAAACAACTTATAAAAATTAGATAAAAATAAATTATTAATATAGACTATATGCAGCAGAGTAATTATAAATATAATAAAATATATAATAAAGAAATATATAGAAGCAATTAAAGCTATAACACTATATAGCTGTTAGAGAGTAGGTAGGAAGCGTGATAGTAAGATACGAAGTAGCTTTATTTCGTAGGAGAACCCTAAGGGTAGGGTATGATTCGTAAGGTAGCTATTTGCTACCTTCTAAGATTCTGTCCAAATCGTAACTATTTACATATTCGATTCGTGCGCACTTCGGGTTGCTGACTCAGCAACCCTAGGGCAAAACAAAGCACGTGATATAGCTTCTATATTGAGGTTATCCCCATATCGAGCTCTCTACCTTACAGCTATCTCCCTCTTTTGGAGCTGAGTCCTCGCAGCTCGTCTCCATATCGTGTGCAGGATAGTTACAACTCATCTATAAGACAGCTATATAATAATATAATAAATTTCAAGACAACCACCTGCTATTACAGTGCAGTACTTCTTTATTTTGATTTTATTTATTAATTTTTCTTCTTCTTCTCTTCTCTACCATAAATTGCAAAGTATATATACACTTCCCTTTGCTTCTATTACTTATTTCTACTACTTTTCTTTCTCACTTTTGAATATGCGCACCTTATTTCTCTTAGTACTGCTTCTATCACTTTGTTTATAGCATATTTTAAATATTAAATAGATTTACATTTATTTTAGCTATTCAATATACCTTTGTCCTTATATTTGGTTGTATCCCTGAAGCTTACTATGCTTTATTAACATTATTTAAGCTTATACTAGGTTAAGTATTTATTCCCTCATATTATACTGCTTTCATTTCTTATTTCTTTATATTGTTAGTATTGTTTTTGGTATTGTAGCAAGTCTACTTCTTATATCGCAAGTACACTTTTAAAGTCTGTTGTTTTATATCTTTGATTTGCCTTTATAATTCAGCATAATTTATCTCCTCTTTTTTGAGTATCATCTCAACACAGCTAATGAAATATATAGGATAACTTCCCCCATAAAGCCCACTGCATTGCCCGCTTTAAAGCCTATTATGTAGGGCAGATCATCTTATACCTCCAGCTTATTTTATATCCTGGCTCTAGTGTCCTGAGGCTATTTTACTAAGCTATTAAAGAGTAGTTCAAAGGAGAAATAGGTTCTTAAATTACCTGCAGAGTCAGTGTCAAAGTGTAAGAAATAGAAGAAGAAATACTATCAACACTAAGCTATTTTATCTGAGCTATTTGAAATAGAGTCTATATCTAAGACTAAATCATCTCCTAAGTTGTCTATTAAAACCTATCTTCAAGTCCCAGTTCTGAAGATAAAAGTAGGTATAATTTATTCTTTCAGCAATATTTATTTTATGCCCTGTTATAAGTGCATTTATAGTATTATTAATGATTCATTTGCACAATATCTGAATTACTACTATAATATTAAGTATAAGATGCGAATTAGTATCAATTTATAATATAATACTTGTATATATAAGCATGTTTTACTATATATTCTAGTATATCCTATAGTGCAGTTTAGTTTATTTTCTACTGACTTGCTTTCAGATTCCTATAGAATTTATAGATAACATGAATGCTATTTACAATCAGTTTAAACTAGAGGGTTATATAAATTATGTCTAATAGATAGCTCTTAATCTCTTAAATTGTATACTAACTTCTAAGTCCAGGTCTAAAAAGCACTCCACAAAGCATGAGTTAAGTATACCTGCTTCGCCTAATTCTTCCCTTGATATTACTCCTGCTTAGATCATCTATATTACCAAAGTAGAGTACAAATTGATTATAATATTTTATAATACAGTAAAAGATCTTAATATTCTAAAAGACCTTTGTACTACAATTCATAAGTCTATTCAGGAGTAGGTTTAGTAAGATTCTTTAATGTTTCTTAATGTGCTTTGCTAATGATTTATAGGACTTACAAGGTTGAGGATAATAAATAATTTACTCTTATTTTATCTTTTATTTTGTGTGTATATACTATAATCAATCCCAATTCAGCTTTTTAATTTGGGATCTATTTCTGTTTAGGGTTGTTTGCAATTCCTGCTATTCTATTCATATAACTAGTTTAGAATTATTTACAATTCACTTGCTCTATTCTTATAATTAATTTTTATTAATAAATAATTTTTCTTCTTTATTTTGCATCTTATAATTCATATAGATTCTGTAAAAAGGTCTTGAAAGCTATAGTATCTTTAACTAATTTATAAGGCTCCCATATACATTCATTATCAAAGTATCCTTGCTATTTGATGTAATATTCACAATTCTTTAGCAGATCTTATACTATTCAAATACTCTTTACTATATACTCTAGGTGATTATCAACCAGTATCCTTTCTAGAGGTGTTAGGTTCCTAGTGCTGTCTTAAAATAGTTCAAGCAGCAAGACATGGAACATATTATATAATTTATAAAACCTTAGTAGGAATGCCAACTTATAGGCATTTATTCTCTATATATTAATCACCTAGAAGAGTCTAATCTGTTTTAAATTAAATTTCTTCTTGCCTCCTAGTAGTATGATATTCATTATTCAAAGCATGACCTAATCACTGATTTAGAACTATATATCTATGTAGTAGCAATTATAATAGTGTACTTGCACTTTGGCTGCTTTTTACAATAAGCTTTAGAGTCTAGATCTCTGCTCTTACATAGCTTTAGTATATTCTATAGTATTTCTTACTCTTTTTAATGCCTATTGTATATTTATTTCAGGGTCCTCATTAAACTCATTTTTAGATAGCGGCTGATTTTTAATATTAATTTAGATCTGACCTCAGAAACCTATAAGAGCCTCTATTAGAGTCATTCCAGTAACACTATACTTTGAATTATTATACATATACTAAGCCATAAGGATTTATCTCACCCAATCATCCTGCTCAAAGTTGATATATGTACGCATAAAATGCTCTAAGATTTAATTTTGCCTCTCTATTTGTCTATTAGTTCAAGGGTGAAACACTATAGATAGCTTGTGTTTTGTCCTGACATGCCAATAAAATATCTTCTAAAATATGGATATAAAAATCTTAGCTCAGTCACTGACTATATATTTTAAGACTATAAAGAACTTGATTAATATATTGTACAGAATCTCAGCTAAGTCTTTGGATGTAGTATCCTTTATAATAGCTAAGTAGATCATATATTTTATCAACAGTTCGACAATGATGAGGATTAAGTCATATATCTTACCTCTCCACTTTAATAATAGAAGATCTGTAATAAAGTCTAGGGTTATAATCTTAAATAGCTCACTTAGTTTTAAAAGCAGTTTTAGCAGTCTGTATTCCTTATACCAGTGTATTTTTATTTGCTAGTATAGATTGCAGATTTAGATATAGTACTGTATATTAATGTATAAACTATATCAGTGATACTTACTATTAATAACTTTATAAGTCTGTTCTAGGCTAAAATAGCCTTTTTAAGAGTTGTTATAATTTATCCTCAAGATTTCTTATCTAAATATATGGTCTAGAGGGATATATACAACACCTTTATAATATAACAGATTATCTGATCTGATTAACCAGTCTTCCTATTTCACCTCTTCTTCCAGATTTATGAGATACTTCCTTATTGATTTAGCAAGCACATCTGCTTATTAATAATAATGAATTAAGACTATAAGCTCTTCTAGCATATCTAAGTAGGCGGTCTTAGCCTATATAGCTACTAGTATTATAGACTATAAAGTCAAGATTCCTAGATTATTTGGACTACTATTGACATATTTCTGTCTTTAATATGTATTTTAAGATATTAAAGATATAAGATTGTTAATATGAGAAGAGTTCTTTTACTTCTCTAGATACATAAGAGCAGGATTTAATTTATCACTACTCTTGGTTTGAAGATATAGTTTGGGGTTTAAATAGAGTCTATGATATAGCTTCTCTTATAGGGTTAGTAGAAGAGTGATACCTGGTTCATTACTAGTATTATAGTTAGGTCTATAGCTTAGTGTATCTGTAGGATTCTTGATTCTAAGCTAGTGCTTAATATTAAAATCAAACATAGAGAGCTTCTCAGCTCAATAAACCTATCTATAATTCAGTTTCTTTATAGTTATAAAGTAGGTTAGGTTATTATGATCTATTAATACAGATATAAGTTGCACACTATCTTCAAGGTAGTGTTACTAGTACTTAAATACTTTAATAATAGTCAGTATTTCTAAATTATAGGTTTTATACCTCACTTCGGGGCCTGTTAACTTATATGAATAGTATATGATAGAGTACTAATAACTATTTCACTATAATTGACTTAGGATCCTAGAGACAATAAAGTTTAATATATTTATTTTAACCTGTAATAGTAGTTCTAGTTTAAAATGTCTTAGAAATAAAGCAGTAGTAAACTTTTCCTTAAGTAGGTTAAAAGCTCTTTGCGCCTCCTTAATCCATATAAATTTAATATTAGCTTCTTGATCTACTATTAATCCCTTCTAAGTCTATTTATAACCTTTAATTATATTAGTGAGGGGTGCAGTGATTTATAAATAGCCTTTTATAAAATAATAATAGAAATTTACAAATCTAATAAACTGAGAGATCTTCTAGATATTTTATAGAGTAGGCTAATTATAAATTATTATAACTTGTTCTAGTTTTATATACATATCTTCAGGTGATATAATAAATCTAAGGAACTAAATCTCAGTTTTCTTGAAAGTATATTTTGATAGTTTAGCATATAGCTTATACTGTTATAGCTATTCCATTACCTACTACACATTATCTATGTGCAACAATTTGTCTTATAAATAGATAATGATATTATTAAGATATGTTATATAATATATATCAAGTAGGTCAGCTAGAGTACAATTCACATATACCTAGAAAGTGGCTGGCGCATTTGCCAGACTAAATAGCATTATAGTGTACTTATAGTGCCTATAACACATACAAAATATAGTTTTCTATTCGTCACCTTCCTTAATCTGGATATAGTGGTATGCATCTCACAGATCAAGTTGGATATAGATCTTAGCTCTAGCTAATCAATCAATTATCTCACTGATAAGGGGAAGCAGGTAATAATTCTTAACTATAATTATATTTAACCCTTAATAATTGATATAGAGATATAGACTGCTGTCCTTTTTTAGCATAAACAGAATAGGAGCCCCAGCCGGGCTTTTTAATTCACGAATCCACCCCTTGACTAGGTTCTCTACAAGGTATTCTTGTAATACTTCTGATTCTTTCAGACTGAGACAGTACAGTGACCAGTATAGGGGATCCTTGCTTGATTTAATATTAATAGCATGGTTCTATTCTATATGAAGAGGTAGTTCTGTAGCTTGCTCTTCTAAGAATATGTTTGTAAAAGGCTTTATATACTCCAGAAGCTCCTTGACCTCTACTATAGCTAGTAGATTTACAGCTTCAATTAACAATTTAATAGATTTAATAATATAAGCCTAAGCTCTATCTAGTAACTCTCTCTTTGCTTTATATATAGAAATAATCTTAGGTATATTTAGGTCATAAGGGTTTGCCGGATCAGCTTCTCAATATTAGACTATACTATTTCATGAACAGTAGTACTTTAATACTACAGCTGTAGATATTTTGTCTTAGTAATACTATTCCCTCTAGATCTAGAAGATGTCTAGGTTGGCCGCAATATGCCATAGGACACTGAGAATAAGGTTGTATTTCATTATATCAACTACATAATACAATAACAATATCTTTCCCACTATATTCCTAGAGTCCAGCACAGTTACATCCAATATAGCCTTTCTATATGTGGCAATCTTGTGCCTGTCAACAGCTTCAGCCATCACAGCACACATTATAAATTGAATCTTGTTCTAATGAGCCCATAATTTGCTAATAAAGTTGCTATTAGCCATACTATCAATCAATATAAGAATCTTTACTGGTCCTTGCTCCATTTTAATATATACATAAACAGATATACAAAGCCCGTATTTTCATTATACATTTCATAAGAACAGAAGCATAGCAGTATCAAGGACCTAATTGATGAGTCACTTCTAACTCACCCACTTAGGTTTCAGTTCCAGATGCTTGTCCCAGTATTAGAGTTTAATATAGCCCTTCTTCCCATAATAGCCACACATAACATCTTTGTCTTGTTGCTACTTCTTATAGTTAGAGTTATCCAATCTGGAAAACAGTTTATCCAATTTATATTGATTACTATTATAATTTAAACTATAGGTTTACTATTTATAATCTCTTACTTATCTAGATCATTATTAATCCAAGCTTAAAGATATAAAAGGTGAGTTTCTGTCTCTGCTGCTAGAGTTATTATTACTTTAATAGTTTTATCCCTTCTAAAGCTCTACTTATCTCTCTAATAAGCCATCCTTAAGGGTCTATAGCCACACTATAAAATAGTTATAATCGTCCAGTTCATCTAAGTGTTATGAGATAGCTAAGGTACAAAGAGAGTCAAGAATCTTTGCATATAAGCGCGCCTTTTATTATGTTTTATCCAAGGGATTTAAAACATGTTGTTCCCAGCTTCTTAGATAGATATTAAAATCAGTGACAGTTTGCTACTTGTATTGCGCGGCCCTTTTAATCTTGCCTTTAGCCTTGATACTTAGGATCCTTAGGTCCTTGATATATCAGACCAAGAATGCATCAAATTTGTCCTATGTTATATTTTCTAGGTTGTGACCATCTTGTTTAAATATATACCACTTCTTAGCCACATCATCACTAAGAGTTTCTTCGGCTACTAGGATACATTTGTGATCTGTATTACTGATATTATAATACCATATATAACAACTAAAATGGTTCTATATCTTGATATTATAAACCATCTTTTTATCCACTAAATCACCTTTGAATTCCTTGATATTAACTATTGGAGGCTTCTTTTCCTGTTTCTCTATAGATAAGAACAATTCACAGCAGTGTCTTCTTACTCTAGAAGCAGCTTTGATAGATTCTTTAATCTTTATCAGGTCTCTAAGAGTATCAGATTTGATAGAAGTATTATGATTATTATTTAGCTTGTTTCTCCTACCCTAAAATAGGATAGCTATTAGCTTCAGAGGTTCTACTAATGCACAAGCCATAGCAAGTAGGATCTCAGCCTCGAGTTCCTATTCGCGTTATGCCTTTTTGTCCTTGATTTAGGCCTTAAAGGCCTATCATTGAGCCAGAGTAAAGATACAAAGCTCTTCTACCATATAGGATATAGTAGGTCTTACTAGATCAAGGATAGGATCTAGTGGAAGAGTTATTTTATTTAACTATTCAGTAATAGTCTTATTAAAGGTTTCAGCATGAATCATTACTGATTCATTCAACGTTTCCTGCTCTATTGGAGGGTTCAGAGCAGGGGTTATTATCAGTTTATAGTCTCCTATAGGAGTATTGGGAGCCTGCTGGGAGCTGAGTTGGTTACTACAACATATAGCCATTTTATTTCTTATAATTAGGCCTCCTTCTCAAGGGGAGCAAATAGACTGTTAGAGAGTAGGTAGGAAGCATAATAGTAAGATACAAAGTAGCTTTATTTCGTAGGAGAACCCTAAGGGTAGGGTATAATTCGTAAGGTAGCTATTTGCTACCTTTTAAGATTCTGTCTGAATTGTAACTATTTACATATTCGATTCGTGCGCGCTTCGGGTTGCTGACTCAGCAACCCTAGGGCGAAACGAAGCACGTGATATAGCTTCCGTGTTGAGGTTATCCCCGTATCGAGCTCTCCGCCTTACAATAGCTAATAGACAAAGAAATATTAGACTAAGGAGATAACTTATACAATTATATATCTATAAAAGCAATTTACTGAGAAGAATCTTAATATATTTAAAAAGAACATATTCAGAGATGCTTAAAGTATTATGAATAAACAAATCAACAATGCTTAATATATGGATATAACAATAAGATCCTAACAATAATCTACAAATAGATTTTAAACTCAAATAGATAACAATTATATAGTAAACAATTAGAATATATAAAGAATTGCATATATATACATTATCCCAACCTAGGAGGATGTCTATACTAGGAAGTATATTAAATAATATATTATAATAACAGATATAAGATCCACTAACTCAGCAAAAAAATCAACTAGTAGTTTCTAATAATACTAGGGATTACTGTATATACTAAGCATATATGCCCTTAAGGAAATCCTAACTACAATTATATATATAAAAAAAGTGGATATCTAGAATATATATACTTGCTATAATAAAAATACAAGACTATCTTTTGTTAGTACCATAGCTAAGGATTATATATCAACTATATACAAGATTACATCAAAGCAATTAAATAATATATATAATAATATCAGCAGAACTATTTGATAGCTGCAACAGTCAATCTAAGATATTAGATAATTATTATTTTAGTAGAAGTTAATAAAACCAAGCTATAGATATTATTAGATTCAGGAGCAACAGGAAACTATATAAGCTTTAAGATTATAATAAAGCTACACATCAGATAATAAAAAACAATATAATAGGTTAGTATTATAAGAATTAATAGAAAATCTGTTATAGAAGGATACTAGATAAAGACAGAACTAATACTTTTAAAATCAGGACTATATATAACAACTATTTTATTCAATATTATAGTAATGACTGGATACAATACAGTACTAGGAATGCTATAATTACAAGAATAAAACCCTGTTATCGACTGGATAATAGGAATAGTATCTATTAATAATCAAATCCTAAGGACTAAGTTAGAAGAATATAAAGAAATTATAAGCTTATAAGAAGGATTAAAGAATAATCTTCTAAAAGCAAGACTAGAGCAAGAGGCCAGCTTAAGTGAACTAGAGGCACAGAAAATAATACAATCTATTAGAAGAATAATAAATAAAATACAGCAAGAGCAACTTATAGAAAAGAAACCTAAGAAAGCACAATTCAAGGAAATAATACTAGAGCAGCCTAGATTAAGAAAGATAAAGAATAAAGCTACTAAAGAAATAAAAACAATCAAGCAAGCGCAATAAATAAGAAATATAAGAATATTAGAGAAGGCATCAACATCAAAACAGAAACCCAAGGAGATTTATAAACAAGAATTGAAAAAGGTACTTGCGAAGTTATCTAAGAAATACCACAACTTTATTAAACTATTTATAAAAAAGGAATACTAGTTACTAAATCATAAGAAAGAATATGAAGCAAGGATACCACTAAAACCAGGATTTACACCACCTTCAGTCAAGCAACAGCATAAATCACAAAACCAGCTAGAATTGGAAAATAGATTCATCAGAGAATTCTTAGCTATAGAATATATATATAAAGGACAAGGACCAGCATCAAGCAGATCAATATTTATATTAAAAAAGGATAGAATAGAATAACTAATTATTAATTACTAAGCATTAAATAATAAAACTAAGAATAATATAAATAAAGCACTGTATCAAGAATAGAAAAAAGATCTATTATAAGGAGCAAAGATCATAACAGTCTTTAATATTTAATAGGATTATTACAACCTTAGAACTGCCAAAGAAGATATTTAGAAAACAGCATTCTTAATAGATATAGGATTATTTGAATGGATAGTCGCACCAATAGGTTTGAAATGACTTCCTGCAGAATTTGCAAGATTTATAACACATGTATTGATCAAGTTTCTTAACAAGTTTGTGGCTGTATACTTTGATGATATTATTATCTACTCTAAAAACATTAAAGAAAATAATGAATATGTACAAGCAGTAATGACTGAACTTATAAGAGCAGGATTAACCTTCAAAATCAAGAAATATAAATTCGACACTACCACAGTCAACTATTTGGGAATGATTTATATACTAGAAGGATTGAAGATTCAACCAGAAAAAACAGACACTATTGTGAATTAGCCAACACCAATAAATGTAAAGGAATTGCAAGGATTTCTAAGAGTAAGTAGTTATATTTAACAATATCTTTAGAATTACTCTAATATTATATAACCTATAACAGAACTACTCAAGAAGGACTTTAAATTTAAATAGATAAAAGAAAGAGAAAGATTATTTAATAATATTAAAAAATTAGTTAGGAAAGTATTAATATTTATACTACATAACTTAGATAAGCTATATCTTATACAACCAGACGCATCAGGATATATATTAGGGATTATTCTTGAATAACCAAAAGATAATAGAAAATAGAGACCCATCACTTTCTATTCAAGAAAATTCACCACAGTAGAAAGGAACTACAACATTCATGACAGAGAACTACTTGTAATAGTTAAAGCATTCAAACAATAGAGACACTACCTATAAGGAGTTAAGAAAAAAACAATTATAAAAAGTAACTATTATAATCTTAAATACTTTACAACAATAAAAGAATTAGTTAGATAACAAATATAATAGGCCAAATATTTATCAAAGTTCAAGTTTTAAATTAAACATATCAAAGGAAAAGAAAATATTATTATAAATATTCTTAACAGAAGACCAGATTATAGAATAGATCTTAAACAGCTAAAAACCAACATTTTGAAAGAAGATAAAGATAGAATATAATATAATACTAAAGCAGTACTCGCCACTACAATCACTATTAATAAAATAGGATTCCACTAGCAAATGACAAAAGCAATCAAAGAAGATAAAACAATTATAACTATAATATAGAATAAAAAAGCAATGCTACAAGACAAATTAGCATTATAAAATAGATTAATACTTATTCCAAGATTAATAGTTATAGAAATCATCAAGGAATATCATGACCCACTATTACAAAGATACCAAGGAATCAATAAAACTATAGAAAAGATACAGTGATAATACTATTTCCTGAATATAAGAAGACAAGTTACAGAATATATCAACAACTACAACAGTTGTAATAGAAATAAACCAATCAACCATCAACCTTATAGAAAAATGCAACTACCAGAAATACCAGACACTCCATGGAAAAGTATTACAGTGGATTTCATACAAGGATTACTAGAATCAAAAGATCTAATTACTAGAATTCAATATACCGACACAATTGTTATTATTAACAGATTAATAAAATATATTATCATATAACTAACATCAAAGGACTTGACAGCAGAATAATATATACTACTTATGCTCAAAGAAGTATTTAGTTGGACTAGATTACTAACCAAGATCATTTTAAATCAAGACAAGCTATTCAGATCAAAATATTAGTAGATAATTACTAAAGCATATGAAATTAAGCATAGTTTATTAACAGCAAATTACCAACAAACAGATAAACCAACTGAGAGAATAATATAGTTTATTGAATAACACTTACAATATTATTTAGATTGGAACTAAGACAATTAGATAGAGATACTACTATTAGCATAATTTGTACTCAATAATGCAAAAAATATCTCAACAGGAGAAGTACCACACTTCACCAATCTAAAAAGATACCCATAAATAACATAGACTTCTATATCATCAGAAGAAAGATCCAATAAAGTAATCTTAAAGGCAATATATATACAACAAATACACAATACAATGACTAAAGATATTCAATAAGCAGAACAGAAAATAAAGTAATATTATAATATAAAGCGCAAGGACATACTAATCCTTTAAAAGGAAGAGAGAGTTTATCTTCTATAATAAATACTAGGTTTAAAAACTTTTAATATTAAAACAAAATGACCAAGCAACAAGTTTGACTCAATCAAATATAAACTATTCAGAATTATAAAGAAACTTAAAAATAACAATTATTAACTCCAGCTATCAGCAAAAATATATATATACCCAATATTTTATATATCACTATTAGAACCCACGAAAAACCCAGAAAATAGAAATGATAAAGCTGATGACAAAGAATACAAAGTAGAAAGAATTCTAGATTAAAAACAGGAAAACAGTTAGATCTACTACTTGATTAGATAGAAAAGATACTCATCAGAAGACAATTTATAGAAATCCATTATAAATTTAAATTGCTATAATAAAATTCAGGAATATCAAGCAACAATTAGTTTAGAGAAGAAAAAGCAGCAGGCTAGGAAAAATCACCTATAATCAGGTTATTAGAACCATTAGAATTAAGCATCACTACAATTAACTCTTATTTCTTACACTCTGCCTCTTATTTCATATATTCTTCTACCACCTTTCATTTTTCTTCTTTCTCTAATTTTTCTAACTCTTCAACATCTTTTATATCTATTTAAATAAATTGACTAGCATATTTTCACAATAATTTTTATTATTTATAGAGCTAAGCATACTTTACAAGAAGGGCCTTAAGTTCAGTATTTAATCTATTATTATCTATCTTAATCTTCTCTTAGGCCTTAAGCAACTTCTTCTATGTAAGATCAGATAAAGCTATATTAACACACTTACACTAATCAAATTTTATATACTTACTATAATAAAATAATATTTCAGATTTTATATAAATCTTATTTAGCAAAGAGCAATAATAACAAGAAACTAGAAGTTCAAAACTAGATTCTTTAATTTATATAACCAGGTTATCCTTTCAAATATTTACTTTTAATAATATAATTAGCTCAGGACTATAATGCGAGTATAATTATTTTAAGAACTAAAATATACTTATATTATAGATAGGAGATACAGTCTATTTATTATATTATTAAGATATCAGCCTTCAGAGAAGAAGATTATCAGAAGATTTAAAATATCACAGCCAATAGATTAGACTAGTTTTACAGAAACTAATGCACGATAGAATAAAGGATTATCCACAACCACTAGGGTTAGGGTAATATAGCAGAACATAGCAGTGATATATTCTGATATATTAGGAATATAGCAAAACATAGTAGTGATATGTTTTGATATATTAAAGACATAGCAAAATAAAGAATAACTATATTGGCAATAGGATATATAAGGACACTTATTTATTATGTAAATAGTTTTTCTCTATCGTCTTTAATTAACTATTTAATCTTGAGTATACTATTACTCAGAGACCCAGTAAACTATTACTTCCTTATTTATCTCTTAGGCATCTGCCCTTTCGATATCAGAATACCATTGAACCGCCGTTCAGTGACGAGTTTACTCCGATCTTGACGATTGACAATCATCGGTTTGCGACAGTAGCTTTATTTCGTAGGAGAACCCTAAGGGTTAGGGTATGATTTGTAAGGTAGCTATTTGCTACCTTCTAAGATTCTGTCTGAATTGTAACTATTTACATATTTGATTTGTGCGCGCTTCAGGTTGCTGACTCAGCAACTCTAGGGTAAAATAAAACATATAATATAGCTTCTATATTAAGGTTATTCCTATATCAAGCTTTTTACTTTACAGCTATTTCCCTCTTTTAGAGCTGAGTCCTTGCAGCTTATCTCTATATTATATATAGGATAATTGTAACTTATCTATAAGATAGCTATATTATTATTATTCAAGTTTATAGTCCATATGCAACGCTACAGGTTATGACAGACTCATGGGTAGCCATGGCTGGCCCCTAGGGCCCCTAGGGTTCCAGGGCTCCAGCCCCTAACAGTCTCGGGCGTAACACAAATCCGGGCTCTATCTCGCCCCCATCTGGCGCCTTCGCCGGGGACTTTTGGGCTTGCTTATAGGCCACCATGCCTATAAGGGTCCCTCGTAGTTCATAAGACACACGGGCATGCTCCACAGAGCCTAATCGTATACATTAGGCTTCATTGTAGGCATACCCCTCCCCCTATCCATCCCCGGAAGCATCCTCTTGTAGGGCTTCCCAGCCCCAGTAGTCACCGAGCTCGGCTTCCTTGGCAGCTTGTTCCTTATCCCGAAAGAGGTCAGCATCACTCACGAATTGGAGTAGCGCCTTAGTGGCCTTGGGCTCACTAAAAAGGCGTGCCTCTGGGGCATCCTCCGCCGCCGTAGGCAATGGGACTCTGGCCTCGACCAGGCCCTTATATAACGCTTGCCAGGCCCTATGGCGCTCCCGGCATTCAAATAGAATATGGGAGACCGTCTCCCGCGGCCCTCCGCAGGCCCTGCACTCTGGGGAGTCCCGGGCCTTGATCTGGTGATAGTACGCGCCTATAGGCGCATGTCCGGTTTTCAACTGGTAATAACGGCTTGCTAAGCGTTTTGGCGCCTTTGCAGCAACCCTATCCAATCCCCATCCTCTTGGCATTCTATAGGCCCTACCACGCCGGTAAGCTCCTTGTACGGCATTCTTTTGCGCCCATTCTTCCACTGCTTTCCTTCTTGCCTCAGTACAGGCCCGCCTAACGTAGGCTAATGATAGGCCTTCAAAATCGGGTCCTGCAGGCCTTATAGAGGCTCGTTTAGCGGCCTGGTCCGCCTGCTCATTTCCTTCCACCCCATTATGACCTGGAACCCATTGTATTGTCACCGGACGACCACTAAAAGCAAGCTGGGAAGCAGCCTTGTGAGCTCTAAGCGCTAGGGCCTGACCTGGCCCTGGTTCTGTCGATTGGAGGCGGTCAATAGCGGCCTGGGCATCTAGAAAAACGTAAATAGGGCCTTCGAGATCCCTATCTAGCGCCCATTCCAACGCCGCAGCTACACCTACCAGCTCCGCGTCGAAAACCTCGTAACCCGTACCCATCGGCACTTCTAGGCACTCCCATAGCGCCCCTAGCCTCCCCTGCAACGCTACTCCGGCCCCAGTACGCCCATCGTCCTGTCTGGAGCCATCTGACCACAGGGTGGTCCCTAGGCGCTCCTCTGTTACTTCCTTCAGCGCCTTCTCGGTGCTCAGAACCCGGATAGTCCCTGGGAATGCCGCTGGTGCGCATTGTAGCGTTCTCTCGATTCCACCCGATGGGTCCTTGGTCAGGCGCTCAGCTAGATGCCTAGCCAGCCTCTGGCCTATCCGCTTGGGGGGCTTGCCCCCAATTTGGGCCCATTCTCGATCGTCTAGTGGTTGCTCATAGGGTTGAACGTGGGCATCACCATGCCTAAGAGTCACTGGAAGCAGTTGCGCTGTAGGGTGCGTCTCCGGTAGCGTTAGCAGTCTAGCCACGTATTTGGCCTTTCTAGTGTCTAATAAGATGTTGGCTGGCTCTAGGGCCGCCTCACGGACTAGGGCACCCACTGGGGTCTTGGGAAACATGCCGGTGATGGCCCTAGCTTGGGTATTGATTAGGCGTTGTAGGCCTTGAGCCCACGTTTTTTGGCCTTGCCACCATAATTCAGCCCCCCATAGAGCTTGCGCTTGTACAGTAGCCTTTTCTAGCCTCCATACGAGCTCTGGGGTCAGGCCATTAGCCCTACAGAGCTTACAGAGCCTTATCTCAGTGCCCCGAGCCTTTTGCATGCTTGTAGTGTAGTGGCTCCGTAGGGTCAACCGCCTATCTAGAACCACGCCTAACCAGCGCACCGTTTCACACTGTATACTGGCTCTCACGCCCCCTACCATGATCTTAGCCCCCCGTATCTCGCGCCTATAGCGCCTATCTTGCCACCTTGCAAAGAAGGCTGCCTCTGTCTTGCCATGGTCAAATTGAATGCCATTCTCCACCCCCTATTCAATTGCAACTTTAGCAGCCTGTTGTAGGGTCTTACAGGCCTCCTTGACTGAGCTAGCCGCTGTAATAAGCCCCTGATCATCCACGAAGGATATCCCCCGTACACCCGGGACCTCTGCCTCAATGGCGGCTGCTAGCAGCCGGATATACAGCACAAAGAGGACTGGTGATACCGGTGAGCCCTGGGGCAGGCCTGAGTTTATAGGGGTCTCATCACCAGCGTGGCCGTCAATAACCAATAGGGCCCGCCGGTTGGATAAGAAGGAGTCCACCCAGCGTACGAGATCTCCGTCCATTCCCATGCCCTGGAGGCCCCCTATAAGCTTCTGCCTAACCACATGGTCAAAGGCCCCCATAATATCCATGAATAGGCACGCCCCAAGCTTACCCTCACCCCAAGCCTGTTCAATCTCACCTATAAGGCATGCTACGGCGTCCACAGCGCTTCGCTGGCGACGCCCACCAAATTGGCCCTTATGGAAGAGCCCCTAGGTCTCTGCAAAATCAGTAATAAGATCCGCCACCAGCTTCTCCGCTACCTTGCCCAGGCAATTTAATAGGCTAATAACCCTATAGGCCTTTGCTAGCGTATATAAAGGCTTCCCCGGCTTCTGGAGAAGGATTCCTTTGGCACTTTTCCACACCATGGGGTGTATCCCAAGCCTAAGGCACTGTCTCATTAGGGCTACAATGCAGGCCTGGTCTAGGCGCCAAAGAAGCCAGATAGCCTTGAAATTAAGCCTATCCATGCCTGGAGCCTTTTCCACCCCTTAGCTAAGCAAAGCCTTGCCAACTGCCGCCGCTGTAGCTAGCTCATGAGCGTGGCCAGGCCCTGAGAGTTCTATCCGTTGGATATCTTCTCCAAGGGTCTGTCCGGGTGCCTGAGGAAAAGCTTGACCCCTAAAAACAGCCTCCTTTTCTTTAAATGTGGCCGCTATTACATCCTTAGTCACTGGGTCAATTAGGGCTGGAGTGGTGCCGCTAGAGGTTGATTTAGTATAGCATAGAGCTGCCCAGCACCTTTTTTGCTCTGGAAGCGAGCCCTCATTAGTCCCCTGTAGGAAAGCCTCCCAGCATTCTCTCTTAGCGCGTCTTATCGCGGTATAGTAGGTCCTCCGGGCCTCTTGGACATCTCTCCTGCTAATATCACCTGCTTGATATGCCCTATAGGCCTTAGAATAGGCGCTCCGGGCCTCCACCATCTGGGGCCCCCACCAGCGCTTAGAGCGTGCATATAGCCTAATACGTTTGGCATGTTCGTCAAGCACGTCTGTAAGGGTCCTCTCTACCTAATCTGCCTCGTCCTCCACGTCCGATAACAAGCACCCATCTGTTAGGGGTGGTCTAGTGCCTCGAAGGCCTCTCCAGGTGCGCTCAATAGCGCTAAAGACCTCCTCATCCTCTAATAATAGGTCTATCTGCCACCCCGTTATCGTCACTCCTCCAGGCCCACCCTCTTCCTCCGGGGACTCCCATGAGGCCCATATAACAACGTGATCAGACACCGTAGCGCCTTCCTTATCCACTACCCAGCTCTCTAGGGGTCCTAGTGCTTGATTACTAATTGTAAGATCAATAATCGAGGTGCTAGGCACCTTCTCACCCCTAATCCCATCCCTAGAGCTACCTATTTTCCAGGGCCTTGTAGGCACATCCAGCTCATTATTAACAAATAGGTCATGCTTTTTAATAAGCCTTTCTAGGGGCTCTGCATCCTTCCTCTGCTCATTAAGGCTGTTCCATACAGGGCTATGAGCGTTAAAATCCCCAAGAATTAGGCACCGTCCCCTAAAGATTAGGTCCCAATTGACGTCTGTAAGGGCCCTCCAGGTGTGCTGGAAAGACCCTGTATACGTATATCGAGGCCCCAGCATGTTATCGTAACAATTCACCACCCTGGTGCGCCTGCTGCGCTCCACCACGTCCACCACTATAAAATAGGGGTGATTTATAAGGTCCGTCCGGGCCTCAATAACCACTTTATTCACTATATCCTTTCTTACCGCAGTCACCACCCGGGCATGCTTCCGGGGGCCCTCTGGCCAGTAGAATAAGAACCCTAGGTGGCTAACCTCACCATTACCACTAAGGGGCTCCTGGAGACATGCTATTACTACCCCTGCCTCCAAGGCTGCTTCTAGCGCTGTATGTACGATAGCGCTAGCTCGAGCACAATTGTGTTGAAGCACTAACATGATTCCTGGCTCATGGGCGTGTCAGAGTCGTCTGAGGCCCCTATAGCTGGCCTATCAGTGCCTAGAGGGCCCGTAGCCTCCAGGGTTAATGGGGGCCTTGGGGGGATTACCGCTAGGGTCTCATTTGGTGGGATAAGGTGCTGGAGCTTCCGGTTTCTTGCTTGCTGGATAGCCTGCTTCCTCACCTGCCTAATTTTAGGGCACTTAGGCGATATGGCCTCATGGGGCCCATTGCAATTAGCACACCTAATCTAGCTATGTTAGCAGGGCTTGCCCAGCCCAATACTGCAGCCTATAACGTTGCACCCGTGGCTCAGAGCCTCGTGGTCCCCGGCGCAGATCGTACACCTTGGGGGGCTGTTTCTGCACTCTAAGTGGCTAGCGTGCCCAATTCCGCAGCAGCGTATACAGACGCTCTCTGGGTTAGTGTCCCAGTAGGCCTCCGTAGCGTAGTAGTGGCCCCCAAATCGCAAGCGCCCTTTTAGCATCCTTCGGGCCTCATCCTTTGAGCCAACTGTCACCACTATAGTAGCAAATAGGCGCCCCCCAGCCCTTATATTTCTAGGGCTCTTAAGCCAGGTGGGGTCCCACTTGAGCTTATATAATGTCTCATATTCAATTTCTTCCCAGGCCATCTCCAGGCCATGGCTGCTATTCATATAGCGCCTTATAGGGACTCCATGGACCTTAATTCATTGCCACTGCTCGCTAACCTCCACCGAGATGACCGCTATATCAACCTCTCGTACGGCAGCTATAAGCATATCGTTATAGGCTGGCACCACTAAGCCACTAGGGGCTCCTTCCTTAAGAAGCACTGTCAGGTGCCCCGAGGCTGCGTATCCGGCATTGACCGCCCGTATGAAATCTGGCAATCCGGCACCTACGAACGCTCGGTTGAGCGCCAGCTGGATATCCCGGGTGTCATACCTCGCCGTAGTGGTAGGTGCTTGACGCCTAAAAATTAGGCGTCTTTCCTCCTTGCTCCGGGTGTTAATAGGCTTCGCTGGTGGTTGTCCAGGCTTGCTAGATGCTATAAGCTTCGTTTTCTGCCTCCCATACTGCACTGTTTTCCATTCCCCAGCATTGGCCTGTTGGGCGTCTCCAGCGGCTATTACCCAGCTCTTGGGAGCTGGCTTCGGGGGCGGGAGCAGGGCCGGTGGTAAGGATTTAGTGGTTGGAGCCGCCTGTGTGGGTTGAGCAGTTGGAGCCGTGCCTTGGGTGCTCTCTGGCGCTGGTGAGACATAGTTTTGATGGTTTCTCACGCTTTGATATTGGGGTGGGTCACGACATCCAATTAGGCTAGGCACTAGCTCACTAGCTGCGGGGGCTTGTCCATTTTAGGCAGGCGCTAGTCCTTTTCCGGGGACGGGGCTTGGCGGCGAGCTGCTTACCCCAACATCATGCAGTGGGGGAGCGCTGGGTGCTGGGTTTGCTATAGGCTGCAGCGCCTGTACAGTCTTCTCTAGGAGGTCAATCCTTGTGATACAGGCCTGCACAAGGCCCATGTAGGCCTTGAGCACGTCCTCCTCCTTAGCTAGTCGGGCTTCGATAGGCACCATGGCCCCTATAACATAGTCCTTTAGAGGCCCTGGGACCACCATGTAGGTGCTTGCGCCGCTTGAGTCCTGCCGCGTGCATTTTTAGCGGCTGCCCCCTGTAAAATCAAGGTTAGCGATACCGTTGATAGCCCCATCCAGTCCCTGTACGGCCTCAGCGAGTCCCAAGACCAGCTGCTCTCCAGGGGTTGCTCCGGTGGCTTGGGGCGTCATTTGGGCCTGTAGTGCCGTCTCGAGGCCTCTCTCTAGCCATTCATCCGAGCCTGCTGGGCGGTCTTGACCGCCACTCGGTCTTTGGAACCTTAGGGGTGCCTCTGGGGCCCCATTTCCTGGCGTTTGGGACGGGTGGCCGCTAAGGCCCCCCGTCCCAGCCCCTGTTGAACTAGGGACTCCAGGCCCCTCTGGGGGTCCCTGTGGTGTCTCCATAGGGGTTTCTCGGTGCTGAGAAGCCTATAAGGCTCTCTAGAACGTGTAAAAAGCGTTGTTTTTCAAAAAGTGCCGAAACTCGTGTTCCGGCCGTTTTACCAATATACTAGTTAATATATTAGCTAAGATAGCTATATAATAATATAATAAATTTTAAAATAATTATCTGCTATTATAATATAGTACTTTTTTATTTTGATTTTATTTATTAATTTTTTTTTTTCTTCTCTTCTTTACTATAAATTATAAAGTATATATATACTTCTCTTTACTTCTATTATTTATTTTTGTTATTTTTCTTTTTTACTTCTAAATATATATATCTTATTTCTCTTAATACTATTTCTATTACTTTATTTATAGTGTATTTTAAGTATTAAGCAGATTTATACTTATTTTAGCTATTTGATATACCTTTATTCTTATATTTAGATATATTTTTAAAGCTTGTTATGCTTTATCAATATTATTTAAGTTTATATTAAATTAAGTATTTATTTTCTTATATTATACTACTTTTATTTCTTATTTCTTTATATTATTAATATTATTTCTAATATTATAGCAAGTCTACTTCTTATATTATAAATACACTTTTAAAGTCTATTATTTTATGTTTTTGATTTACTTTTATAATTTAGTACAATTTATTCCCTTTTTTTTAAGTATTATCTCAATATAGCTAATAAAATATATAAGATAACTTCCTTTATAAAGGCTACTATATTGCCTATTTTAAAGTCTATTATATAGGGTAGATCACTTTATATTTTTAGCTTATTTTATGTTCTAGCTCCAGTGTTCTAAGACTATTTTATTAAACTATTAAAAAGTAGTTTAAAGAAAAAATAAGTTCTTGAATTACTTATAGAGTTAGTATTAAAGTATAAAAAATAAAAGAAGAAATACTATTAATGCTAAATTATTTTATTTAAGCTGTTTAAAGCAGGGTCTATATCTAAGATTAAATCACCTCCTAAGTTATCTATTAAAACCTATCTTTAAGTCTTAATTCTGAAGATAAAGATAGATATAATTTATCCTTTTAGTAATATTTATTCTATACTCTATTATAAGTATATTCATAGTATTATTAATAATTTATTTGTATAATATCTAAATCATTACTATAATATCAAATATAAGATATAAATTAGTATTAACTTATAATATAGTATTTATATATACAAGCATATTTTATTATATATTCTAGTATATCTTATAGTACAGTTCAGTTTGTTTCCTATTGACTTGCTTTTAGATTCCTATAGAATTCATGGATAATATAAACACTGTTTATAATCAATTTGAACTAGAAGATTACATAAATTATATCTAATAAATAGCTCTTGATCTTTTAAATTATATATTAATTCCTGAGTCTAGGTCCAAGAAATGCTTTATAAAGTGTGAATTAAGTATATCTACTTCACCTAGTTCTTTCTTTGATATCACTCCTACTCTAATCATCTATATTATTAAAGTAGAGTATAAATCAGTTATGATATTTTATAGTATAGTAAAGGATCTTGATATTCTAAAGGACCTTTATATTATAATTTATAAGTCTATTCAGGAATAGGTTCAGTAAGATTTTTTAATATTTCTTAATATATTTTATTAATAATTTATAGAACTTACAAAGTTAAGGATAATAAGTGATTTACTCTTATTTCATCTTCTATTTTATATATATATATTACAATCAACCCTAATTCAGCTTTTCAATTCAGGATCTATTTCTGTTTGAGGTTGTTTATAATTCTTACTATTCTATTCATATAACTAGTTTAGAATTATTTATAATTATAAGCATATATATTGAACAAAACCTATAACCAAAGAATAAAGCTCTATCAAACCCTACAAGTCACGGTCTTACAACAGAGTTCATTTAAAGTTCATAATAACTATACAAAAAGCAATACAAATATGAAACTATACTGAAACCAATATAAAACAGACATCTGTTTTGCAGCTGAAAATTATGCAATATAAAAAATAACTATCAGTTTTAGATCTACATAAAATCATCCAATTGATTTGAAATCAAAAATATTGATTTGAAATCAAAAATATTGATTTGAAATCAAAAATATTGATTTGAAATCAAGAATATTGATTTGAAATTAAGAATATTGATTTGAAATCAAGAATGTTGATTTGAAATCAAGAATATGGATTAAAAATCAAGAATATTAATAAATATAAATATAGGCAACATTCCCTACCATAGAC
>JBBVQN010000074.1:0-75192 GCA_038993655.1 Talaromyces verruculosus | reverse complement strand
GGAATCGCACTTAGCAATGAGAACAGACAGACGAATATTACAACGATTTTCCTGCATATATTGTCTCCTTCTCTCCTTTGGTGCTAGTGGTAAAAATCCTCCAATAGGCATTTAGGGTTAGGGCTGTTTATGAAGATTGAGATTTGTCAGCAGTATAGGATCCACTTGTAGTTTTAGCAGATCGTCAGCTGGAATTCAACCTTCTTTTAATAATCTATCCAGCTGAGTGTTCTTCTCACTACTTGCAGTTTATAGATCTTGCGATATCGAAATGGCCGCAGCCGGGATGCAAAAGCCAACGATGGTAGCTCTAGAATTTGTGAATATCACCAATCCGGCTGAGATCCACGACCCACAGAACCAGAGCGTGATTCGCCGAAAAGCAAGAAAGAGGGACAGTAAAAAGACTCTATCTCGTCAAAAAACATCACAGATTATCAAAACATCACAAAGTCTTGGGCCTAGTAACGATGAGCCTCCAGAGCAGGATGTATCTACGGGGGCATATAGTCGTCCACGATTCGATATAACAACATATCCGGCACGGCCATTCCCCATGAAACTGAGTTCCCGAGCTGCACAAATAGTCACGTTCTTCATGCAAGGAGGCGACGGAAATTACTGTCCACTGAAAGAGCTCTGGTGGAACATGGGCCTCTTGGACTCCACGGCGTTCCTCATCACCCTGGCAAATGTCTCCAGGGTGATCGGTCGATACACTCCTTGTGGACTCATAGAAACCCCTGAAGCAATCACATATTACACCAAATCAGTCCGGGCCCTTCAGAGAAGAATAGACAGCCTCGAGGAACGGTTGAGTGAAGGCGTCATTGTGGCTGTTCTTGAATTTGCGTACTACGATGTAAGCCAAGTTCTTCGTCCATTATCTCAGATTAATGAGGATTACTGACAGGGATATTAAAGTTTGTCTCGCAAAATCTCCCACGATGGCTCATTCATATGAACGGCTTTCATGCTATTATAGCTCGTCGCGGAGGTATTCAAACTCTAAAATCATCTTATATGATTCTACTCCTCTGTTTTTGGTATGTCACTATTCTTCTATATCTCAGATCTCAAAATTTATGATTCTTCTACACAGGATTGATGTTTCGGGCTCTTTTATATTTGACAGAAAACCATATTTTGCTCCACCTTACCATCTTTTACACGACATGAAACAGACCTCACCACCAAGCCCACTACTTGTCGAGTGGATTGATAATCTTCCGGAACTTTTGGAAGCTATCGCTTTCTTATGTGAGGCGGCAAACTTGGCAGCATTTATCGATACACACTTCAATGGTTGCCAAGTCATGGAAGACGACAAATTCCTGAGCAGGACCTTTAACATCTATGTTCATAAACTTCTATCATTGCCGCGGCTTGACGACTTCCCTGGAACCGGTTCATTCGCTCCACACCTTGTAGTTCAAGAAGCTGTACGTCGGGCATGTATGATTTTATTTGCTCTTTTGAGAGAGAGATTCTCAATCATACCAAGCGGCTTTCATGAACATAAAAGTCTGTTAAAAGAACTTCTTCTGCAGCATGAAATTGACTGGACACCCTACTTGAAGCTGCGCTTGTGGGTTCTGGCAATAGCAGCACTTGCTGCTGATGGTGAGGAGGTCCAATGGTACGTTCACGAAATATGCGGGACTGCAACGCAGTTGGGATTTCTTGAATGGGATGAAGTGCTGGATATTTTACAGCAAATTCTTTGGATGGGAGAAACGTTCAAGAATGAGGAGAATTCACTCAGGGAGAGGTTTGGACTGGTGGATAGCTTTTGAGAAGCAATTTAACAATGTTTATTTCTGATATACTCCACTTAAAAAATGTGGCTGACAAGCTCAACCTATACAGAAAAAACGCACGCGACTACATCTTTGCAACTAATGCCAATTAAACTTCTGTCTTATCCTGTTGATGGCACAAACTGCCACTTCTCATAGAGCTGTAATGCCACCACTAGCCGAAACATGCTGGGCCGTGATCCAGCGTGCTTTCTCCGAGACGATCAAAAGTACACTATCCCCAATATCTTCAATCGTGCCAGTTCTATAGGCAGCCCTTGTCAGATCTAACATTGGATCCACTGCTATTTTTCGGAACTCCGGATCATCGGGGATAATGTCGGTTTCAACGAGACCTGGGCCAATGGAGTTGACAGTGATTCCACGGCTCTTGCCAAACTGTATAGTCAAATTAGCTTTGATTGTTGTCTGGAGAATTGCAAGTCAAACATATTATTACCTCTCCAGCCCATACGGCTGTCAAATAATCAAGAGCAGCCTTTGAGGTGCCGTATACATTATAGGCTGCCAAAGGCATCTTCGCTGATGTAGATGAGATGTTGATTATGCGACCTCCAGCGGGCATATGCGGAACAACGGCCCGGACCATGAACATAGGACCGTAAAGGTTGACCTCAAATGTCTGTCTGATTTGTTCCGTTGTTAGGTCCATGGTTAAGCCCACGTGTCCAATTCCAGCGTTGTTCACTACATATACTCGTCAATAAGGAACAAAACTTGTCGTGTCACTTTAACAAAGAAATATATGGATGGCTCACCCAGAATATCAATGTGGTCCGTCTCAAAAGCCTTGAGAGTACCCTCGACAAGTTTCTTTGCCCCTTCTTCGTCAACGAATGCTCTGATAATAGTAGCCTTACCGCCTGCGTCCCTAATCTTCTGTGCAACTTTTTCAGCACGCGCTGTCGAGGACTCCGAGACATAGTTGATCGTCACAGCGGCACCATTACGGGCCAAGGCAAAAGCTATACCAGCACCGATGCCATTTTCTCGACCAGAGCCAGTAACAATGGCAACTTTTCCGGCGAGTGAGAGAGTATCGGCAAGCATCTTGACAGCTTTTTTTTATTGTTTCTCTGGATGAAGACTTGGGAACGTTGATGGTAGGAGCATGTATATTGATCGAGTCGTTGATTTGAAACGTGTCTCTGCAGGAGGGGGTTGCTCAATATATACCCATTGTTCTGCTTGAGTACTTGTCTTCTTCGCAACGATAATCTTCCGAACCTCTTTGTCAGATCCTGAATCGAGACTTTCCTAATTCGGAAAGTCTCAGAAGCTTTTCGAGCGGAGTGGGGCTTCTCCGCCAATAAGAGCCTTAGGCCTAACCCGACATCTATGCGCTAACCCGAAATGGAATATCACAATGGGTGCCGGAGGAATCAGGGAGCATCGGACAATAAATTTGTTTCGTCCACTCGTATAGATAGATCAGCAAGGAGATCGATAAAGATTCCTAAAGACTGGCATTGTTTGCATCTTTTCCATTCACTGCGTGGTCTCACCGTGGGGGCCGTGTGCATCATGAGGCTCGGTTTTAAATCAACATTCCGGTTCACTTTCCGGCTCTCCATGCTAGATACACAAATCACCTGCCGCTACGCATGCCTTAATAGGGTATGTCGTCCAGTAAATGGCAAGTGGGAAACTTTTTTTAATTTGATGTTCTGGCCCTAGACACACGTACATGCGTTTAGCCATAACTATGATGATGGCATCCCAGTCGTTAATTTGATTAAGAAACAAACTCCATCTCTTGACAGGATCTTGGATCGTACTTGTATTGAACATTAGCCCAAACTCTCTAGTCACCAATGCTTGGCTATCAATGTCATTATTCGTAACTTCTTTTTCGATTCTCTGCATCCTCCATTCCTTTGTCCTCTGGAAGGATCTCGGAATATATAAAACTAACCCTGAATCGTGCCTAATATTTAATGCTCTCAGGTCTCGAGGTCCAGGGGTCCACTCTCCATGGATAATACTAGCATCAATTCTGATCCGGTTTCATATCAATGATATGTTGTGCCTCCCAATCACTGGCTACCCATATAAGCTTGAGATAGATCTACTAAGATCGTGACGATTGATACCATTATGAACCACCGATATGGATAAACGATGCCCACAAAAGTGGCTTGTCAGGTCGCTCGACCCGAACAACACATAGCGCCTCATGCAAAGCCTGGGCGACAGGCCAAGGATTTACTTTGGCACCTTCAGAATCTCTCTTTAGCCGAAAAAACTCGCGATAAAAGTGGTCCGCGATTTGGAGGCAGACATCATCTCTTTGCTGCCATAAACTCGCAATCACGTTTTTGAATCCAGCTAGCTGGAAGCCAGAGGCAATATGGATATTCTCATCTGCAAGTGTTAGCACGCTCGTAGCGGCGCTAGAGCAAGCGGAGATATAGGCCAGATCTGCTTTTGGGCTCCGGTTATTGAGTAGATCGGTCACGGATAAAGTTGCAGCCATCGATTTTCGGTTGCGGTCTGTTTCACATAGCAGCAGGTGGCTTTAAAAAGGCTCCTCATAATTTGACACCGCATGACAGGCAAAGTGAACCACGTTGTGATGCGGTAATTGTTCCAAGACTTGTCTAGGATTCGGTCGATCGATAGCGTTGCACTAATGGCGTTCGTACGGGCTACAGATGTAATCTTTTCTGCTTCCTTAATGACGTTAATTAAAGGCGTTGCCCCCGCTGTTTTATCCATAGTGGCAATGAGGACTGAATCCTAACGATGATGTGGACGCGATTTCGTTTCTGTGACATAGTCCAAGGAGCGTAGACTCGCAGAATAAGATGAAATTGCCTGACTGACGGTATTCTCACTGGATCCTGGCGAATGATCACCTGCTGCATGGAAAGGGGCGCCACTGAGAATTCCAACACCCATCCAGCGGATATGGGGCATATTAGTGGAAGACGGTCGGTTCTGATCGTTATTGGTTTTGATATGACATAATATTGGATGCACAACAGCAGTCCATAACCATAGAAGCGTCTCCTGAAAACGCTTATTACAGGCAGAAAATGTGCGAAGTGTCCCAGAATAGATTTTATTCGATGGTGTGCCCAAGTGTAAAAGAGCGGATGTCGATGTAAGTCCTGGCAGAGGAAGAGCATCAATGCCGGTTGACTGGATAATAATAGAGCTGCCTCGGTTCACAGTATTACTACAAAACACAAATACAATAGGCCCAGATGCTGCCAATTGCAAGTTTCTTCGAACAGACGGCGGACGCAAGAAGTCTTCAAAGCCGGCTTGCTCTCTAATAGTAGTCAAGAGGGAAGTCATCTCGGCTTCAATTTGCTGTAAACCTGATCGATCGTACACCTGGTCTTCGGCACTCCTGGATAAAACGGGTGTGCTATGACGCATACTGTAGACTCTATCATTTTGCAGGCTGCGAAAGGAAGCACTAGGACTGCTAGCAGTAGCGTAGTCAAGTTGCATTCGGAGTTCATTGAACCTTCGCTCGAGATCCGGGTTAAGGACGCCAAGGTGAGATACATCTCTTCGACAATCTATTGTGAATCCCATAATGACACCGCGACATAGCTCGAGGAGTTGGAGCGCACGATATGCACCCTTACCAGCTTGCAACGATGCTGTTGCACAATCTGCCGCAAAACCAGAGAAGAACCCAAGAAGATGTTGCTTGTCCTTATGATCCAACCACGAAGGGGTGACTTCTGTGACAAATTCAACTGCGCTGCTCAACAGATCAGCGGCGTCATTCCACTTTTCTCCATCCATATAGACCCTAGCAGCCAAATGAGCAGCTTGAAGTCGAAAGGCTGGAGGCCCTTTGTCATTGGTCCACGCTTTAAAACAAGCTTGGACACAGAGTTCCAAAAGACCATTTCGGTCACTTCCTGGGATTCTTAATGTCATGAAAAGCATTCCTCCAAGATCGAGTGATAGCTCTGTGACCCAATAATTCCCAGCCTCTGTCAGTTTGATTGCTTGTTCTGCGTACATGATCGCAGAATCAAGATATTTCACGTCTTGTGAATGTTCATATTTTTGCAAGCAAGATTGCTGAGGCATCATAGGGGAGACAATAGAACCCAATGTCCAAAGTGTTCTGTTGATCTTCAAGTACGGCTTCCTCAGCTAAAGAAACGGCTCGATCAAGGTCTTCCACATTCCTTTCTACCCTGTATCTGAGTAGAAGTGCATTTGCAAGGTTTATTTTTTCTGCTTCAAGGGTTATTTGTTCTATCAATCGAATCGCAATGTCAATATGCTCCTTCCTCTTCGTCCTTCCATAGGGATCTTGGTATATTAGTGTCACGTTATTTCCATGCTTGTCGATAGCTCTATTGTCCGAACTAGTATCATGGCCCATTTGTTGTATGGCCATGTCTCCAAAAGTCGCAGCCTGTTTGATGTCTTCTAACTGGCCCGTTCTGCGAAAGCGCAATCGCAGCATCATCCCCAAGGCTCCAGGCACGGTTGACTTATCGCGAAGATTCTTGGCGTAATGTATATCCTTAACTGCTTGACGCATGAGTTTGATCCCCTTGTCAAGTGCTTCTGCATCTCCAAGATACTGGTATTTCGATTTCATGACGTCTGCGACGAGCACGGCTCTCTCGACCTGAGAAGTTTGCTTAGGATCAAATCTGTCGGCTTCAGGTTCTATTTCAAGTGCAAGACCACAAGCTTTGTGCAGATCTTTGGGATCTTTGCGCTTCAAAAAGCGTGCTCTCGTAAGCTGACACAGCATCATCTTAAAATACAACCATTCTTTACTACTGCTTGCAACCTTGCCAACGGCATCTTCGAGCTTTTGATATGTTTCATCATTGCTTTTCGATGTGCCTGTGATGAGGTCTTTCTCCGATCGTATGTGTAAATTCAGACGGAGCGCGGAAGCAGGTTCACTACTCCCGTTAGGAAAGCAATCTACTGCTTTATCTGACATATCGATGGCTTCGTTAAGAATTGTAAGGGCATCTCTTTGCCCATCTTTCTGAAGGAATTCTTTGTATAGTGCCGCGGAACCAAGTTGAAATTCCTTGCCATCGGGCTTGTTATCCTTTGAGAATTTTATGCTAAGAATTGCATTCCTTATCTGGTCACGACTGAGGGTCTCGTTCCTGAAATCCAATGCATAATTCAGGATCGGAAATCTGTATTGCACTTGAGGCTCTGGAGCTCCCCTCGGTCTTGCTTTCCTCTGAGCCTATTCTCAATGTATTCCTCGCAGAGTTAGAGTGGAGATATAGAATAAAAAATATAAGAACAAGCATGTACGGAAACAACAGTGGAGGTCTTTACTCACCATGCCAATGATACGTGCCACATTAGTCATATGATGTGTCCTATTTCCCCCAGTCCCTACCTCTATTTTCCCGTGACTCGCTGGACTATACCATGCGAGTCTATATGTCACAAAGGGGCAATCTTCTAAGAAACGAGTGATGGACTCAAGGAAGTTCGAGCATTCGTACTCCAGATATCCATTATGGATACTAGTCATCATTGCATCTCGCACATCAACAAATTCCAGTTCCAGCAGTTTCCGATATAATTCCACGAAGAGGTAAGTTAACGAGTCTGTCTGTCGGAGAAGAGACGACCGTTCGGCGTTTTCCGTTGCAGTCACGCTTGAAGCCCGTAGCCGCTGGATGATTTGGTATAAAACAAAAATCAAGTCAATATGGTCCCCGGTGTTCCGGTATTTGAGAACGAGGAACCTTTCATATTGGTCTTCCTTCATGGCCCGTTCATTGCCTTGGGGCAAATCATCGATTTCGTCCCCAAGTGCATCTACTACGTTCCGTAAAGCAATGCTCGTTCCGGTCCTTAGTAGTTCCGCCTGTAAACACTCTGTCAAGGTTGCATTAGTATATCGGCGGAAGATTTTCATAGGTTTGGCTAATCGCCACGCGCGCGATGCATATTCGCGTGCCTTCTGGAGATCGCCAGCCTGTTTGGAGGCATGATAGGTAATCAGGAGAGCAACAGCCAAATTATGCAACCGTTTCAAATCTGTCACCCAATCTACTGATGGATGGATAACGGCCTCCTTTGACCGCGCCCTTGCTTCATCCATATCGCGCCAGAAGTTTGTGTGACAGAAACCTGTAAATGCAATATTCGCGCTATTCGATAACAGGGCAACAAGCCGATGGTCATTATCCTTGCAAAGTGCCAATGCTTTCGCGTTGAGTTCTTCTGCCCGTGCTCTATAACCCATTTCCTTTGTTCTTTCGAATAGTGAAACGAGCTGCACACTAAGCTGATGTAGACATTCTATTTTGCTAGTTGGACTTTCCAGTGACATATCTGATATTGCAGCTTCTCTCGCAGATATGGCTTCCAAAAGGTCTTTTTCGTCGTCGCACAAACAGAAACGCGCGTATAAATATCTCGAAAGATTATAAAGCCTCCAGAAGTGATACGCATCGGTTCTCATATGAGAAGTGATAACACACTGCATGATCTCGATACTCTCATCAATATCTTTTTGCTCTGCAGTAATTATAAACCGGGCGTGAAGGAGCCTAGCAACGGTCTCTAACTCTGTGATGGTATCGCCAAGAATTGCATCTGAAGGCAGCAAGTGTTCTGGACACATTGACCGTTTCTGCGCAACAGCCTCGTCGACGTCAACAATGGAATGCGATTTATCATAGCGCCTCATGAGAACTTCTCTCAAGATCCGGCTCAATCTTATGCGGTCTTCCGCCGATACAACAGTCAAATCGAGAAGTCGCCTGTAGGTACTCATGGCTTCGTCATGTGGCTGAAGCGTGAGGAAACAGGGCTCGGATAAGCAAGCCTTGAGTTCTGCAATTTCCTTTTGTCTCCAGTTGAAGTCCATCTTTCTGTCCGGTAATCTTCGAAAGCTGGAAAGAACGTGGAGGAAGATGCGTTTTCCTCTCTAACAGACCATCGTAGGTAAATTTATACCCCAAGCCATGAGCGTTTCAGAGGTGGCTACGGTTATAGAATGTCATTGGCTGAGTATGCATGTGGCAAGGCTGGGCTGAACGCAAGGATGAAATGCCGGAGCGGGGTTCGCTTGAAGACTATCGACAGTGGCCTGGAAGATTATCTACCTACTAACTGCTCATGCACAGAGTTCAGAAAGCTCTATTACGTTTGCATCAGACATGGATTCTCAAATCTCCGGACGCTTTCACAGTTCAGTGTACACGTATCGCGAGCGGCCAGAACGTCACGCACTTCCAGAGATACAGGAATGGCTTCGTAGCGCAACTCATCTTAAACTCACCCCATACGAGGTTCGCTTGTCCCGCGAATATGGTGTTATTTGAGGAGTAACGACTAACCGCGGTCACAAACGACTCTTATGTTTCAGCTACCGCTAGAGGTTGACAATTACGAGCCAGAGAACGATATCAAAACCGTATCCCCGAATCTCAATCGACTTTTACAGCAGCTATCCCACAAAATCACTCCGGAGAGGACAACCTCTTCAAACGCCAATGCCAGTTCCGAAAAGAGCGCTTCGTCTGTGGAAAAAGCCATGGATATCAATCTGCCAATGCGAGATAGAATTCATTTCCCATCTTCATCTCCTTGGAAATTCCCTTGGAGCTTACTCCCAATCATGACACGTTCCTCGTTGACCGCAGAAGATTCGACTATAATTACCCTATCATCCCGCGTTATAGAGACCGAGCTCTTCTTCGAAAAATGCAAATCCGCTCTTCGGAACTATTTCCCCCCGATTTCCCCCAATGGTCCGCCCGAGAATACGTCCCCACGGTATCTCAGCCTGATCAGAGTGAAGGAGATAGAATGTTGGTATATGACGGGTTTAGTGCGGAACTTTATTATAGATACGCATCAGCATTGAAGAAGGGTCTAGTTCCCATTGTTCCTATGCCGTATAAGGATGATGATATGAAACGTGTTTTGATTGAGAAAGGTGTCTTGACGACTGAGAAAGCTGACAGCATGGTATGCAATAACGGCCGCAACTCTTGGAGAGGTCCGACGGAGGGGAAGAAAGATAAAAAACATGAGCAAGAAATGAGTAGAATTATGAATGCGAATTAGAGGCTTTTTTACCATAACAAGTGAACTACATTCTATATGAAACTTTTGTAGATAAAAATTGATAAGTGAATTAGTGATCACCGATCTGAAACACATTTTCTGAAGCTTAAAGTGTGGCTTAGCTAGGATGCATAAAATAAACAAGAAGGCCAAGTACATGGTCAAATGGCTGGCACAGCCTTCCTGGGGTCACTTAAGTGGCGGGAAAAGAAAGACCAAATATTTCTTCGTCTTTTTCTTTCGAAGCCTATCCTTCAAAATCAGGCTCAGTACGTAGAGGATGTTACAATATGCCTCGCTCAAAGCTTGTCCTCCAACACCAGCTTCTACCCATCGAGAACGTCTTGTTGGGACGGTTCATAACGGATATTGACTTTCCTCAGCGACAATTTCACAATCCGTTTCCCAACATGAACGAAATCAACTCCACCGTCCTCATTCAGCGTGATGTCACTGAAATTCTACACAATGAGCACTCTACAGCATTGGTGGTAATATCACGGAACTTCTTCAGCTATTCCGGGGAAAATATAGAGACCTGGGAACACAGGTACAAGCAACCGCCTCCGCCACATACGAGATGCAACAATGGGAAACAGTGTACAAAAAAGCCTGCTCACTCACTACTACTAGAAAATGGATGGAAACGGCGATTGAAGAGGACAAACCTGTTTTCTTTATCGTCGGTTATCGTACATTCATCAATCCTTCCCTCACTGAGACGGCAGATTGGGGTGGCCGCAACAGTATCCAGATTCAGATGCCAGTTTGTTCGGTAGTAGAGGCCAACTTACTCCCTGGTAAGGCTGGGAAATGTCCTAGATCCTTCTGTCGGGAGGTCAAAAGAGCAGGTTGTGACATCATATCGCTCTTACAATGCCGATGGGGAAGTGGTCTATGCGGTACAATACTGTCGCGTGAAATTCAGGTGGTTTCCAAGCAATAAAGTGGGAAGCAGTTCCTTAGGTCCGACAAGGTGGAAGGTGCAGTGGGGTGTGAGGGATGCGCAGGAGATGGATGAAGATGATATCATTGAAGCAGAACTGTTGGAGATTCTGAATGAGGATATCCTGCCTACTATGTTCTCGAAATACATCCATTACGATATCTTGTCTATCCTAAATGAACGACCGAGGTGTCTCCGGATTTACATCGAAGACTTAGGGCTTGGTCAACCAAGCCCCAACCGAATCAGAATTTATGCATGAGGATAAGGTTGTCCCTCTCATCTGGCAGCCGGCGGTCTCTGTACAGCAGATACCATGTGAGCCATGCCTTCTCTTTTTGTGTCCATTTGGCAGCTTCGTTTTTTTCCCTGCCATCATGCAGGGAATTTGAGGATGTATCAAAATGACGTGGCTGACGTCGCTCTCGGTCACGTAGTGTTGCTAGATAATATCTCCACTTCTATTTGGAATACAACATCCAATTTTTCATATTCGCATGAGAGCTCAAAAACTATCTTCATATCGAATTAGTAAAGCCGTACTTTATGTTTGACTCCATAGTTAAGCCAACACCATCGCGGGGGACAATGGCGTGATGTTTTAGGGCTACCGGCTCCTCCGAATATATAAATATCCGAAACTGTTATCATTCACAATAAATTTCAAAATTTCACAACCCAGAAAATATTTGGTTTTACAGGTCAGATAGAAATAGGTCGACCAAGCATGGTTCAATTACAAGACAACAAGACCTTACACGTCGCCATCATCGGCGGAGGACCCGGCGGCCTCGCAACCGCCATCGCCCTCTCGGCCCTATCAAATGTGGAAGTATACGTAACCCTATATGAAAAGGCTCGTGAGCTTCGAGAAATTGGCGCCGGTTTGAATATTGGATATAACTCCTGGCGTTGTTTGGAACTTCTCGGTGCAAGGAGTGAGGTGACTGGGCATCTGATTGATGAAATTCAGCAGCGGTATGAAAACACAGACTACTGCTTTATAAAAGCTTGGGAACTGATTATGAATTTAATGCTTGGATAGCAATGGATTAGATGGTAACCTCCTCGCTAAGCGTGGACCACCAAGTTTACCGGTCAAGTATCAGTCGCGTCGAGTCAGGAGAACTCGACTGCAGAGATCTCTTCTTAACCAGGTTCCGGCTGGAATCATCCAACTACGCAAGGAGTTGATTTCAATAGAAAACCTTCCTGAAGGCGGAGCGAGTCTAAATTTCTCTGACGGAACACAGGCATTTGCTGACTTAGTCGTCGGAGGTGATGGGATTCGGTCGGTTAGTGACCACCTCACCTAACATATTTCAAAAAGCAGATGACCTCGGGAATTCACGCTGAAGAAATATATAGGTCGTAAGGCAAACCGCTTTTCCAGACCACAACATCAAGTTCACAGGAACGACAATTTGGCGCACCCTGGTCCCTAGCTCACTCATCTCCCACATCCCCGATGTCCCAACTTGCACATCCTGGTGGCATGGTACAGCGGGACATGTATACTTCTCGCCAGTAGATGATTCATTGGAGGCTGATCCAGAGATCCAAGAGATTGAAATATCTGCTCGGTTTCTCGTCGATCCTGAGACCGATAAGGTTAGGAGATGGAGTTGGGGTGTTGATACGACGAATGAGAACGTTGAGGCGCATTTTATGGTATTTCCTTCTTAACAAGCTGAGCAGAGAAAATTGGAGACTTGACTGAATGCAACCTAGAACTATGATCCAAGAGTAAGAGAGGCTCTCTCGAAAGTCCCCAAAGACTCATGGAAGGAATTCTCAGCTTTTGCCGGCCCTCGTTTGAACGAGTTACATGCATGGAACAAACTTGTCCTGATCGGCGATGCAAGTCATCCTTTAACTGGTAAGAGATTTAAACATAACTTTGAGAGGAAAAGCAAGACTAATTTGATTAACAGGCGCATTTGGATCCGGTGCTGCATTCGCAATGGAAGATGGCTGGGTTCTAGCGCAAAGTATTGAATATGTTTTCTCGAGTCTTGCATCAAAGCAATCATCGTTTTCGAAAGACGAGGGCCTTCGGATGGTGTTGAGTACTTTTGACACCATTAGATCGCCTTACTACAAACGCATGTAAGTCTTTCCCCCCTCTGCATCATTATGGACGGCAGAGGACGACTGACGTGGACTCTGTGTCTAGGTATCAACATCTAGACAACATGAAGGCCAAATTTGCCGGAGTCGCAGATACATTTGAAGGCAGACTTCAGGCAAGAATTGCAGCCTTTGGCGAAGGTGGACTTGACTGGATATATCAAAATGACATCGAGCAGGTGTGGAAGGAATGGCTCCAACAAGAGCATGATTCCATTCCAGGCCAAGTAGATGCGTCTTTTGTGAGTTCCAGTCTTTAAATAGCTATAGCTTATATAAGTCTATTTCGATTTATAGTAGTGCATTCTAGATTATACGATAATTCTCTGTGTCGGGGGTCCATCCATTAAGTAGATTTGGTGTAAGGTTTAGGCCGTCCATCAACTACTTCATCATTACAACGACAACGAACTTTCTACACCCAGACTTTTCTACTCGGATTGCTACCTCGTAGGACGGGTAAACCTATCTTATTCACTTGTAGCTATTCAATGCCAGTCGCTTGACAATCCCAATCCTCCAAAATGTCACCATTCTCCTACTCATCCGATGAACCGTGCAACACACCAACATCTACCAGCAGCCACTCAGGCATATCCCCAGACTATCCGCCACCGAGATACAATTCTTTAAAATCCATTAAGCCCACGACAGTACCGTATGACGTCGGCTGCCCCTGGAAGGGCGGAACATACATAATCCGCAACATCAAGACCAAGTTGGTCGTCGCCCTCAAGGACGGGAAACTGGGCCTATATCCTCAGGGCAAAAAGAAAAACAGAGGTGGTCAAGACAGCGGTAGTAACCATGGCTGAGGGTGTCAGTGGCACTGCATCGAGAATAAAGGAATGTGGCTCGGCTTCCAAAACGCGGTTTCAGGCAGGCTTATCAGGCATAATAATGACAATAGTAATTGGCGATTTGACTGCGAGGGGAAACGACACGACGATTGGGAGCTTTTTATCATGAGACAACACCCAGATGGTGGGTATTTGTTATTGGTGAAGCATTGGGGGGATTTCTTGCCTATGGGGGCAGTGGGACAGGAATTGGCGGTTGAGAAGGGTACAGATGCTGGAACGGCGTGGGAGTTTATCAAGGTTGATTATTGAGATGACTGAAATGAGATGGCCTTAATTGCCGGGTTTAGGACAGCTCCCAGAAAGCTTAAAAGCTTGCTCAATCTTCAAGGATATCAAAATTCTATCTCTAGATGATTGCAAAAAGTCCTGTTGAAACATAGCAGCTCACTGGTTATGGTTGTACCTTATTCTAGTGTGAGCTACCAACCTTGGAAGATGGAACGTTTGTGAGCTCTGATCCTTCGACTGGTCTTCACGTCCATGTCTCGAGTCTGTAGGGGCAGCGATATACTAGATTCATAAATGTGTATTTTCCTAATTCATTCCGTGCTGAGAGACATCAATAATAAGTTTCGCACCCAAAAATATCTCATTATTCCACCCACAACACCCTCTCAGTATACTGTTGCCTAATACATAGCTAGCTCGGGGAGTGAGAAATAAATTCATATGAATTTACACATTTCAACAATCGGTAACTTACCTTTGAGTAGAATCCCTCAATCAATCCGAGTAAATGACGTTTCCTGCCCGCGATAGAGAACACTACAATCACATCCCCCAACACATAATACCAGCAGTAAGCAGTCAATCAGACACACCCTCCCAAACTGTCCGCCACCGCGATACGATTTCATCGATAAATCCACCAAACCACAATAACACCGCGGGGTTTAGTATGCTGCCCCTGGAAAAGACAAGCATACATAATCCGCGATGGCAAAACCAAACTCATCACTGCCCTCAAGGACGGGAAATTACGCTTATACACCCACTGCGACCAAAACCGTGAAAAAGAAACCTATGGGCCAGGTAGTCATTGGCACTGCGTCGAGAATGAGGGTCTGTGGCTGGGATTTCGAAACGCGGTCTTGGGCAAGTTTCTGAGAATTAACCAGCACAAAAAATCAATGGTGGTTTGACTGTGAGGGGAATTAGCATTATAATTTGGAACTGTTTGTTATGCGACAGCATCCTGATGGTGGTTACATACTTTTGGTTTACAATTATGGTGGGTTCTTGGCCATGAGTGCTGATGCTCAGGAGTTGGTAGCTGAGAAGGATACGAAGGCTGCCACGGTCTTCTGGGAGTTTATTAGGATTGATTATTGAGTTTGATTTCCGCACATTTCGCTTCACGGCTGAGGTTGGGATGCATCGTAATAATAGCTTTTGAAAATGCTCTATCTATATCAACTACAAGAACCTGGCTATAACGAAAGCATTTTCCAACAACTTTCACAGATAGATCCAGTCTTATTCATCTACAGGATTTACATTGTCACGACGACTTGAGCAGTATTGATCCAAAAGTGATGTCAGCCATCCAGCCGTGTCTTCTCACAGGACCAGAGGCAGATAATGAGCCGTTTCTTGGTCATTTTCACCAGGGTGTACGATCGCCCCTCTGCCCCCCGATAGGAATTTAATCGAGTTTTAGTCCACTACACTACAGGGCCAATCCCCAATGGTTCTGATCCAGCAATAACTCATCGATTCTACCAGAAATACCGAAGCATTGATCGCACTTTCGGAGGTCAACCCGCCACCCCAAATCTCGACAATTTCCTGGGCATCTACAGAAGTCCCCCGGGGCACCTTATCACTGTACTGATATCAGGTTATATGTTACTCATATGAATACGAAGAGTGCTGCAAATCCGGACAAGTCATTGTATCCGAGTGCTCTCTATTACACAGGCAGCATATGAATATAGATCTCTAGACATGAGATTCAGATGTTGGAAGGCATTCTATTCGTTATAGCCAAGTTCTACTCTACTGCATATCAAATTTGCAGTTCTTTTCTAGCTTTTTCAAAAAAACGCCCCATCCCAACAGTGCCAACCTACAGCGACAAATTAGCACAGGCGAATGCCGGTGTCGTCGAACCCGAGTAATCAGCAATAATAGCCTCAACCGCCGCATAAAGACCTGGTCCCAGCAAAAACAGCCCCACAATCATGATAAACACGTGAATCAGGGTCATCACCGTCCTGCCAGCACCAGCAAACAGTTTGTTCCGGTACAACTGCCAGTACGCAACGGCAAAGAAGATGAATCCAAAAAAAGAGTCAAATGCGGCACCGAGCAGAGACAGGAAATCACCCATACTGGGGACGACCTCGGAGAAGACGAAAGCTAGAATCCAGATGAAGGCCATGACGAGGAACCATGCGCCCCAGCCAATGGCGGTGTTGCTGTGGGCGTGATGGGAGGAACCCATGATCTTGTAGTAGATGAATTTCGCGGTGACGTTGGCATAGATGGCTCCGATTATGAGGGTAGGCACAATAACGAAAGCGAAAGACGCCTTCTTATACGCCACGACACCTAGACTTCCGAACGCAGGCGCCGTAGCGTACTGGCCCAGATACCTAAATCCAATAGAAGGTGGAATAATAAATAATATGACTGAAATGCCGGCCAAAACGGCTAGGGACTTCGGGAAGTCCTGGGGCTTTTCCATTTCTGCACAAAACGGGAAGGTTAGCATCCGATCTTCAAAATTTTCAAAGAAAAGGGTTCAATCCACCTGAAATAAATGAAGGGAAGAGAATTTGAGGTACCCAAAGGAAGGTAATATTCAACACGGCGTTCATGCAAGCAACCCAGGTTGTGCCTTCGAGAGGAAATGCGTATGTGTGGACTGGTCCGTCGGTGGGATAGTTGCCATTGTAGCCGTAGAGCGGGGCATCTTCGATACCGGCAAAGATGAGAAAGAGGAGGATGGCCATTCCCATGCAGGCGGCTACTAAATTGTTAAATTTGCTCGTAAAAGTCGCTGGAGGTTTGACTTACAAGAAAACATTGACATGAACGAGACATGGTGCAGAGTGCGCGGCAACGACAACACAATACCCATCAACATTGCAATAACGGAGAAAACGACAGTGCACTGCGAATGATCCGAGAGCGTGTTGAGAATCTTAGCGCCGGTCAAGACGTGGAAACCGATGAGCAGGATGTTGTTTGCCAGCAGCATGAAGGCAGTGAATATATAGGCTATCTTGCTCTGTCCAAAGGCGTAGTATCCGAAATCACCTGTAGTCATTATGAGATTGCGCATTGTGTCGGGTCCCGGATGTGTACTCACAGATGTCCCTGATCTGAGGGTGCTTCATGATGAATTTGTGCATGGTGATCGAGGTAATCCAGAACAACACTCCGGAGAGAAGCATAGTTATAATTCCGGGGACCCATCCCAACACACTGAACGTACTGATATCAGCGTTGAAATTTGCAATATATCAATTGCGCACTTACGACAAAGACCAAGACTGCGACATGATAGCCAGACACACCTGGTCACCAGCCAACAACCAAGCGGCTTTTTGCCACGACATCGTCCTCAGCTTAATCTCATGCTTATGGTCTTCTACCACCAGTGCCGTAATGGCCTCGATGGTGCTGGTTCCATCAGAATCCTGCGTTTCATCGAACCTAGGCTTTTTGTCTTCGGACTCTGGATTATGCGACATGGCTGCAACAACAACAATAACGACAACAACGTTTCTTTGTGTATAATGTCGATCGCTACTTAAAGCAAACGCAGATGCAGGATGCAAGATCAAATCGGAAAAAAAAGAAGAGGAGAAATAGAAAGGAAACCAGCGGTTCATGTAGCAACTAGCAAGCAGCTAATTTTCCTCGCTGATAGCACTTCATGGCGTGATTAGCTGGATTATGATGCTATTTCCCAATGCATCTTAGCCCAGGTCTGTATGATCTCTGATTGGCCAGAAGGAAGGCGTGGCAGATAAGGTTATTGTAACCCGCGCTGAGCTGCCTGCGCTTTCAGGCAGGAATACACGAGTGGGCCCCGCTCCAGCCAATCACGTCGATATAGCACAACTTTCATCTGCACAGCGATGAGCTTGGCAGGGTCCGAGGCCACGGCGACCCCAGTCAAAAGTCAAGTACTGGTAGGCGGGATATCCTCGAGCAATTTCTGACATTTTCTAGGCTGTCATCGTTCATTGGAGTCTCCTGGCTGTGCAACCAATCATCGCGCCGTTGACGGCCCGTGCCTGTGCTAGCCTGATACGGTTAGGCCAGGTCTGGCCCAGACGGCAAGCCCAAACGGCAAGCCTTGCCGCCTGAGGCTTCAAGGCACCAACTCTATCGATCATTTCTTCTCCGTGGTTCAGTCTGCCTATTTTGCTCTCATCCACCCCGACATTTTCTAGCCCTAAAATCACCTCCTGCATTAAGTTTGGCTGAATTGACTCACCGTCATACTGTGTACTGTGACACCAACACGCATGCGTTGTGGAACTGACTCTACCATCCTGTTGAACCGAACTGTGCGACATACATACTTCACCAAGTCCACGAAGGATCAAACTCATAGCTACATATTGATGTAAAGTGGATATGTACTCAAGTCACTCTCGCGTTAATATATACGGCCTAATCGTACTTGGTTGCTACATAATTTGAAACATGCCGGCATCCGGAGAAGTTTATAGCCATTGAAATCCGGAAGGAATTGATATTATCAGTGGTTGGCCACGACATCTGGAGTTCTGGAGTACACTCAGTACAGCATGTATATATAATCGCGGGAGACTGCATATGAAATGGTCACTCCCAATGTTAATCCTTGGGCAATTACCGCCATGTGGTAGTTATGGTATGTGGCCTATATATACATATATATACATATAGTGGCAGTAAGTCCGAGAAAGGGAAATCTCGAAATTTTCATCTTCTGTATAGTTACCTATCGCCATTGTCTTGGGTGAGTATGGATGAATAGAGCATAAGGTTAGTTAACCTATCAACCTAGGAAATTGTGAGCGCAATTCTCCTCAATAATTCCTCGATCAGTAAGTATCTTTCGCAATTCTTCCGAAGTTCAATTCTGAATATGCCAGTCTCCATGTGCATAGTCAACTGCACGTCTTATCACCAGCCAATCTCGCCATCCCTAAAGCATCTTCCGCCATTCAATTTTGCAGTGATCTACCCCACCACCATCAAATCGCTTGATCGATACAGGCAATCACCTGTCCGATTTGAAATTTTTTCTTCTTTTTCCTCTTCTCGGACAACTAGACTGGCGATAGTTAAAAGCATAATAAATAACTTCACGGGTGAACGGCATAGCGTATACCAGCCACAGGCTTGCATCATCCGCGCTTCGGAGAGTATTTGATAGATGCCTCTCGTCAACTGCGGCAACATCTAAATACAGTTGACAACCACAAAAGCAATTATTAGTTACAAAGTGTGACGGACAATGGCATTCATCGATAGCAAAACAGCCCGCTGGCTCTGGGGCAACGATCCCAATGACCGCCACCTCCTCGCACGACTCGACATCACCCTCTTACCGTACTTCTCGCTAATATGGTTCCTCTTCGGCGTGACGCGAGCCAGTTATTCGTCGGCTTACGTTAGTGGCATGCACGAAGCGCTCAATTTCCAGGGTAAAGATTACAATTACATGAACACGGCGTATCTCGTGGTGTATGCGGTCTTTCAGATGCCGGGAACCAGTCTGTTGACTATCGCGAGACCGAAATATGTCTTTGTTGCGGCGAACGTGGTTTGGAGTGTGTTGACGTTGATTACGTACAAGACGACGGCGGCATGGCAGGTAATTCTGTTGAATGCGATTGAGGGCGGGTTTTCGGCTATTGCCTAGTATGTCTATCCTCGCTGCTTAGCATCCGAGAACGAAGGGTTAATAGGTGTAGTGTCGGCGCACAATTCGTTCTTGGTTCATGGTACAAGAAAAATGAACTTGCTACTCGGGCTGCAGCTTTTTGTGTGTTCGGTCATTTAGGGTCTATGGCCGGCGGCTGGATCCAAGCTGGACTATTAGCGGCCCTTTCCGGAAGGGATGGCCTTCCAGCATGGAAGTGGATTTTCATCATCGTTTCGGTCATGACGATTCCGGTTGCTTTGTTTGGTAAGACTATCCTCTCATGATGTGATATTGGACAGTCGTTGACGTGATTAGGTTGGGTGTTCATTCCCGATCTGCCCATCCATAGGGCCGCATGGTATCTCACCGCTGAGCAGAAAGAATATGCCATTTCAAGACTCGGAGCTAGTCGCAAAGAGTCTTGGGATCTTACCGTTTTCAAGCGCATCTTTTTGAGCTGGCAATTTTACCTGCTCCCGTTCCTATTCATGCGTATGTTATCGGATTAGAAAAAGTGAAGCTCAAGCTAACGTTTTGCCAGTGTATTCACTCTGCGTCCAAATGCTCCAAAACAACGTCATGCCCCTCTGGATGGCTGCCCGTGGCTACACCGTCGTTCAGTACAACAACTACCCAACGGGTATCTATGCAACAGCCATCCTCGGCACAATCGTCTACGCCGTCATATCCGACAGAATGAAGTCCCGCTGGGAAGTCTCCATAGCAATCGGCCTGACATTTATCATCGGTTCAGCCATCCTCGTCGGCACGAGTGTTGACAACGATGCCGCTCATTTTTTCTCATTTTATCTCCTAGGCACAACTTTTGCGCCTCAGGCGGTGTGGTATTCGTGGATGGCCGATTTGACGAGCCACGATGTTCAGCTTCGAGCCATCACGACAGGGTTTATGAATTCATTCGATTTCGCGTTCGTCACTTGGTGGCCATTGATTTTCTATCCTGTGACAGACGCGCCAGATTATCACAAGGGGTATATTGCTAGTCTCGTAACGGGCGCGTTGACATTGCCATTCATTGCTATCGTCACGTATCTCGAAAAGCGCGACACGGCGAGAGGGTTGATCGGAAGGGTTCAGCGGGACGCCGGCAGCGGTAGTAGTCAGGATGGTGATCGGAATGCTGGATCCAAGGTGGACAGCAGGGTTAATGTTCGATCGGAAGAAGTCGATGTCTGAGTAGACTTGCGATGGAATAGCGTTTTAATAAGATGATGTTTTTGCTCGAGCTCGGAGTCGCGGAGAACATTGGATGATACCAATGCCAAGACAACAACCATTCCAGGTTCAGCCTAGTGTTGACGATAACGATAGCGATAGCGATAAGATCTGAGTGACGAGAAAAGGATCAGGAGAAGCTAACAACTTTCATTTCATCTCATTATTTTCCTTCGTGAACGATCTGATCAATCGAATCTAGGGATATTAGCAATCATGTTTGGACGAGACCAATTTAATGTTCAGGGTCGAGTAAGAAATAATTATCACTCCGTATTGAACCCTGTCTAACCTAACAATGTCTATAGTCTGTGGTTATTGCTGGTGGCTCCAAAGGTCTAGTTCGAGGCTGGCACTACAATTGACAGCGCAAGGTAAGAACTCCTGCTTCGGAGAATGAGTGTTATTAAATACAATCATGCAGGCGCCAATGTTACCATCGTGGCCAGAACCGCTAAAGCACTAGAGGAAACTCTTCAAGAGCTGAAAGCGCATACCAAAACTCCAGAGCAAACGCTCAATGCGAAAGCACTTGATCTGGTGGATGCAGAAGCTGTATGTAACTGAATTGTCCCCGGCGTTTTATAGCCAATCTTTACCGACTTATACAGGTGCAAGAATACATCAACTCGCTGCCCGATCCTCCTTCCGCTCTCTTCTGTTGTGCCGGTGGCACTGCAGCTGAAGTCGGCTTCTTTGCAGGTATCACCACCGACGACATCAGAACCTGCATGGAACGCAACTACTTTGCAGCTGCATACATCGCTCATGCCGTTATGAAGCAATGGCTCGCAAAACCACCTACCCAGAAACAAACGCGCCATCTAATCTTCACGGCCTCTACAGCGGCATTCATCGGTTTTCCGGGATATGCGGCCTATGCACCCAGCAAAACAGCTACACGTGCCCTGGCAGATACGCTTTGACAAGAAGCCTTGCTCTACAAATCGCAGCAAGAGAGTCGCGTCCTCTGCAGTTTTCCGGGAACCCTTCTACTCGGAACAATTCACGGAAGAGCAGATCAAAAAGCCTGCTCTCTTGAAAGAGTTAGAAGGTACCAATAAAGAAAACTGCGGCTTAACGGCAGCTAAGATAGCCGAAGTCACCATTTCGGGTCTGAAACAAGGGCGTTTCTTTATTACTATGGACATGGAGACGGAGTTACTGCTCAACAATATGCGAGGACCCAGTCCTCGTTATTGGTCGGTGTATGACTGGCTAGTGGGTCTGGTGATTTCGTTGATGTGGCCTGTTTTTCGTATTATGTTTGATCGGAGGACGGTGCTGTACGGGAAGGAGATGTTAAAGAAGTAGTGGTTTTATACATGTCCGATGATCAATTTTGAGTTTGTGATTGAAATTTAATATGAATGACTAATTAAGCTGACATACAGTGTGATTACTTCGCAGTAATACTCTGAATTCCCAACTCCCCTGAAGCTCATTTCTAACTTTCAGTAGCTTCTTCTACATCAATGCATACTATTTGAGCACATATGAGAAATAATTTATTTAAACATACAGCCGACACTGGCCATAACAAAACATGGCCCCATTGTTACTATATTGAAGCTAAATTCGATATTATTTTAATGAATATACAGAGTGCCCTAAATTGTTACTGGTGATAGGCTAGTATGTTAGAGCGCACTTCTTTCCCATATGATCAAACTCTCGGGATATAGATTCAGATGCCAGATGGCCTTCTATTGTCATGTCTACGTTCTACTGTATTTAGACTTTTGGAATGACAATCCGAAAAGCTACACTAGTTAGGACTGGGATACGTGGCTATAGTAACATTGCTCTCTTATCAAGTCACTTATTGTTGGCCTCCCTGAGTGGCGTAAGGGTCCACATTCGCAGTTTCATTGTCGATGAGTATGAAATGAGGCACCACTTCCTTCACCTCTGGCACCTCAGCAATCGTAGAGAAATGCCGCATAACGTTGGGATGTGGCATAGATTATATACAAAAGCGCCAATGGCAGGTTCCAATGCTTTTTTAAGTCCGGAACACAGGTTAGAATATCCATTGTAGGTATTTGAAAAGTTGAAAGTTTAGCAATAGCTTATGATGGCTTGATGCATGGTTCCCAATTGGGTCTCTCAAAATTGTTTCGGCACGTAATCGGCAAGATGGTGAAGATTTCGACATTAATATGTCGGGAGCGGACGAATAGAGAGGTATAAACCATATGGATACAGATTATTTATATAATTCACAGCTGGGTCGAGAAGTCTCCACGGAGCAGGGGTCGCCTTAGTCCCACCCTCATCCTTCCCGTAAGAACATGCCGATTTATGGGCTCGGAATCGGGTCCAGAGAAGAATTACTGGTTTGTTCGGTAGAACCGTTTGTACCAAGCGAAACGCCAGTTGAGTCCGGGGTCTTCTATATTTACCAGACTGGAATGGCGGAAATGTATCATGCACAAGAACTACTTTCAAAATGGCGGCCGACATACTGCTTATCTCATAAGGGTGTTTTCCGTGGTGTTACAAGCTGATGAAACCGTACATACTTAAAAGCTGCGTTATCAATCATGTATTAATAAATGAATCGTTGCATTTCCAACAGTTCTCACTTTCCATTGCGGACTATATTATCAATGACTCGGTCACAGGAACACGTAACAAGTTTAGGAGGCTGTCTCTTCAGTATCTTTCTCCTGGAAAGGCGCATCTTCTTTGTACACATCGTATTTGTATTTCGAGCCAACATGATCATCCCGCAACTTACTCTGACCTTGTCCATATATCTTTTCTCGTGCTGTCAGACCGGAGACATCATCTCTTCTCTCCGGATATAATCCTCTTTTCCGTAACTCCGGTATTAACAAGTCAACCACGTCTTCAAATGTACCAGGAGTTGTGACATAGCCGACATTGAATCCATCAAGATCTGCCTCTTGAACCCATTTCTCAAGAACATCGGCAACTTGAGAGGGTGTGCCAACGGGAACAGGGCCTAATCCACCGATAGCAGCTGCCTCGGCAATGATACGAGGCGTGATAGATGGTAGTTCTGGGGTTCGGGCGGTCAATGTCTCGGAAATGGAATGCACTTTGTGTTTTTCGAGCGAATGTTTCTCAGGATCGATCTCTTCGTCTATGGGCACTTTTGAAATATCGATACCGGTCCAGCCTGAGAAGAGGACTAGACCTCCAATCGTGGAGGCGTATTTCTTTGCTTCCTCGAACTTGGCTTTGGCCTCTTCCTCGGTGTGTCCGATGATAGGTGTCACGGTACTAAAGAATCTGAGCGATTGTGGATCTCGACCAGCCTCTTGAGCCAACTTGCGGATATTTGCTACACGAGGGTTAAGCACTGAAGGGCTATGACCGGAGACAAAGATTGCTTCTGCGTGGGTTGCTCCGAATTTCGAACCAGCTCTGTTGGCTTGTTAATCATTGGCTCTTTTCTCCTGTCAAGCATAAAGAGAACTTACGGAGAAGTACCGGCTTGGAACAGCAGTGGAGTGCGTTGGGGGCTGGGATCAACAATATGTCTACTCTCTAGATGATAGAAGTCGCCTTCGTGCTTGATGGTGCGGATTTTGTCGGGGTCGGAATAGGTATCGTTTTCGATATCCTTCACAATAGCATCATCGGCCCAAGAACCTTCCCAGAGCCTTGCTCTATGTTAGCATACCTTGTCAAAGGATCGAGAGAAGAGGAAGCCGGTATGGAACATACTTATACAATACTCGTAGATATTCATCTGCCTGAGCATAGCGAAGGTCATGGTCAGTAGGCTCATCCAGACCAATAGCTTTGAAAGCTCCTTTCTTCCAACCGGTCACAATGTTCCACCCAAACCGTCCACCCGTGAGATGGTCAAGAGTCGAAAATCGCTTGGCAAGGAGGAACGGAGGTTCAAAGGAAGTCGGCGCAGTAATGGCGAATGAGAGATTTTTCGTCACAGCGGCCATGGCAGAGATCGGCTAGATGGAAAACAAGTGATCAGCTAAGGTAAACAACAGTTTGCCTGATTTGAAGACATACAATAGAAGGGTCGGTCATTGGCCATTGTGCTGCCCGCCGGATACAATTGTCCAAAGAACCCTCGTAGGTATCATAACCACCATAAGTATCGGCCAAGAAGAGGGCATTGATATCCCCCCGCTCTAGCAGTTTTGCTAGATTCACCCAGTAGTCGAGGGAGCGCTTAGTCGCTGATTTATCTGTTGGGTTCTATTTTTCATTAAAAACATTAGTTGATTGTTAAGATGCCGTGAATACGAGAGATATATTTACCTTCCATTGACCCGGCGACAAATGTCCTACCGTGGACATGTCGAATGCATTCAAAAGAATGTGCTTTTTGGGAGTGCCGTTGCTAGTGTTAGCTTCGGCCATGATGGATATCGAGATGAATTTTAATTGAATAGCGAATTATTGTTGAATCTTTTTATTATCCCTCAAATATCATAGACTAAACGTTTCTCCTGTCTGTTGTCGCGGATGGACCCGTGGACAAACAATGTATATATAACCTGGAATCAATCCTCGGCCATCGCTCCGATACATAGAGGGGTTCTTTTCATCTTTTTTCCTGATTAAGTAATTATCTTCGCACCTTCACCTATCAGTAATATGTAAGTCGCGAGAAATATAGTGCTATGATGTTAATTGTTTAGGATGTTGGCAGTATCACGCCATCCTTAGCCCGTTGACGTACAGAAAACCCGTGTGGGTTTTGGTCGAGACCCAACAGAATAACTAAGATGGTTATCAATTGAGCAAGTAAACTGGCGAGAATGAGATATAGCACACCATCGCATCCACTCATCGCATCAAGTGAATACGAATGATGCCTTTTAGACTCGGGACGTGCCATCAACATCGGAGCAGGGCCGACCTGTCCGGCAGTTACGCGAGTACAAAAGCTGGGATGCGGCACGGAAAATTTACTATTTTTCGGAAAGAATCCATGCTTCATTGTCAACCTGGAGCACATTTTGGCAATGGCGGAAAAAGAATGCAAGGTCGATGATTACAACGTTGTTGAGGAGGCGGCAGACAGCCCCGTCTCGCTCAGCAACCCTGATGTCGAACGAGAAGGACGTGACGGACCATGGATTAGCTTTCTCACATGGTTCAAATGGTATCCAAAGAATATGCCACACCTAGAGAAGAAGCTTATCCTAAAGCTGGATTTGTTGATTTTGGTGTTTGGTTGTTTGTCGTTCTTCACCAAGTATTTGGATCAGCAAGCTATTACCAATGCATACGTATCGTAAGTGCCCATGCCCCTCGAGTAATGTGCCAATCTAAAATGGCTTCCGTGTTACAGAGGTATGAAAGAAGATTTGCATCTGGGAGGAAATCAGATCAACTACATCACTGCTGTATTCTGGGCATCATACTGCACCTCCATGATCCCGGCCTGTTATCTACTGACTCGGACTCAAATTAACATCGCTCTTCCAACACTTGAAGTCGGCTGGGGATTGTTTACCTTCGGCTGTGCTTGGGCTCAAAACTTGAACACCATCTATGCAATGCGCTTCTTCGTGGGAATCTGTGAATCATGCTCGTTTACCAGCGTCATCTACGTTATCGGTTCGTGGTACAAACCTACCGAGATTACGCGGCGAGTTGCATTTTTCTTTATTGCATCGCCTCTTGGGACTATGTTTGCAGGTTATTTGCAGGCTGCTGTATACACGAATCTGGACAACAGTCATGGTCTGGAAGGATGGAGGTAAGTTTCAGGAAAATTAGGGTTATTAGGGTTATTCCGAGCCCTAAGGCGGAATCGGCGAATTGCTAATGAATGTCTACAGGTGGCTTTTCATTGTCTGCACAGTCATTACATTGCCAATTTGTATTCTGTAGGTTCTAGCTGAACTCAAATTCGACACAGTTACTTTTAACTAAGAGTCATTCAGGGGATACATCGCGTTCCCAGACGTACCTCACCGCAAGAAGCCACGCTTCCTATCCGAGGATGAATTTGCACTTGCCAATTCTCGCCTTAAGGGCCTAGTGTCCCCCAGTGAACTCAAAGTGTCACGTTCCATTATCAGAAGAGTATTGGGGCGCTGGCACTGGTACGTCTTTGTCATGCACTGGATCCTGATGGACCAAAATTTCACACCGTATTCGACTCCGTTCAGTCTCTACCTCAAATCAAAGCCCAAAATCTACTCGGTCACTCGCATAAACACATTACCGACAATTGCTACAGCGATCTCCGTCGTGGCTGCGGTTGCGGCCGGTATTGTAGCGGATGGAAGGCGAAATTGGTGGCTGCCTTCTGTAGTGGTCAGTATCCCGGTTTTGATTGGAGTGATTCTACTTGTTGTCTACGACGTCGGGGAACCGGGTCGATTGGCGGGATTTATCATCACTGGATTTGAAGGAGGTACGTTTCCCATGACACTCCGAACTTAGCATAGTTACTAATGGGAAACAGCAATAAGCCCACTTACAATGAGCTGGGCAACGGTCATCATGGCTCACGATGCAGAAGAACGGGCAATTGTGACTGCTAGCATGAACGCAATAGGACAAGCGATGGCTGCTTGGACTCAGATTCTGCAATATCCAGCTACACACGCTCCTCGGTTCCGAGCCGGTTTTATTTCGAACTTGGTCACGACGGTTGCGCAATTTATAAGCATTGGCTTGATTGCATATCTTCAAAAGAGAGACGCACGAAACAGCGGCCGTGGTAGTGGCATTGCTTAGTGAATCTAAAGATAAAAAGTGTACGATATAAGTTGTACATCATAGCTCGACTGATCAATGGATTTGGCATTCATGAGCCAAGCCCGGGGTATTTGAATGCAGGGGAACCTAGCCGTAACGAAAAGAATGCTTTCTTATTACTTCATCGATATTACTTTAGACATTATTTATATAGAGCATGGACTGCTCCTAATGATTCCGAAGCAGATAGATGAGTAACTCACAGTGCTCCTAATTCCTGCTTGAATTAAACTTGCCAAGTTTCGATTCAGACCTTGGATGGCCTTCGGTTGGTTATAGTCATGTTCACTGTAGCAACAGTTGAGTATCTAAATTGATCTACTGCATGACGAGAATCACATATTAAAGTAACTCTATGGTGATATAAAAATATAACCTTCAAGTTAATCAATATCAGTCTTGACACAAAAAGCCACCCCGATGTAGATATAAGTACAATGCCAAATACGACGCTAAATACTAAGACGAAGAATAAAACAAAGGGAAAGGGGAGGAAAGAAGACCTATATCTACAAGGAAATCAAATGAGTTGCAAATGTCCAAACGATCAGGCATTGTGGTCCTCGATTGAGCGGAGTAAAGCTCTAGTACTATCAATGCCATCCTGCATTGTCTTCAGCTTTCTCTGCATTTTATCCTTCATTCTCTTCATCTCCTTAATCTCTTTCTCCAGCTCCCGCAACTCCTTCTCCTTCTCTGTCAACTTTTCACGATGTGGGTTCCACTCGGTTTCGCGATACTTTTTAATCTCAGATATTTGAGTATCCAGTCTCTCGCGGACCTCCTTCCAATAACCCGCAGCAAATAGGGGCAACTCCGGGACCCTGTGCTGTTTCTTGAAGGGCATCTGCTCTTCAAACCCGAGCTCTTCACCCATTTTTTGGACCTCGTCCCGAAGGCGTTTATACTATATCCAAATTAGCCATCTATTGCAGTACGTTGTGTACACAGTAGAGCCCTGACTATAACGAACAGAAGCCTTCCAACATCTGAATCTGATCCGGAGATTTCAACTCATATGGGTATGGAGAGCAATCTCATATATTAATCTGTCTGACCAATAATGATTCAGAGAATTCTTCATGGCCACATGGTAATAAGAGGGCCTTCTATTCGTCATAGCCAGGTTCTACTGTATCATCAGTATTGAAATGGATATACTTACGTTCGCCAACTGTTCAAGAGTCGGTTTCTTCTTAACGACCGCATCCTAGAAACAATATTTTGACTCGATTCATTATATCAGTGTCAATTCCTGCTTGTACTTACAGCATTGGCGATTTGGCCCGTCGCCGGGGCATCTTCAGTTTTTATCTTTTTGAATGACTGGCAATCGGTTGTTAGACTCAATTCATCACAGCGGTATCCTTTCGTAAACGTACGGCGTTGGTGACTTTGCCCGTCACTGAGGCAGGTGCGAGGTCGGGTGGAGGAAGTTGATCAGCTAGAACTTCAGTCAGTATCTATCTTGGCTGTATTCTCAAAGGTGCCATGAAGTAGTTTTGCTTACCCATTGCTGGTAGCGATGTAGATGTAGACGTTGACGGCGATGACGATGATGGCGATGGCGATGGCAAGAAGAGAGAAGGAAGGAAAAAGAAGCACGACGAGGCAGCGATATAATGTTAGACGATGTCGTCGCCCTCGAGAGATCTAGATTGACCAATGATACGCTCAAGATCAGATGATGGGCCATTGCCCAATCATATCCTCGCATTATATACACCGAAGCCCCACAACCTCTAATTGGCCAATCAGAAGGGCTGTCCTACGAGGACAAACATCATGTGACCCTACAAACAAACTGTCGCTGGATGAAGCTCTCCTGATTATTGGATATCACGCATATGGATAACCCTCATAAATTCTATCACGCAATAAGCAATCCCATTGATTCGCCGTCGCGCAAGCGCGTATACCTGGGTAGGTATTACGTGTAAACTGTAGAGAGTGTACGATAACATCGTTTCAGTGTTGAATCAATGCTTTACTGGATTACAGAAGTTCTTTGAGTTCTATTTAATCAGCTATTTAGATCAAAAAATGGATATCTATACGATGGATTCCTCTATTGTACCACAGAAACGTCGCTACGACCTCCACTCCATTGCTAGCGAATTGTTGCTCAGATCCACGAGAACTACATACTAGCGTATCTGTATGACAAGACAGACAGCAGAACCACTGGGTCAATCAAATTTATTCTTGACACAACAAGCCATCCCAACGCATGATACTAGTACAAAGTCAAAAGCAATGCTGATCACCAAGCGCCAAGGAATAAGAAGGAAAAACAGAAGGGATAACATAACAAAACACAATCATACTAGAACACCGGAAACATAATGGAACTTCTCAGGAACTTTTTCGTCCGCAGCAGCCTCCTTCGCCCATTGATCCGCAACTCTGTTTAGCTCCCTTGGAAGCCTCCAAAACAAGACCTTGACTCCCAGATCATGCTTGCGCTCAATTTCACCTAGTAATGCCTCCACCAAGTCCTTGTTCTTCACCAGCCCACTCCGCGTTCTCCAATCGTTCCGCAGCCAGCCCCTCGCCCGGTTTATCGCACCCTCGACGACATATTCAGAGCCAGTGGCAAGCGCCATAGTTTTCCTTCCCCCCGCCAGGCACGAAATCGAAGGGCTGCAATAACAGCTCGTAATTCAGCACGGTTGCTGGTCTACGGGGTTGGATCGCCGAACGGACCTTCTTTTTCCAGGTGGAACTCTGTACATCTTATTGTTGGTTATGGGAATACCATAACTTCAGATCTTTGCCTGGAATCCCACATGATTAGAAGAAAATTACATGTGGGATAAGTATGGTTCTCTGGAATAAATAAACTCACCTTCTATTTCGACGACCGTCTTGTGCATCCTCTGCAGCTGGCCTAAAGTAGAAAGCGCATCCACCCTGTGGACTGAGGCCACCATTATCCAAACAAGCACCGTCCGTATAGATCATAAATTGTGTGTCATCGTGTCGGTGAATAAAGCGGCGCACAATCGGGCTGGCTTTATGGTTGATTCCGGGAGGAAAGATGTCCAGCGGTGTTGCTGTGGTCGTACTACCAGTGCTGGCAGATGCAAGTTCTGGCGGTTCGAACTTTTTGGCGATCACTCGAACTGTGCCTCGTCACGAGCTTTTGTCCATGTGTGCTCAAGGTGACAGTACCATACTCGGCGCGTCGTCGTCGTTGTCTTCTTCCACTTCTTGAGCAAAGCCCGAACGCTCTTCTCTCATGCCGTTCACAAATGGGGCGAAAGGCGAAGGTTCCTCGTCGCCTTCATCTAACAGCTCGTCAAGGTAGGTGTAGTCTACAGTGCAGATGGCACACACTTGCAACAAGTGGTCAGAATATGCCCACCAACCATTGGGCAGTTGCACTGATGAGGATGGTCTGTATGCTATTCTGTGAGGATCAGATAAGTTGATCTTATCTTTTGTGTCCTGGAGGTTGTTCAAATTTAAAGATTGCTAGTTAAATATTGCGGGGAAAAGAACCTTTGCCTTAGTACCCACTTTTCCTTTATCCAGGCACTATGCTAACCCTGAACAATCCACAATGGAATGTACTGCTATTTGTCATTGGTAACTAATATTCCATCATGACCCAGCCAGGCTAGAGCCATTGACCAATGATGGGTGCTTTTGCCGTGGGATTTCTCTCCCAATATGGTAAAGCGTATTTGATCTCTCTGAAAAGGGAATTCTCCTCCTCTAACGGCTATTACTATGAGAGGCATCCAGGTGAGCTGTTCCGTGGAATGTGATATATCATCTAGGATTTATCGCAAATAATTTGACGTGTTTCATGACTAGTCTTGATTAGTGTACCTTTCAGCCCTTGTTGCAGTTACACATGTCGCATATGCAGCAAAATTTACTTGTCTCGTCTCTCTAGAGTGTGAATATTACTGACTTGGATGAAATCATCCGCAATTTTAGTCTATTATACTAGACATATAAAAATGAAGTGGTCGACAGTTCATAATTTGTTCATATGAAGTCGACATGAAAAACAATGTTTACATGATGCGGAAGTACAGTATGGACGAAGGATTAGGGCTCTGACAGCAAACCCGAATAACCCAAACAAAAATGTGTTGGGCATTCAAAACTTTTGATGATTGAACATTACTAAGTTCTTTTACCCAAAAAATAAAGAAAAAGGAAAAACCGATGAAGGTCATGCTAGCATCTTCGTTAATTAGGACATGTTGAGTAGGGCGAAGCTATCGGATTTTCAATTACCTCTCAATTCTTCCAAATAGGCGGGAACGAAGAATCCCGTTTGACACCGGACAAAGAGCTGCAGTCATATATCGTGGAAATGGCAATTAACGACAAGGAGCCGTTGTGGTTCGGGTGAGTATAAACAGTCGTTGTTTGAGGAGGTCCCCAGAAGCAGACTCTTCGACATTATCGATGATTTTATGACCTATCTACATTAATGACATGATATGGCACTGCGACTGTACGGAATGCATCTGTGGCACCACCCCGGTAGAATTCGTTTGTACAAGGCTCAATATACATGCAAATAGTCCAGACAAGAACCCCACTCAAAGAAACAAGACGAAGATCTATGGCCTATAAACTAAGAAGTTGTTCGCAGAGTAACTTCAGCAGGTTTTTCCTGAATGACAAGCAATGGCAAATACCTCGCAGCAACTCTCGTCATTTGAATCAAACTTCCAACCTGTTTCACTCGTGATACTATTAATTCCTGGCATTTGTTGGGATTGTTTTCGCAGTGTAACGAGGTGCTTGGAATTTATTTCCATGCCGTATACTCGATTGAAGATAAACGACCTGGTGGATTGATTTCAGTAAGTTTGGAAGGTCTCTTAAGCTGTAGCTCAGAAAACTACAGACTCACCTTTCAATTTGATTACCAACGCGGAGTTTCACAAGTACGATAACCGAAACAAATTATACAAGCTACTCTACTTGGCTTCTCTATGACTTGATGTATCGGATCTGGGTTAACATATATTTGAGACCGTGTACAGCTTGCTCAGGGAATATATGGACAACATCTCCGTGATATTACCAAGGTAACTGTGGGTTCCAAAGGAGTAGCCAACTCTGTGAAACAACCCAAACTTAAACTTGCTGCCCTAATAGATCTTGTCGTCAAAAATTGAATTCTACTTCCAGCAGATGCCAACCAAAGAATCCGTCAATCAACCATGGATGCAGGACACAAATCGTGGGACAAGCAAGAGAGCCGTATGTTATTATTAAGTGTCTACCTAGGAACGCCTCAGCATAACGCAAAAGGATCATAATTGATATCCAAATCTCATAAAAATTGATATTCTCGAGAAATATATTTATTGGCAATTTCTACTGTTAAACCATAGGTCGATGTCCTCGAGGAGATCCAAAGTAAAAGCCCGGGCGAGGAATTGTGATAGGTACTGAGAATGTGTCACAACCACAGGGCGCATTGGTTCTCACCATTTGGCTCGCTCTGCTTTTCGCTGACTCCTCAAGGCTCTCTAAGAACTGTTAACAAATATCCTTACAGTTTTGCATGTTGTTCATCGCTCATTCTCTCAAATCCTTCGCCCGCCACTCCAACCATTCAATCCGGTCCTTAACGAACATATCATACCTCGCTATGTTGTTCCAACTCCTGTTTCTTTTTCAAACTTAGCGTGGAACTCTCCGCCTTAGACAAATCCGCGCAATCTCGGGCTTTCGAGGGAGACGATTCGCGACAGGTAGATTTTCGGGCTTGGGACCCGGCAAAGTTTGATACCAGTAGGCAGTGGTTGACCAGTCGTCACGAAGGCGCTTTTGCATGACCAGATTCCAAAGTGACTTTGATCTTTTTGCCAAATCTAACGGAATCATTCAGATGTCTCATATTGATGATAGTCACTAGTGATAATTAGGAGAAACAAAAGAAGCAAGGCCTCAAGAGCGCCGTTGTGCGAGGTCGCTAGCGCTACACGTGACCGCGGCTGCCCAAAGAGGAAGGCCGCGATTAGGGCTTCTCAACATTCTCAGAATATAAATGTAATCACGACTGCTTCGCTTACAGGATCTCCATTGAGATCTTGGTTAGTAATCATTGCTAAAATATAAAAAAAAAATGAAAAAAAGAGCACTCCTATTTTTCTCGCGGAGCGGAGTCCAGCCGATTTCCGCAAGAAGATTAAGTACGGAGTACCATACTCCGTACCGTAGGTACCGCAGCCACTCCAAGGCCCCGAGCCCTTCTTCCAGGTTGGCAAAATTTCCGTGCTCTTGCGGATGTTTCTAGAAAGCCCAGCGCTTCGTATTCTCAGCACCATGTGCAGGCTCGAGTCTTGACTCCAATTCCCCCGGATTTTGCTGGATATTTTAGGCGGGGTGGAAACGCGGTGGTAGCTCTATTTGATCACCACGTTGACTTCCAAGGTTGGTTAACAACGACACTCTATAAGAATTTCCATAGGAAGGAAATGGAGAGCGCTGCTGAAATTGAGATCGATAGGCAAGCTTCTATCCCCGCCCCAAAGGCGTTGAAAATGGAATTACTGACGTAGAAAAGGATCAACTACTCATTGATTGACCCGTCCCGGAGATGGAGAATTCTCCTTTCGCAAAGGCGGTTCTGTTTGTGGTGTAAGTTCTTCTACAAGCCTTTGTCGAAGTCGGAATTGACAGAAGGCGCTCCTCTAGGTCTCTGGATATCAACCGGTGTTGTCATGCAGGGATTCGATATTGTGGCTGGAGGTCAGCTCGCTGCTTTGCCGGAATTTCAAAGACGATTTGGATATTTGCAACTAGACGGTTCTTTTCTGATTCCAGCTCATTACCTTTCCGCCTGGAGCTCGATCGCTCCTGCATGCGAGATAGTTGCCACGCTTATTTTTGCTCCGCTTCTCGAGAGGTTCGGCCGGAAACCAGGAATCCTAGTTGCCTCCATCATTTCCACTGCGGGTGTCATTCTCCAGCAGCTGGCAACTGATTGGCGAGTGCACCTGGCCGGTCGAGGCGTGAATGGTTCGTACGGATTCTGGGAGTGCTCCCGGAGTTCATACTACTTTTGTGACTGATGCAGGACTAGGCATCGCGATAGGGATAATGTTCACCATCTCTCCACTATGGATTGGTGAAACTTGTCGGCCGGAACTTCGGGGCTTCTTCCTCTGTTTTCTCAATACTAGCATTGTCTTTGGACAGTTTTCAATGTCGGTTTGGCATTTCCCCGCCATATTAGAATCCGTTGCTGATCTTATTTTTAGAGCTGTGGTGGCTAGGGGCAGTAGCCATTTAAGTGGCAAATGGTGAGTTCGATCATTTCTTCCCAATTTCCTTGAAACATTTCGAGTTGACAACGGCAGGCAATGGTGGTTACCAATAGTGGCAATGTATTTCTTTCCAGGTAAAGCCGTATATTCCTCCCACATTGTTCGTATGTATCTCACAATCTTACTATATATTCGTTTTACTCGCTCTGCAGCTATTCTTCTATCCGGTTGGTTTTTCTTTCCCGAGTCTCCATACTGGCTGGTGCGCCAGAGAAAGCACAGAGAGGCCCAGATAGCTCTACGGACAGTCTATGGGATCAAGAATGAGGCATTTTATACCGCAGAAGTTCGCCGAATGGAGTCGGAAACTGAACGAGAGTTTTTCGCCCGCGGTAGCCGCGCTGAGGGCTCCTACAAATTTCTCGGCATCGATGTATCTACTGAAGCCGAGTGCTTCAAGGGGACTAATCTGAAGAGAACCCTTACAGCAATTTTTGCCGCTAGCGGACAGCAGATGATTGGAGCCACTTTTGTTATCGGCTATGCAACCTATTTCTTGGAATTGATTGGAGTAAAAGATTACTTCGATGCATCCGTTGTCCTTTATGTGGTGATGTTGCTATCTAGCATGCTAGCCTTTCCACTATCCGAAATCGTCGGCAGACGAACGATGATAGTGCCTCCTCAGTTTTTTCTGTGTTTCACACTTTTATTAATCGGCATTTTGGGATGCATCTCAAACGCCGAGAAGGCAAGCTGGGGTATTGTTATCCTCATATATATCTGGGCGATCGTATATCAGCTTTCTATTGGAGCCGTAGGCTTCGTGTTGGCTTCTGAAATTGCTACAGCTCGTCTGCGAAGTACGACTCAAGGCCTCGTTACCATCACTAACGCGTTGTGGGGGCTCATCATGCAGTTTACAATCCCATATATGGTATAAAAAGACGCATTCTCTTCATTCATATCAAAGTATCAAAAGATCGTGACACTAACGATGAACTTGTTGGCTCAACAGATCAATGCTGATGCAGCCCATTTTGGCGGTAAATTTGGATTCATTTTTTTCGCGACAGGTTCGATCGCAGCCATTGGAGGATGGTACCTCTACCCAGAGACTAAGGTATAGCTAGACACCTCTAGAAATGAAAGCAATTGATTGCGGCTGACCAAATGCCTAGGGTATTTCTTTTGAAAAGATGGACGAGCTTTACGCAAGCATGACAGCTCCTCGACACTTCAGGAGAGCCATGACCGCGCAGGATGAAATAACGCCCGAGATACATGTATGCAAGGCAGAAGGCTCTGCGTATGTAGAAGGGAACAACTCCTGTTCGTGATGGAGGAAGGTTTTGCGTCAGTTGTATATTAGGTATTCTTTGTTTTACCTGCTCATTCCGAGAAGAGCGCCTCGCCAGTGAGAGAGAAGAAATGGTTATATGTATGGTTGCATATGTTGGTCAAATTTCATCTCAGCGAGACTCAGTTGCAATACAATCACTATGGACAACGACTTTGTTCTTTGACCAACAGTATCATTCGCGACACAGATATATAAGAGAATAGCAATATAATAATATTTCTTATACTAATCAAGGAGGGCCGAATATATCATGCTAGCAGTTTATTTTGGTATACGATGTTTGACTGACATCCTCGAGGGCCCTGCTATGGCCATTGTATGTAAAATATTCTGCTATTGATGTTTCTGGGTCCGGGCTTAATGTAAAAATTAGATGAGAACATATCTGGCCTAACCCAAGCACTTGTGACTGCTCATGTCTTCTTACTCGGGTAAAAAAGAAAAGTTACACGTTTAATCGCACTATGTAACGTATACTATCTTCTGGCTATTCTTAAGTCAAATACACAAAAAGAAGCGCCCAGGTGGACGTTATTCGTCGGTCAATTACGCTTTCCACATCATCGTCCCCTGGAGCACCATCGATGACCCTTCCCAGCTGTATACGGACTTGAGCACTTAGCTTTCCCCTCTTCTGGCGATGCGATCATGGGGCAGCTTCGTGGTTTCTGCCAAACTCGCGTTGTTCTGCTGTAGCTGCTTCGTCTTCGAATGCCTGAGCCTTGCCTGTCATTTCCATGAAGGTGATGCTTGGACTCCAACCCGGGCTCTTCCTTGCATCCTTGACTTCGCTATAAAGCTCGTCCACCTCTTCCAGCGTCAGACCTTTTGTCTCATAGATCAAAAAGTAAACAAACGCTATGCACAGGAAACAGCAAGCAAACCAAACAAAAAAGATCTTGGATTGCAGATTCGCATTCCCGGGCCCATAGTTGACCAAGTAAGGTGTTGAAAAGCTTAATGCCCAGTTAAGGAGCCAATTGGTTGCCGTGGTCATAGAGAGCGATTTGGCTCTAGTTTTGAGAGGAAATATCTCGCCGGTCACGACCCTGTATGGTTATCGCACCCACCTGTTAGAAAACCTGCCTTCAAGCTGGGTAGGAAATGATTGAAGGAATGTAACATGAGACGAGGGGAAGGGGCAACTCACCAAGCTATCGGACCCCATGAAGCTGCAAAGAAGAAAATGTATATACAGATAAAGGCAATTGCAGCTTTCTGCGCGGCCGCATTGTTAACGATAATGGTCCCAACACTGTCCTGGCTCGTGGTAGTAGTGCCCAAAACTGCCACCAACAGCTGTGAGACGGTCATTCCAATAGCCCCCAAAAGTAGGACTGGTCGCCGACCCCATTTGTCAATTGCGTACAGACCAGGAATGGTAGAACCGACATTCACGCAGTTAATGATTAGGTTAATCACAAACTCGTTCTTCACGCCAGAATTCTTAAAGAATTGTGTGCCGTAGTAGATGATAAAATTAATACCTGATAATTGCTGCAAGGCCTGCAGGAGACAGCCAGTAAGAAGACGCTTCGCCAGATTTCCCCGGACACATTCACGGTAACCAGTATCCCCCAAACTTATCTCATACCGATGGTTCGCTTGGATCTCCTCGAGCTCCCGGCGTAGGGTGGGATCATCTTCGGGCAGGCGACGAAGTCTGGCTAGGCTCTTCACAGCGCCGTTGTAGTTGTCCTTTTTGATGAGATACCGAGGTGTCTCTGGGAGTAACAGGACACCGACTACCAAAATAATTGCCCAAGCAAACTGAACTGCAATGGGGATACGATAGGACCCGGAGTCATTTCGGTTATGGGTGGCATTGTTCACGACCGAAGCAAGGAGAAGACCGACAGTAATTGCGAATTGATACGAGCCTACGATAAACCCTCGGATCCATTTTGGTGCTGTCTCTGACTGATAAAGGGGAACTAAGTTGATATCAACAATCAGCAATTGATTCCTTTTCTTTCTTTTCTCTTTTATTTCCGCTGCTTATGTGTCCCACATATCCAGAGAAGAGGAAAAGATTATACTCACCTAGTGCAGAGATAAGCCCAACTCCGAATCCCGCAAAAAAACGCCCAGCAAGAAAGAGAGGAATAGCTGTCGCAGCCGTCTGCAAGGCGACTCCTAATACAAAGACACCGTTCGAAATAATCAAGCCCCAGCGACGCCCAATAATGTCACCCATCGGGGCAGCGCCGAGGGCACCAAAGAAAGTTCCCGCTGACAGAATGGATACTATAGCTGACGTCTGGCTGGAAGTGATAGTCAACTTGCCGGTGCTGTCTCTGTAGCCGGTTGAGAAGGTTTGATCCCAATAAGGCATAGCGATAACGCCACTGATCGTGCCGGTGTCATAGCTACAGCAATCAGCATGAAATCGAAAGCATAATTCTCTGGGCATCAATAAAGACCCCACTCACCCATATAGAATTCCTCCAAAGGCTACGAACCCGCTGATGACAATTGCAGGCCACGCCTTACCGGGACTGTCTTTAGGCTTTTCGATTAGAATTCCCATTTTCGGACAATTTGAAGGAAGGCAGTTTTTGGATGTCAGATCGGAATGAAGGAGCGGGTACTTGATATTTATAAAAGGAGAGCAACGATGCATAGGAACCTCAATAGTCCAGCATTGTTATCGTCTGTATCAATAAGTTACTCACGTTGGCATTAGCTATGAGCGATGTGACATTGCTCATAGCTAAGCAGGACGTGGAAGGCAAGTTAGCTGGCCATTTACCAACCTGCTAGCAAACTGTGAAACCGCGGACGGGTGGAGATCTCTCCGCGAAAGAAATCGAATTATTGATTGGGGGCGAGAAAGCAAGCATCCGCATATCATGCTCAGCTACATGCCCGTACCCTGCTAGGGCATTGGAACTGCGGAGAGGTACCTGGGGTGGAGATGTCCGGGAAATGGATCACCGGAAGAGACAAGTCCGATCGATGGTTCAGGGCCTTCAGGCATCATGCGATGCACTTAATGAAATAGACTATACCCCTGTCTGTCTATGTTGGGCGTCAAAATTCAAATTGGTATTCATAGGATCGACCCGCTTGACCCTCAGTGACGACGTGCCAACTGTGGAGAGTGTTAAATAATTAACGCACTCCGATCCTAGCCCATATCGACTAGCAGTCCTGACTAGTCACCGATCCAGTAGGGATATCAATGACATTGTCCGCCGATCCTAATGCAAAGAGATCATTTTGTGCTACGGTCCCCAAGCATATCAGGTGTGTCATCCCGCGTAAGGTCTTTGAAAGACCAGAAAATATACCATTAAGCTAAAAACATGGCCCCGTTATAGGGTATGCAATTTGTCTAAATATGAGGCATTTTCCAGTCGTATTGAGTCTTGTCAGTCTTCATCGGAAGCAGTGACATGTTTTTGATCTCTTTGCGAATGCCCCTAAATGGTCGTTGCTGAAACGGAGTGAAACAACGCCAGCATTGAAAATTATTTCCGTTGATTTTAAATAGGATAATTGAATTTCTATAAACAATGGAAAAGTGACTACATACAGCCCTTCATACAGCACTAACTAGGAGGCGATGTCTGATGGAAACTTCTCTCCTTCAATATTGTCCCCATTTTGGCCAGCGAGGAACTGGCTTCTGTCACACCTTCGAAAATATGAACTGCCTTTTCCACACTTTGCAGGACTCTCGGGGAGACTGCATCGTGCAGACACGCTGTCGCTGATGCTGTTAGCGCTGCCATTGAAATTGTAAATACGCTATATCAGATTGCTGGTTAGCCATTAAAAACTCGCCTCGATATGTGAATAGAATGATTTACCTCGTATACAATGTCCAGATATTGATCTTACATATGCTGACAGAAATAGCCGCACTTGCGATGAACTCGATGTAACTATCGAAAAAGCTCTGACAATGAGGAAGGAGGTCATCAGCGGCCTCTCCAGTGATCATTGCCTGGTAGACCGCTGGCCAATATATTGAAGCCTTGAATGCATAACATTGCGTATGCAAGAATTCCGCTTGCGCCGGACCCCGAAAAGGGACTGTATCGCCGTTATCACGCCTGAGAGACAATTCATCTGGAAGAAGATCGTACCACTCCTGCAACTGCCGCTCAAGTTCTGCTGCAATTACGGGCGCAAATGAGAATTTGGCTTGGGACAATCTTTGAACGGACATTGTGCAACGTTGAAGCAGCTTCCGCATCGCGATTTCAGCCACAAAATAGGACAAGTCGTGCTGGCGCAGAGCTTGTTCGTGCATTATCCCTTCGGGTTCATCTCCGGTCCCGCTGAGTTGGAGGAGACATGGGTGCCATATCCAAGTCTCGTAGCTGACTGGCACTGTAATAACTGAATCTATACTCCAAATACCACTGTCTACTAGATTCAGTTGGACCAGGATCTCACTTTGAACTCGGTCAGTTAAACTCTATCTTTGTGCCGCAAACTAATTGATAGAAAATTTTGGAATAGGGGCCAGAACCTTTCAATCAAAACGGCAGTCCAGTAGCAGTTTCCGATGATTGATGAGAGAGACGGATCATCCTCATCATCGCATTGACTAGGAATAGGCCATGAACATTAGACAAGAGTGTAATTCAACTTCAAGTCTGGGAGCTCACTTTCTCAGAGTATCTTGAATTCTATGTGATGCCATAGCCACAAAATCATGTGCTTGACATGGCTGGGCGCAGCAGAGATAGTACATGCTAAACAAAAGCAAACACTGTATGCTTCTAGTGCTGCGATCTGCCAGAACCCAAGGGAGCATGTTTTCCGCCGCTTCAATGTATATGGTTTCCGGGAGCTTCCTGTGCGCATGCGAAATCGACTCACTTCCGGTCAGAGAACCTATAGCTAAAACGAGAAGAGCTAGGCAAGAATCCACGGAGGGCTGAAAGGGTGTTGATATCGCCTGCAGAAATTCATCCATGTAATCGGCATGGAGAATCGGATACCAAATATGGATACATTCAGCAAATGCGCCTAAAATTCTGCATTCCAACGATGCTTCATATTAGTTCGACCGCCAAAGAGATAAGTAATTCCTTTGCCACTTACTCCAATGCCCGAGCCAAATCAATCATCACAGTTGGAACACTGCTCGGACGAGGGCTAAATAGTCGACGGCCCCTTTCCATCTGCTCTAGTTCAATTGGCAATGATCTATCTAGACTCAAAAGCGTCAGGAATGGCTGGTTCTTGATAATCATGGTTGGGAATCCGGCCAATGGATCATGGCCATCAAAGAGGTCGCCTGGCAATTGCTCCTTGACCAAGCACGCACGCTCGGAAGCCCCAGGGTCTATGAAGCGGGTGATGTGGTCCAAGTGTTTCCAAATCTTCGATAACTCTACTGCAAAACTGCAATCTAGGTTAAAAACTGGGCGAGTATTGGCCTGGTACGACGTGGTGTTCACTTACAGAGAGGGAGGGTCTGTGTTCCCTTCGTAGCAACAGTCTTTGCTCCGCTGCATACAGAACGAGCATTTAGGCCGCTGGCCATCACATTTTGTCCGCCTTTCTCGACATGTATTGCAAGCCAGAGGACTCCGGTGTCGCTGACCGCTCCGTGACAAGTGACGCTTAAGACTCATGGGCTTTTTGCACTTTCCTGCAGAATGACTTGCTTTGCGAAGGTCCATTAAAATGTACTGAGAGTAGAAAGTGATATCGCGATCTTTCGTAGAGTCCATGTAGGTAAAAGACAAGTACTGCCGAGTCTTGAATACGGCATCCCGAGCTTAGCTCTTGCCTAGTTACTCCGGTTCCAACGTTCGCCGTCCAATTGCACATAAGGAGGCGGGTCACCTCGTTTTCTAGAATATTTCTAGATACGGAGAACCCAATCACAGCTGTCTAGTGCATTCTCCCCATACCGTATAATCCGTAGGTATTGCGGCTGTAGATCGAGCTAGAAGGGAATCTTACGAGGAGGCACTGACCTTGTGACGACAAACAAGAAACTCATTTATGCAGTCTTGTGACCAATACGGATGGATGGATGCTACGTAGAAATTCAGACCCCGCAATTAACAAGGAGTGTCTAAAGTTGATGGCAGGGTTCTCAGCTGGAGATTTGCATGGGAGAGATTCCACACAGTGGGCTAGTGCCCCGTTATTTTCCCGGTTCGGTGCCATGGCGTTGTTTACCGGAGCACGACGGCCCGGTGGGTATCCTCGTTTTTTGTCACGAGGGAACGGACCACGGTGAGCAGGACGCTTCGATTGGTTGGGTAACCTGAATTTCGGTGCTCTACGTCATGGGCGGCTTGAAAGTTACCATCCATCCTGAAAAAGGATTGGGATACTCCCAAACAACGAGATATACGAAGTCACAATTTACGATGAGACAATGACAGCATTGCGGTGCCTAATTAGTCCAGTCTGGCCTGAGGTAGTAATCAGTGATCCGTGACACACAATTATAGCGGATTATACCTAGGTAGCGAAACTATATACAATTCGCGAGAATGGGTCTCATATTCTACCTCCCAATCAGACAAATATTGGCTTTTCCTAGCTCCTTGCCGGGATATTGTCAACATGGGAAATAGCTGGTTTTTTTCAAGAATACGTTACACGCAAAGTTGACATGCGAAGGTTTTCTGCTGGAGGGCAGTTTTCAAGTTTAACGTCCATATCCCAGCCGGAGTATCTTCCATCGTTACATACCGCAACGGATCGCTTTTCCTCTCCTTGTCTTTCGTGACCATATGTACATTTATCTCCAGATACCAATATTCCACTCATGCACAATGTACGACGCTCACTGGACTTTTCAAGGGCGAGATCTCGTGGTGGACGACTTGAGCAGCGCGCTCATCGGTAAACATCGAGTGATTTCTGGAATCTGATGCAAGTCCGATCCTTTCAGTAAACTCGTTCATCCTACTAAGAACAATCAGGGATTAGTTGAGACAGAACTAACCTAAAGGGTGCATTCCGTGTTGTACCAACCACCTGGAACTCAGTTTATCGAGCGCAGTCTTGAAATCGTCTAGGATAATAGTGTCGCAAAGACATTTAAAAATGAAACACAGCTAGTGATTTGCTCTCTTTCAGCACGCTGGTTCGTCTAGGCCGTATATGCCAAAATAGAATAAATCTCTCACCTTCCAGAAAGGATTGATCCCCATAGTCGAAGTTACCCGCAACGCTCCCGTCACGCTCAAGATATCCAGAATGAGAAAGGCTATCGAGAGGCCCATGGAGGCCATCATGAGGCCAAAGCGGGAAGATTCACGCACGAGCTCAACGACGCCAAAATTGTAATGCGTCTTGATCACCCAAAAGAGATTAAATGTCGTAAAGATCCACCATGGATCACTAGATAGGTTAATGTGTTAGCCAAGACTAGACGTAGAGAAACGATACACATATTGCGTCCTTTGTGATCGTACCGAAATAAGGCTTCCAATGGTCGCGTCTTTTCGTAGAAAGTGGCATCGATGCTGTTGAAGTAGGCAAAGTTGGCGTAGATTTCAACCGCCCAATACGGTTGGACGAGGACCATTGTCCCAAGGTAGAAGAGTGACAGCCGTCTTGACATGAAGGCCTTGTTTTTCGACCACGCGATCAGATTATGCAACGACCAGGAGATAATCAACGCAATCGCCGTAGATGCCAGATACCACCCATACGCTGGTTCCGGGACGAAGATGAACGTTCCATGAGGCATGGCCAAGATCAACTGAAGCGGATAGAACTTAGTTGCTGGCACAGAGTCTGTATTTCAGGTCAAACAGCTACATTACCTCCAGTAAGATCATTTTGTGTAGTAGTACTCCTGATCGCATGTTTGCATAAGTGATCATGGCCATAACGACCAAGGCACCCGTCATCAGACCCTGCGACCAGGCCTCCAGAATGAGGGCGTCCGGATCATCGACTGGTCGCGAAACGTCTCTCTCGACGATTGAGGACGCAAGATCCAAACCATTTAGTCGTAAATAGATGCTGGGATTATACATGATGCTTGTTGGTAGGTACTATCTGTCGGGATGGCTGTATGTGGGTTTTGACCCCATAGGGTTGAGCTTCTCCCTTGTGCCGTATTTCATTATTATTCCCCATACTACGTGCTACGATCGCGAGAGAGTCCATGCTTCGCTTCTTGAATCGTGATTTCTTCGTACTAGGGAGTTTCTGGAATCTGGACCAATCTGTTCACGAAGAAAAACCTGGGGAGTTACTCATAGCGGCTAGCAGCCTCCCATTTTCGAACTTTATGCATAACTAAAACAAGAACAGCAGAACGCTCCGATAAATACAGTAGTAAACCATGATTGTTACATAACGGACGAAAGGAAACAGGGCTTTGACGCGAGGAATTTCGTGAAAATAAAGCAGTATTATTAGTCAAGCCCATTAGTAAGCATTATGTGAGGCTCAGGCAGTCTCTAAATTCGCTATACAATAGTATATCTTCACTATTTAGTGAGCCTAAGTACTTCTATTGGCCAATAATGGTGGGCCATCTGGAGAGACTCAGATTTCGTTAAGTTCGTTATAACCGTGGTTTGCTGATCTTCCCTCACACGACAGGAGGAAAACACGCTACTACCAAACCCTAACCCTAAAATTTTTGTTGGAAATTTATTACATGATACAGATCGTCACATAACCTAACTATACAAACCATTACCAAAAAGCCCCATTAAGGGGATCTCCTTTTTGGTCTAGTGATAATATGGTCCGACAAATTTTCTAAAACATCAAATAGTTTACATACATTTATTTTATGATACGGTTCTTTAGCTTCAAATGTAACAGGGATTTCTTGTAAGTATGATCACGAGCGAATACGCCACATGCTAGGACGTATTCAATTGACAATACAGTGTATTTTTGGTTTTTTATTATGGATCCCTAGGTTTGAGGCCTTACCCGTATTACCCTACGGTGAGCGTGTCTTGCGGCATATTATCTTGTAGGCGTTCAGCCTTCCCCCCCGAGTTCCTAGTAGGAACTAGGGATGTTCGAGAAAATCTCTAGAAGAACTATAAACAAGGGTTGAGTGCATAAGGACGGTGAATATTTAAAATAATGAACTCTCATTGGTATTATGAGTTGGCCTCGCGGAGGGGAGGGTCTGTTCCGCGATGACCCGACCAATGAAGACCATTAGGTACAAACTAGTTACCATAGGATAAGTATTCAATACGGAGTACAGTACACCTCGCTTAAATCCAGAACGATACGGGGCCCCACGCTCCATTGATCAAGAAGAAGCAGCTTCAAACAGGTCAGAGCATTATATCATCCGACTATTCCGGGGGACAAGGCAAACTGGAATGGGGTAGACTACTTAGATCAATTCGATGAATCAATGGGGTATACTACTTGGATCAATTCGATTGATTTATCGTAAGCATGGTCATGAATGCCCATCGTCCCGTCTTCTTCGCTTGCGAGCAATGCCGTGAGCGCAAAAGAAGATGTGACAGAGTCAAGCCCCAATGCTCGTCTTGCGCCGATCTGGATGTAGACTGTTTCTATAAACCAGCCTCGGATAGTCGGCCATCGCAGTGCGTCCTTTCATACTGTTCTTCCGTCTCTTGACGAGACTAATCATACTATACCAGACTCGTCCAGGAACTCTCCAGCATACGGGAAAGGTTAGATTATATTGCACCATTAGTTGAGAACCTCAGGAACCCGCCTACATTCTGGAAACGCGACCAATATCCGCATCCCCAACCACAAGCTCCCCCAATCAGCATCAAATCCCAATCCCTGATGAAGACAATCGGTTTACGTTCGGATTTTGCGTCTGTCGTCTATCGATTAGAAACCGCCACACCATATATTCATGTGGCTTTTGCAGAACCTAGTCTTCAACTACCAGAGAATAAAATCACCGAGTAGGTCACCTATTAATGAAACAGTTAAAGAAAAGGAAGGAAGTACCTAATTCGTCTCACTGATAGGATTATACACATATTTACGGAAAGGGTTGATGTTTGGTACCTCTGTTTTCATCCGAGCGTCACCAATCACCTCTTTGAGACGAACAGCTCATGTTTTCCACCTTCAACCGAGTCCTGTTCATGTCTTCTCATTGCATCAATTGCTTTAACACTGAGGAAGGCACAATCAGACTTAGCCCATTTCCAAGCTGCCATATCGATGCTTCCAATAGTTCTCCAAGAAGACAGTGTGGTCAGTATTCAGTGTTTGATGCTCTTGGGTATATACTTTGCCTGTCGAATGCAACCACGACAATCCTACGAATATATCCGAATAGCATCCTTCCGTATGCAGTCCCTTCTTAGAAGGTATGTTTCACATCTCGGCAACTATGAGTGGGGGTAAACCATACACGTTTTCAGGGGCTAACTTGTTGGAAGAGAAACATTTTCAGAGATGTCTATTGATTCCCAACTGATAAAGCGCATCTGTTGTGCAATGTACATGATAGAAAGGTCCGTAATTCATATTCGTGCGAGTGTGTTCCTCTTCATCGCCTAAAACATACCTAACAATAGGCAGTGAGGTTTCAATGCATTTAAATTTATCCGCAGCACGCAGTCGGCCCCAACCTGGTCGCTCCCACGCACCTATTGCCATTCCGACCAACGACAAGTATTGCGACATCTTTGCTGAATTGGGCCCGTCTCGCTCATGGTCGACTCCATCACTAGATCCTCCTAATCATCTGCAGCGTGATTCCTTACACCTTTCCCAAGAGCTATATTTGCAGCAATTGATAGATAAGCGTATGGAATCCGCGATAGAAGCCGACTCAACTAGCACATCCTCCGTGAAACACAACCTCATCTTGCAGTGGTTATTAGATTCTTTGCCACCATTACCGCCCTCCAACATGACTTCAATGTCCCAGAATATAAGCAGTCGCCACCAGCACGCGGCTCTTCTTCGAGCGAAATATCATGAATACGAGATGTCCTGCTACTGGCCAGCAATATATCGTGCCATCGCACTTGATTTTGCAGACCCAGAGCTACTCGCCCACGCTTCGCTTTTTATTGAATCGATAATGAGCTTCTTGGGGAAAGCCAATTTCGCCGTTAGGGTATGTGTCCCAAAGTCCTGGCCACTTGCAGCAAGGTATGTATGTGCGAAGTCACAGCAATTTCCCTTTCTTCCCGTTTCTTCATTTGCTAATTCTTAACTCTTCCATATGAGTAGCCTTTTTATCGTGTCCATGGTAACCATTTGGACAGTGGACAAACTGCACCTCAAAAGCATTTTTTCATTTAGTCTTCAGAGACATCTCAAAGACTCCTTGGAAACCCTGAAGGAATTTAGCGAGCTTAGTCCTTCAGTGAAACACATGGGAGAAGTGCTGGAGAACAGATTGCAGGAGTTTGAAGTTTCTTAACATATTAAGAAAACTGTCTATTACTCCAGGCGTCTCTAGCCCAGTAAAATGGGAAGGAGCAAGGAAAAACTAGATTCTCAAAAACAATATTCCTTCTAGAGAACAAGACCTACTGCTACAGTCTGAAGCGTCACAGCACAGGCTCCCTTCCATTATATGACAGCTAGTTTTCTGGGAAAAGTTAGGTTGAGAGCATTCCGAGTCCAGTTTGGGAGAATTGGGGCTTCATAGTTCAGTTCTATCGTACAGCTCAACTCCTATGTCCATGTAGAACGCACTTCGCTTATACGAATCTGGACATTGTTGGTACTTCCGCCATTAGAAAAAAGCTGCCCATATGTGGCATTTTCTGGAGGAAAGATTTGGGTCGTCAGCGTGGTTTCCCCTTGTCCTCCAAAGACCTCCACGCTTGACCAATCCACGAAAACATGCAAGGTTACAGTGTTATTCAAGGCTGGGGAAAGAGGAGCATAGTAGACGCTCGGGTATGTGCTGCCAAATGAGATATCTCCGGATTTCGTTCGATCGATGAACACCTGCTGAGTTGCGAAGTCATATCCTATTCGTGTCTGCTGACTGAAATCCTCAGAGGCTCGAACAATGATTCCAAACTCGGAGCTTCCATTTGCTGCCTCCGTGCTCGAGAACATTAACTGAATGTCCACTGCTTTCCCGATATCACCTAGATTGTGGATATCGGTCACAGAGGGTAAAGTCAATACACTCCCGCTCTGGCTAATAGCCTTCCACCTTTCCTCAGGCTCCTGAACTACCACAGTCCTCTGATCTATTGTTTTCAACAAAAGTTGACGGGGGATGGTCATTGCACTGCGCCAAGGGCTCGTTGGTATGGCCGCACCATACTGCCAGTTATTCATCCAGGAGATAATCGTCCGTTGATACTGAGAGAGGCCATTATAGCCTTGGGCAGCGTAGAAGTCTGGACCCCAGTCCAGCCAGTTTACGTTGTTATTCGTGGCCGGAGAGTTGGCAAAAGAGATTTCGTCGACGTTGATATGACCCCAGTCCCCGGTGGCGGGGTCAATGATCTCAATCACGGCACTTTGGTTTTGAAAAGCACTAACATCCCAGCTTTGCCATGTAAGTTGTTCACTATTGGATCCAGTTGTAATGTGCACAATGCTGCCATCAATCTGGAGGCGGATGGCAGTTTGGTTGATATTGTCACCTCCCCCGACAAGGAAGTTTATGTAGTTGTACGAGATATTGAAAGGACGGGATGTCAGAGTCCCCGTAGTCGAATCCCCACTTAAGAATGTGTTCACCAACTGGTTTCCGAGGAAGCCTGTCACCGGGTTCTGACCTGTTAAAGTACCGGCAACAGGGGAGGTCCCTATGAAGTCACCAGTAGCCACCCATCCGCGATCCGCAAAGGAACGGTTTCCCTCGAAATCTTCGAAGATCAGACTACCATCTGGGGGGACCCCCATCATGGATAGTTTTCAAGTCTGGTGTAAATATGGACCCGTTGAAGTCACCTATAAAGTACTGAATGCCCGAACGCACGGTTCCAGGCGGGCCTCCAGGATTAACACCAATAATAGCAATCCATTTAACCTTTGATTCATCCCATCGATAGGCAATGGAAAAAGGGTTGGACACTCCCAAACACCTCCAACAGCATTAAAAGGTCCGAACTCACTCTCCAAGTTCCATTGCTTGAGATTCAAGGATGTATATATGAGGAGCTTGTGAACTTTTGCGAGACTGATAACAGCAACCCATCTTTCAATAGGTTGATGCCAGAAGATATTGGGATCCCGAAAATCAAGGTAATGTCCTGGTATGGACTAGGAGGATCTAAGATGATAGGATTGCCATCATCGTAGGTAGTCCATGTTGTCCCATGATCCAGACTATAGGCAATGGATTGCGCTTGCTGCTGATCACGAACTTGCTTTCCACTCGGCAATACTTGCTGTGATGGATACTGGACAGAAAGCTACGTCAGTTTATTGAACTGTCAACCTCGATCACGACACTCATATAGGATGTATACATAGCGACCCATGGCGCTTGTCCCTTGCAACCGAAACCACTGGTATTGTGTTCGTCAATGACGACACTTCCAGAGAAAAACATTTCAGTAATATTATTGGGGTATCCACGCGCGAGAAGAGCAACAGGTTGTTCTTTCCAATGGGTAAGGTCATCACTGGTGGCATGGCCCCAGGACATCGCCCCCCAGGTATTCCCGCCTGGATTGTACTGATAATACATATGGTATGTACCATCAGCATACACAAGGCCATTGGGATCATTCATCCAGTTCTGTGCCGGGGTGTAATGGTACTGGGGACGGTAAAGTTCCGTATATGATTTCTTTGATTGGACTGCATCAACCTGGGATGCAGATGCCCCCAGAAAAAGCACCTTCAACAGTATGCCGAACTTCGTCGATTTCATTTTGAAATTGTTTGCATAGATAAGCAGTATGGGAATAGCTATTTTGCTGCTCTATGAAACCGATAATGTCTCTGGTTTATATGTGACTTTCAGGTGAAGACTTCCAACTTACGGACGAATTGATGAGAAGCCGTCGCCTCTGCTATGTCCTCGCCAGTGGAGAGAGTGCGCGGTTTCTTGCTACTTTGACTTGACCTAAGGTATTTTTACGGAAACCGCGGCTATTGAAGAACGTACTTTCTTAGAGTTGAAACAGAAACCACAATAAATCGAGAATTTCGCGGAGCATATCTGAGTCTCCGCGATTACAGCCCTCCGCAATGCCTTATCCCGCATTTTTCCCCAGGATTGCGCGCTGGAGACGGAGATTAATCGGTCATTAGATTCCTGATTACCCAACCAGAGCGTATTCTCTCTACTGAGCGTTTCAATCGTTTATAGCTTACAGCACAATAAGAGGTTTCGCGGAGTATATCCGGGATCTAGCAATCGTTACAAGCCGGTATACTAGCTGGCCTTCGCGAAGCATTATCCTACACTTTTAATTTAAGATTCCGACTCATGCAGGTCATTATGCAACCAAATACGGAGCTTATGGGTTGCATTCCTACTTCCTCAGCCAAATCGCGTTTTTCTCTATTGGGGGTGTTTCATTCTCATAGGAGATTGACTGTCACATCATATTTCTTCATATCTTCAGGCTACTTAGGTAGTGCTTCAGATAGTGAAAATCGTCGTTTGAAGACTATTATTGGAAAGGAGGTATTGACTATTGCCATTGTAATATATATACTTCATGTCCTCGACTGTTTAAAACCTACATATGTAGTTGATTACTCTCACTACTCTATCTTCACTTCCCTCTGAACTGGTCAAACTCTCCACAGCCATATCCCATATCATGTTATCCGGAAAAATTACCGTGGTGATCAAAGCCCTTTCATTAATTTGAGCTCTCGTTGAACCAGCGGTGGCGGATGACTATCGCCCAGTCTTTCATTTCTGTCCGGCGGAGAACTGGATGAACGAGCCCAATGGGCTGATTAAGATTGATTCAACATGGCATCTCTTTTATCAGGCTGACCCAACAGCAAGTGTTTGGGGCAATGAGTGTTGGGGCCATGCAACCAGCTCCGATCTACTCCATTGGGATCATCTGCCTGTCGCTATTCCAGTCGAGAACGGAATTGAATCGTTCACTGGGACCTCTTATTATGACGACAATAATACGACTGGCTTAGGAACTTCCACCAATCCGCCATACCTAGCCTTTTTCACTGGGTATACCTCTTCGAACGGAACACGGGATCAGCGCCTTGCTTAAAGCACGGATCTTGGAACAACATGGTTGAAGTTCCCCGGCAATCCAATCATATCAGCAGCTCTGGAAGCACCTCATGATGTGACTGGAGGCCTTGAGAGTCGTGACCCTAAAGTATTCTTCCATGTCCAGTCAGGGAAATGGGTTATGGTCCTTGCGCATGGTGGTCAGGACAAATTAACCTTCCGGACGTCTTTGGATGCGAAAAGCTGGACATGGGTGAGTGACTTGCTAGCTTCCCAGATCGAGGGATTCCCATCTAGTATCACTGGATGGGAAGTCCCGGATATGTTTCAACTTCCCATCCAAGGCACCAACGAGACCACCTGGGTGGTAATTTTCACACCAGCTCAGGGATCCCCGGCTGGTGGTAATGGTGTTGTGGCACTAACGGGTTCCTTTGATGGGGAAAGATTCGCGGCTGATCCTGTGGACACTTCAACATTATGGCTAGACTACGGGAGTGATTTTGACGGTGCCATGAGTTGGGAAAACGTATCTGCATCAGATGGTAGGGGAATCATCGCCGCTGTGATGAACAGTTATGGTGCAAATCCTCCTACCAGCACCTGGAAAGGGATGCACTCCTTTCCGAGGACGCTAACCCTCAAGAAAATCGGCTCAAAGCAATACTTCCTTCAGCAGCCAGTCACTGAGTTAAGCACAATCGATAACACTCTCGCAAGCATTCAGAATCAAACAATTGCGCCTAATCAAACGTTACTTTCATCAATCCACGGAACCAGCCTAGATGTTCGGATTGCTTTTCGCATTGATTCAGGTGCCACACTCTCACTAGCAGTCCGCAAGGGGGGAACTGAGCAGACGGTCATCCGCTATTCCCAGTCGAACTCGACGCTTTCAGTTGATCGCACGGCGAGTGGGGATATCTCCAATGACCCAGCAGCAGGAGGTGTCCATAGCGCGCAATTGGCACAGGACAACACTGAGCTAGTTCACATGTGGGTGTTGATCGACACATGCTCCGTGGAGGTGTTTGGAGGACAGGGAGAAGCAGTTATATCAGACCTTATATTCCCCAGTAACTCTTCTGATGGCTTATCTTTGGAGGTGTTTGGAGGGACGGCCACTTTGCAGTCTGTGGAGGTGTCCTCAGTCTCACTTTGATTGAGATCTTCTGCGGTCCTGATAGCAATCGTCTTGAAGACTTCAACCGAATTTAACAGCAAATCAGAAATCTTATTGCAAAGCTACGGCTATTCAGTTGTTCTAATCAGTGAGAAAACAAAACCTAGCTGGGACACTTTCGGTGACTACTATTGCGCTAAAAGGGTTGTTCTGCTTAAATACCATTCCAAAAAGTTGATTTTACTTTCATTTAGCTTGCACATACTTCCTAGGAATGAATTACCAAAAGTTAGTTTGCCTTTGCAAAGCGGTATCAATTATGGACTCGCTAGTTCTGTGTTATATCACAACAGATAAAGTATAGTGGAAATTGTGAGAATACTTCCAATAATTTGATTTTGATCTATGCAACAATTTTCAAAAACTAATATATGACCTTCCTGCCCACACCGATCTCGTCTTCGGCAAGGCCTTCTGCCCGTGGTCGAGTTTCCAGCCATTTTCGGCCACAGGGGCGCTGGCATTATCCGTGCCATTGGAAAGGGAGTTCACAACAAGAATCTTCGTGTCGGTGGCCCTGCTCTACACTTATTCAGTATGTGTAGCACATGCAAGACTTGCAAATATGGCCATCAAGCTCCATGTCACAATCACCCTGCTATCAACCACAATGCTGTCGAACCAATGACTGAGTACTCCCGCACAGCAGCCAGATAGCCAATCTGTGCCAAGTAAGTAATTTGGTCAATCGTCTTCTGCCAAAGTTTCTGTCGTCAATGAGAAATGCGTGGTGCTCTGCCAAGTTTTCTGAGCAACTGCAGGTATACGTACCAACCGGAGGTGGCTTCTAGACGGGGGCCGGAACCGTTCTCAATGTGCCGAAACCACCAAATGAGGATGCTATAGTTAATTTCGGCCTAGGGAGCATTGGTCTGACGGCATAAAAGGCTGCTAAATTCCTACATGTCGGTCAATAATCGCCGTTGACATTGTCAAGGAGAGGTTGACCCTGGCTAAGGAGTTAGGAGCCACTGACGCCGTCAATTCACTGGAAGAGAAAGACGTGGCTAAACACATCAAGAGCATTATTAAAGAGGTGCTATTTTTGCAATCGATTGCACCGGTATCTTAAAAGTCATTGAGAATATGTTGGAGTGTATAGGCCACAAGGCACAGCAGCCATTGTTGGCATTCCTCCAGCTGGTGCACAAATCAAGATCGATATTGACATTTTTGTTGGAGAACAAGAAATTCCTTGATGTAGTTGAGAACGACTGGAATCCTCATGAATTTCCCAAGTTATTCCACAGCTCATTCAAATGCATTAGTCGGGGAACTTTCCCATTGACAAACTCTGCATAACATACTCCGTTGAGAGACTGCAGGAAGGCCAGACGCAATCCTTGATATGCATAATGGAAAGGCACCATCTCCCTTAATTACAGCTTAATCTTTGTTTCCAACATTGACACTCTTTCGCGAAAATAGGTCATAACACGAGTGGTTTCATAGTAAATGGCAAGAGGTACAACTACACAGTTTTCCTAGTCTGTCACATCCTCGAGATATCGAATCTTTGAAGAATACATTTTGAAATAAACATTGCCGATACAGTCGATATATAGAAGACATCTGGAACATTCTTTGCTATCAAATAAGTTACGAGACAATCAAAGAAACTGGTGTCTCTCCGTGTTCTGGCCTTCATGAGTTCCTACCAACCTCAAAGACGGACATATATCATACCAACTAGCTCATAAATCTAAGATGTAACTCTGGCAGTGGTACTCGCACTAGTAGATGGACTTGTTGTTATTGTTGCGGTTGCGCTACTTGTGGGGGTTGCAGTAGTAGAACCCCCGGTCAGTGTAGCAGGCCATGATGTAGCTGTTGCCGTGCTGTACGATCCGCTGGCTGAGGTTGCCACGCAAGTAGCGGGGGACACTGCTAGCAGAGGTCTCGCCCCATGGTGCTGGAACCACGGCGTCGCGTCGGTTAACGGCTGACAAGAATGCCGCATAAGACCAAGTCAGGTTTGCTGCAGAGATGAAGACGCCAGTACTCTTGTCAAATTGCTCGGAAAGAGTAAGGTTTGTTGGGGCGTATGTTTCCTATTATGGTGTCAGCTAGGTCCTCATATCTAATGTATGATAGTGGTGGGGGAGTTCATACCGCAATGCTCAAATATCCATCGGCATATGTCTTCACAGCAGAAACGATGCTCGAATAAGCTGTAGACGATGAAGAATAGTTTCCAACAGCGGCTGAGGAGTATACGTCCTTGAAGAATGCCAGCGAAGCGCTGTCAATTGTGATGGAGCCAATTTTGTCCCACTGATACAGAGCATCATAGAGGACCTCCGCAGCAGCAAATGTGCACAACCATCAGAATTATCCGTGACACCGCTTAGAGAGGATCGCTCGGACGATAAGGAGACTTGGTGAGTGGAGCATATGTGTCGGTCCTCGGGAGCTGAAATCTACGATTTGGCTTGGTCACCGGATGGTGTTTTCATTATCACTGGTAGCATGGACAATGTGACTCGAATCTACAATGCTCAACAGGACAAATGGTTCGACAGATCGCTGAACATTCACACTACGTCCAATATGAAGAGCAGATGCCCTCCAAGAAACACGAAGTCCCGAAATTGTCTCCCTTTGCTGCGGTTTATTGGAAGGAAGAAAGTCTGCGAGTCTAAAACAGCACACAGTCCCGGGATTGTCCCCCTTTTCTGCGGGTTATTGGAAGGAAGAAGGTCCGCGAGAGACTGGATACTCAGATATCTGAGATTAAAAAGTATCGCGAGACCGAGTGGAACCCACATCGTGAAAAGTTGACGGAGAAGGAGAAGGAGTTGCGGGAGCTGGAGAAAGAGATTAAGCAGACGAAGAGAATGAAGGATACAATGCAGAGAAAGCTGAAGACTATGCAGGATGGTATTGATAGCAGACGACGAGGATAATGCCATTTTCATGGATTTTGATCGCAAGTGCGAGTCTGGTCCAGTCGACAGAAGCAGATTTGATCTTCGTCGGTTCAAGATCACTATTAAAAATAACCTTAGAAGTGCAGATAAAGGTTGTGTTTTTAATTTGCGAATGTGTAATTTTCAAACGAAAAGCATAAGCTCAAAGCTGATTGATCTTCTGTACCATAACTCACAAAATTAGTTTTTTGGGCTTAGCTCCTGTGTGAGGTCGTTACATTCCCGTCCGAGTATGTGTCTTCAGGGTAACGACTAACAGCTACACCTTGACCTGCAGCAATACCACTATTGATGGAGTATGGAGTAAATGGAGCGGAAGGAATCCGTCACAACTTTGTGGTTCGCCAGAGCCCTAGACGAGCAAGGCTGGAAAGTAGTGTCATCACAAGCGGCCTCGGGGTCAAAGGTGTGAATGGTTCCCAATAAACTGTTAGCATCCTTGTCGGAACGACTGCTGCCAAAGTTGGAAAGAATGGAACTTTCATTACAGAAGGACTGTAGATAGCACAGCACTTGGGGAGCCTGAGAAACGCAGTCGGCTCATGTCTTTCCTAGGGAAGTTGCGAAATTGGCTACTTCAACTAGAGCACGGTGCTGGACGGCGATGGTAAAGAATGACGAGCCATTAAACTCTTCCCAAAGATCTATAGAAGTCAACGATTTTTGCCTTGGTCACTTTTTGGGGTTGGGGTTAGGGCTACCATAACCAGTCTGATTCCAGTACTCCGTCACGTAGGCAAGGTCATTTTCAACGATAGGCCAAACATTGCTCAGAGCCAATGAGGTGTATCCGTTGTTCTAGAGCATAATCAGTAAGTGTTATTGCAAAGATCTGTGAGTTCGGGTTTCTGTATGCTTACCACTAGCCACTGCCCATAGGCAATCAAAGCTGTAGCTCTAAGTGCAGGCCCATCTCTTTGTGGACCGCCCCATCTAAGATTCCACTGTCAGGAGCCCTTCAAAATATTTTTATTAGGTGATACTAACGCTCCGGTATAAGCGGTCATGTTCGCATTGAATTTGGGTTCCCCAAGACCACCAGTAGACAGATCTCCAGATGGGTTGGACACTGTCTGCAGATACGCCTGAGAACTGATGTAATCCTCAATAATGGTTTGCAACGAAGTATCTCCTGCAATAAACATTTCAATAAGTTGTTTGAATGTCAGAGCAGAGTCACGAGTCCATGTGTAGAAATCTATGTCGTTGGTCAGAAGTTCATACATGAACGGCTTTGTTGGTTTCATATATCTAGCACTGCCAGTAATTGTCCGTAGATTATCCGTCCCCTGAAAACTTTTCCTTCAGCGGTTACCTATGCCGATCGAATTTGAAAATTCCCGTCTCCGAGTGCAACACCCCTCTCTTTAGATGCAGGAACGGGGTGAAAGCTTAGCAGACGCCCAGATTCACAAAATGTCATAGGGAGACGCCACCATCTTGAAAGCGGAGAATTAGTGAATCATTCGCGCAGCCACAATTGATCTACATTAGTCGGGAGGTATATCGGAAATGAATTCCAACTATTCCAAGGTTGGTAGTGTTTGTTTGAGATAGACTAACCTCCAGGTAAGTTGTAACTTAGGAACGATAAATACAGAAGATACTATTAGGAACCGATCCTCTCGGCCAAGTCACTTGTGGATTAAATCTTGAAGATCTCTCGGGGCTTCGTATTTCGAAGGTAGAAAATTCCTCTAATTCCAATACACAATGTCCCATCCAGGTGCGTGACCGGAAATTTGATTCATGAGCTATATGGGCAGCGTCGCATACGCAAGTGGTAAACATTCCACCGTGGAGGTTATCTATTACATGGATCAAATACGTGTATATTTCCGACGTACTTAGCCTAGTTTTTTACATTATGTGGATGATTCGGTTGATGATCCGGGTTGTCTAACATCAATCTAGATATTTGAGTTATTTTGCACGGCGCAATATACAAATTTCGCTGGCCAACCTCCATCACAAGCCAGTGGTGACCACATTGAATTATGCACAACACTTTCAACCAGTACCTAGGTACATTTGAATCCAATATATGTCAACTGATGGAAATATAGCGAATATAACCCGACAAGTTTTCTGGTGCATGGCTTCAGGCAAGAAGAATAACTAATGGACTAGAATCATGTGATGATGCATTATCAAACATAGCATAGTGCGGAGCAGTCAGCACTAAGTTAGCGTGTGATTCGTACTTTTCAATAATCCGGCACCTCTTGTCTTCTTTACGAGTGAGTTTGATGACCAAAAATTCACTTCCACGATGCTTTCCAGGGCCGGCTTTGCAAAAATGGCCTCACCCCTATGTGCTCCGAAGGCAAATCGACTTATAAGTACCAGTCTGACACGAACTGTTCATATATCAACCCTCCGTGCATTCCCGAGGTATTCAAATCAGTCCGTACCTCGGCCCAGGCGAACCGTTACAACGCAATCAGCTGATGCCGATGTCGAAAAGTGAGGATGTCTGTGGTAGTAAAGCAATTTTCGAGAAATTGTGCTAATAGATGCAGATATACTACGGCATTCACCCTGTTTGAAGGCTTGTGGGAGGTAAGAAAAGCAATCTAAGCGAAAATAAAGATACAATCTAATTAATTAGGCCGGTGTAAAAACATGCTTCGTGAATCTTGGGTCCGACCATCCACCCATCGTTGAAGCTATCATCAAAGGCAAGCGAGAGAGACCGGATAATTGGCCTCGATTTGTAACATGTCCCAGCGAAATTACGGCAATATCAATGGCAGATGGTTATGCTCGCGTAACTGGACAGCCGCAGGCAGTTATTGTTCATGTGGATGTCGGCACCCAGGCACTGGCTCATGGCGTTCATAACGCCAGTGTTGGCCGTGCCCCAGTCTTCATATTCGCAGGTCTCTGTCCGTATACTGAATCTGGTGAACTGACGGGCTCCCGAACCGAATATATGCACTGGCTCCAGGAACCTGCTGATCAAAAAGCAATTGTACGCCAGTATTGTAGGTATGTTGGTGAAATTCGAACTGGACTTAATGCGAAAGAAACGATGGGACGTGCATTGCAATTTGCTTCTAGCTCCCCGAAAGGTCCTGTATATGTTGCTGCGGCGAGAGAAGTGTTAGCTGAACAAATTCAGCCATACTCTTTGGAGCAAGCTAAATGGGTTCCAATTGGACCTAGTGCGTTGCCGGATGACGCTGTTCATGATATTACAGAAGCACTAGTTAATGCTCAGAGGCCGCTTGTGATCACTGGATATTCAGGTCGTGATCGCCGAACGCCGGTGCTACTAGTCGAACTTGCCGACAAAATCCCTGGCCTTCGAGTTCATGATACAGGTGGTAGTGATATGTCTTTTCCATTTGACCATCCGGCATCACTTGGGTTCCGACTGGGTGACAACAAAAATGCCAACGATGCAGACGTTGTTCTCGTACTCGATTGCGATGTGCCGTGGATTCCAGCACGCAACCCGCCACGCAAAGATGCTATTTTTTACCATATCGATATCGACCCTTTGAATCAGCAAATTCCAGTCTCATTCTTCCCCGCACACGGACGCTGGACGTCGGACTCATACACTGCACTTAGACAGCTGCTTCGACATCTTGACAGGAATTTTATTCACATACGGAACAGCCCCGAGCATACCACACGCAGAGAAGCTCTAGCAGTACAGCACAAAAAGCGATTGGATCGTATAAACGGTCTACCGCGACTTGAAGATAACGAGACACTAGATGCACACAACATTGGCCGGCTTTTGCGAGAGTGCCTACCGGATGATACCACCTTCGTGGTGGAAGCAGTAACCGGTTCTACACTAATTGCCGACCAGCTCCAACCAAGTCGCGCTGGAAGTTGGTATAACTGCGGCGCAACCGGCATTGGATGGAGCAACGGGGCAGCTTTGGGTGTGAGAATGGCGCTCAGCGACGAAAAGAAACCCGGTATAGTGTGTCAAATTGTTGGTGATGGGAGCTTTATGTGTGCCTCTCCGACAAGTGCCATATGGGTTGGGTATAAGCACAACATTCCTATCCTGACAGTAGTGCTGAATAATGGTGGTATGCACAATCTCATAGATAGCTGGTGTATCATGAAATATTGACTGTGCTATAGGCTGGAAAGCACCACGCAAATCGACAGAACTGGTATATCCAGAAGGACTCAATAAAGGCGCCACAGACGATGAGCTAAGTATCTCTATCAGCCCATCTCCGAGTTACGCCAAACTAGCCGAAGCTGCTGCTGCACAGTCTGATTGGATGCAAGCATCTCGAGTCACGACGGTTAAAGAACTGCGCGAGAAACTGGTTGCAGCCGCTAAATATGTGCAATCGGGACGTGGTGCGTTGGTAGAGGCTATCACCACGGAGTGATATGTTGGTCAATTTATAGGTCATAGACAACGAGTAGAATGCTCTGCGTATCATTCCGATCTAGCGGTAACGCGTATATATGAAGCTTACAGTAGGATAGATCGTTGAGAAAAATGAATGACCGAAGTTTAGAATGTTCCGAGGTCGCCAGTATAATACGGAAAGCTGGAATCGCGAGGCTACTCTGTACATGGCTAGCCGTCCATCATAACTCCACTACCATAGAGAAAATTATCAAAGGTCCAACCCAAATCCTGGAAGATATCGTTGTTGAGAAGATCGCCTCCTTGAAAATCCAGAGCAAAGTCGCCGTTTATCTCTGTATTAAGTTGTCGTGTTTGAGAGATCCTCGCTGATAGAGCCTCGAACTTCTGGATACATTGTGGTACGTAGGTACTCAAATGCTCATGTGCACGGAGCGCCGACATAACATCATCCCACGACCGCGACACCGACTCAGTGAAAATCTCGGTCGAAAACATGACTGCCAAAAAGTGGGTCCCTGCGATATGCAAGTAGTAGATGCGATACCACCATGGCAGAAGACCCATTGGCTCGTATGGCTCGAGTATCTCGATGATCAACTTTGTGAGCTTTTGCGCTGCCTCGACGCAAACTTTAGCACAGTCTTTGATGATCCGATCACCCAGGCTCGAAGAGTTAGACGTTGTGTGATCCCGCACTATGTCGGGTTTGATTGAGTAAACACGTGCCAGTAGGGGTCTGAAGAGGAACAGTCGCTGTAGAAGAAGCCTTATATACTATGATTAGCGTCATAAAGCAAACAAATTTGACAGAGTGCGGTCTATTTTGTCCACCAACTTTACTCGATTATTGATGGAGATGAGGATGTCTTACCGGATTTGTAACAAATATCCATGTGTTCGAGAGAGTCTGTCGACGACCTGTGGAAGGTTCTGCAACTTCCAGTAAGTAGGAAGTTTATCCTCCCATCTGTCAATGCAAGCGTCCAACTGAACTGCCACGGAGTGGTATTGCTCTTGTTGGTATGGACGTGGTAGACCCAACTTGGCACCAAAAGTATTCCGAGTTTGCGTCTGTGCCAGTTGGATTTGATTTCCAATCTCATAAATTTCCAAGTACAGTTGTTCAACGTGACTCATGTCTTGTTGACTGTCATTTAACGGTGTTGAATTGGGCGCTTCCGTCTTTTGCCATGGGAGAACTGGGAACGACGTGGATATTGTGCCTAGCGACCAAGACACGCATCTAAACTTTTGTCAGTATAAACCGCACGACGAATGCCTGGCCATCTGCTCACCTGTCGAGACCGACACAGCTTGCCCATACCTGTTGTTTTAACTTCCTATCCTTGCTATATTCTTTTGACGAAGAGTCGTAGGCCAGATAGCAGCGTAAACTCTGCGCAATCCGTATTGCCAAACCCGCCGTCGTCCAGGTCTTCTGTCGATTGTTGGTGCAGTGAAGATACCTATTCATAAGCATTAACCACTGAACCAACTCGAGGGACCCAGGCTCCCAGAGAACCTTTTCTAGGGGAAGAAGGGCCCATGCACGCAGAAAATAGCGATTCGCTTCTTCATCCCGCTGTTGTAGAGGGATCAATTCTTGCCTCTGTACTGCTAGTGCGAAGACAAGATTGATTATGCTAAGTCGGATTGTACGGTCTTCATCGACGGAAGCACCACATGAATTGTATATATCCTCGTATTCGTGTAAAAATTGTTCTTTGTCGAGGACGGACTCGATTGGATGGACATGTTGCCAGTATACACCCACGAGTCTATCGGCATATGCGCGAGGAGGTAACTTCGTGGCCGATCCAGTACCACTAACTGGAGGACTCCAGTCTATTTCTCCAAATAATGGTGCATCCACAAAAGGGACAAGAATTGTAATGATTGGTGAGAGAGCAAGACCCCCTCTGTCATCTACTGCGGCTGTGACATCGCCAGCAAACTGCCCATACGGAGTGTAGTACGCACGATCGTCGTCCGGAGTCGGGTCATGAGCGTCATCGACATGACTTAGTTGGTATAAAGGCTCAGCAAGCTGTGGTATCTCGATTGACTGAGAGTTCGAGACAGAAGTAGACGGTCGGTCAACAACATGACTGCGAATGGGCGGCTCATGGCCGATTGTGGAGATGCGTTTTGTTCGTTGCCTGACTATGAGAGGCTCATCTTTGTACACGCACTCTTTTCGCCTTTCCAAACACCTTGAACATTCTGGGCGAACACCGTCGCACTTGACTTTTCTACCACGACAAGCTTGACAAGCGTTGGCAATCCTCAATCGCGGTCTACGCGGTAACGGCAACGGTCCGTCGTGGTCGCCTTCGGCCTGAAAGGATGTCTCCATGACATTGCCTTAACGTAATTCGATAAAGTGAGGGAAGAAGCGTCGAGAGTTGGGCAAGATCAGAGTCAGCTCGGTTCGGATGTTGATGCTGCCCGGCGGAAAGAGCAAGGCTCACTGCGGGAAGTATGATCATTGGCTGCAGTTCAAGACTGCCGTTGAGCCAATGATATTGCTTTCCGCCCACGGCTGGAACCAACCAATCATATGCGTTTCCGCCTCTCGCCGCACGATTAGGGCTTTTGGATTATCAAGCAGCACCCCTTAGGGTCTCTTTCCTATGGACTGGTCATTATTGAATGTTGTGGGCTTATATATAATGAATTGCTTGTGTCACGATTCCGCACGGTATCAATTCTGTCGATCTGACCTTTATACCAACGAGCGAAGGTCTCGCCATTGCCCAGATGATCACTACATATAACTTGATGTCTCAACCAACGAACAGCAAAACCACAATGGATTCCCGCGACGTCGAGAGAACCAACGTTTATAACGGCCAAGGGACACAAGAAGACCCTTTCGTGGTCGAATTCCAAAAAGACGACCCTGAAAATCCGACGAATTGGGGCTCAACTAGGAAGTGGTTCCTTACGTCTATCGTAACCTGGTCCGTTTTCGCCGTCACCTTCACGTCGTCGGCATACTCCGAATCATCCAATGAAATCATTGCTGAATTTGACATCAATACCGAGGTGTTTATAGTTGGAGTTTCTATCTTCGTGCTCGGGTTTGCAATTGGCCCTGCAGTTTGGGGTCCCTTGGTAAGCATAAACCCAACCCATCCTCGACTATGTTATACGGTTAAAAACTAACGATCATCATCGTGTGCGTAGTGAGTTTTAACGTTTACTATAAGCAATCATTGTTCTATAACTGACAGCTATTCCTTGTCGAAGATCTGAACTTTACGGACGACGAATCCTCTGGGTTATATCTCACATCGCCATGGTAGCCTTCATCGGTGGTTCCGCCGGCAGTCATAACATCACCACACTCCTTGTATTACGATTCTTTGCCGGCACTTTTGGCGGATCACCGCTGGTCAACTCTGGCGGTACAATTGCGGATCTATTCGCTCCGGCTCAGAGAGGTCTCGCAATGACGCTTTACTGTGTCGCCCCTTTTCTTGGCCCCATACTCGGCCCTGTCGTAGGCGGATTTATTTCCGAAAACGTTGGATGGCGATGGGTGCAAGGATTGTGCTGCATACTCATTGGAGTGATAGGCATTCTTGGAGTGATATTTGTCCCTGAGACGTATGGACCGGTTCTGTTGACCCAGAGAGCTACTCGCCTGTCCCGTCAAGATGAAAAGGTATATATTAGCGTTTTGGAGAAAAGCCAGGGCAAGAAGAAACCATCGGAAATTTTCAATAGAGCTCTGACACGTCCATGGGTCTTTCTATTTCGAGAGCCTATTGTGTTTGTGGGCTCATTATATATGGCCATCATCTACGGCACGGTCTACATCTTCATGGGTGCAATGCCCATTGTCTATAATGAGGATCGTAGCTGGAGTGAGGGCATCGGAGGGCTTGCGTTCATGGGAATTGCTGTTGGGATTCTTCTAGGTGTGGCTTATGCCATTTATGATAACTACACGCGTTACATGAAACTGGTTTCGACCAAGTCAGCAACCGCCGAATCTCGTCTACCACCAGCTATAGTTGGTGCTGTTGCTCTGCCAGTTGGAATGTTTGCGTTTGCGTGGACCAATTACCCCCGAATTCACTGGTCTGTTAGCATCATTCTCTCAACGCCCTTTGGCTTCGGATGCGTTCTTGTCATTCTGCCCGTGATCAACTACCTCATCGATTCATACACCATATACGCGGCCTCTGTACTTGCAGCAGCAGCGATATTTCGTTCCATAATCGGTACCGTGTTTCCCTTGTTCACCACTCAAATGTACCACCATATCGGTATTCATTGGGCGTCGTCCGTGCCGGGATTCTTAACCCTAGCTTGTATGCCTTTCCCGTTCATCATGTATCGTTACGGATACCAAGTACGGATGAAGTGCAAATATGCCGCCGAAGCTGCTGAAATGATGAAACGCATGCAAATTCAATAAGCCATGGTTCAATCTCAGATGCTAGATACATCTGATTCGACTGAAGAATAGGACGCGACACTGGCCAACAATTACTTCAGGGGTTCCTGAATCATGTTCTTCCATCAAACATCTAGACTTGGCTTTTTTCTTTTCTTTTGTCTTTCATTTTTTTATCTACGATGAATGAATAGATCGTGGATTTTAATATAGAATCACCGCCACTCCTGAACGTCGAAGCATTTAGAACTAATCAATATGTGTCAATTGAGCAACACATCTGACTTCTTCGCCTTGATATCAACTAGTGAAGCAAATTCGGTCGCTCTCTGAACTCCGTTGGCAGTTCCTGTAGCTATTACAATCCGACCATACCCGTTCTCCTTCCACTTAATTGGTCCAGGCGGCAGTGTTTTTGAAGATGGATTCGACCAGTGCAATGCTTGCTGAATAGCAGGACATAGATCCGGAAGCATGCCATTGCTAAACCGAAAGCCGCCTCCGAACTGAGTGGGAATATTGTCGTGACTGATATTTTGGTTCAGGGTTCCATAGACGTCTGCCGATTTCAGAACTGCAATTTTGTTTGCAGTCACCGGGTCAACAAATTTCTTCAGGAAACTCCACATCCTTGAGAAGTATGATGGGGCATTGCAGACCTGTATTGTATTAGTTATTAGTGCCTCTCTCACGATCAAGTGTGACTCACATAGATACGGTCAATTGTTTCCGGATAGCACGTTGATAAAATCCAGCTGATATCCCTCGCAAAATCTCGAAGATCCCAAGCTTGCTTCAAACCGAGAGACGAGGCATCTACCACATAAACTGACTTGGATATCGGCGTTGACGTCTCCGGTCGGTCCTTCATTGCCGAGCATAGGGGAAAGACGAATCGGGTGATGTAGTCATGAAGCACAGAAGCTCGTTGCTCCATGTCCGGGGTGATTTTTCCACCATCAGTGCAAGCATCCCGACTGGGTATCTCTGTTGTCTCACGCCAGTGTACCATCGCCGCTTGGTCAAGATGGGCCATGTTGATCATCAAAATGGGTAGTCCTCGGCTGTCCCTTCGGCCCGTCCAGTGTGGGTACTATGATATAAGGCGTCAGTGACTGTCTGAGCGGATTGGCGAATGGCTCACCAGCTTTCGGGTATCTTCGAAATCATGGACACTGATTAAGTCATACAGTCGAGCAACATTCTTTGTGCGATGAAACTTGGTAGCTTCCTGAAACTGTCGCAGGGCGGTGGACAAGTCCATATGGTTTGCCTGTAGAAATCGTCTGTATATATGAATATGGTGGCTTTAGGGTCATTAAACAGCGTGGCTTACAGTAGAGTTGTACCATCTGTAATCCCATCTATTCGATCCGAGCCCTCCATGCCATCGCGCCGGTCTAGCAACCCTTGCTCGGCACACAAGCCATTGAACTTGGCCAATACTGTGGTATTGTCTGTCGTCATTTCGCCAGTGTTTCTTTGTTTTAGTGGTAACATCTATCAATCAGAACGCAATAAATTAAGGTGTATATTGTGGTCATGGCAGTTCAGATAAGGAACTTGACAGGGCAGTGTATAGATGATATGAGTGACGTGTGTAGTGTTTCAGGCCGATCTTGGAGTTGCATGTACCGAGTGATCCACTTATGCACTTCTTCCAGTCACTTGGCCGGCCATTCTTGATGTTGTCATTAAAAATTTAGATCTTTTGCCCCATGCCACCGACTGCATATTTTGCTCTAGTGACATGATAGGACTATTTTTTGTTTGTATCGTAAAATGGTTCATTGGTTCGTGGATATGTATCAAGTGATCAAGATATTTGTGAACCAAGGTTATGGTTATATGACATAACTCGATATTAGTGCTTAATCCATCTTCGCGATCTCATAGGCGATCAGTTATCCACTGAACCCGAAAATTGGGGTGAAGAAAGGCTCGAAATGGTGAAGCCCCACGAACTATGGAGCCTGATCAACATGGATCTACAGGCTGGTGGAATGTCTGGATAACATCATCGCGATGCAAACCAGGGTTTCCTGACGAAACTTCGGCATCATGCTGATTCAACCAAGGTTCTGCAATGGGACGAAATGCTTATTTTCGACCTCTCTTAATGTTTTAGTCGTAATTTAAAGTGGTGAGTACTAGCAACGAGTCAGATCCCCCCGGCAAAGGGCTACATCGACGTGAGTGTAGACCATGCCTATAATTCGATTTAGTAGATCTATAAGTACCCTTAACAGTTCATTCAAGCTCATCTGAGAGATATGTCTGTGTTACCCAAGCGCATGTATCTTGGAACACAATCGACGCTTCAGATAACCCTGGACAACATGGACCCACAATCAAACCCTACCCTACCAGTAGCGGACAAATTATCTTACCCTGTCCACCGATCAACCCCTGACATACAAGGATTTTGCAAGGGATATTCCCTGCGAAGACACAAGTTCGAGGATAAAGCCAATGAAGGATCAATACAATGCCGGGCTGACTGGGAAGAATTCATCGGCCCGATTGAACGCTGGGGTTGCTGTAACCCGTGGGACGGTCATTTCGGAGCCGTTGTACTCCCATTTTGCAAGCCGGAAAGGCTGTCTATCATCTCATATATATTTGAATGTATGACCCCATTGCGTGACAAATGCTTATAGACACTTATTGACCATTGCAGATGCTTTCGTATGCTTTCAACTCCTCTATACCGAGAGATCGAAGGACAATCGCTCACATTTCGACAATAGATGTACGATAATGTGGTAGAATCAGCAGCAAAATCCACGGTACGCATGTAAAAAGGAGAATTGACAAATAAGGTCAAGTTTGACTAAAAATATGTAGCTGAATACTCATACAGATAATGTCGGCCTCGATGAGACAGAATACCGAACTGTGCGTTCTGTTATTGGCACCAAACAGATACAATCCAAGATGATCATGGAACTGTTATCCATTGATCCTCACTGCGCAGAGGTTGTGGTGGACTCGTGGAAGACCATGATCAAGACAACCGCTCAACTAGACAAGGATCGCATGTTTGATGATTTGGAGGAGTATGTGGATTACAGAATTATTGACACCGGAGCGCCGTGAGTATACTCGCTCAGTGATACTATACCCGTCTATTAACAATTTCCAGGTTTGTGGATACACTGATGCGCTTTGGTATGGGTATCATCCTTACATCCCAAGAAGAAGAGAGCCTTGCATCCATTGTTAAGCCCTGCTATGCAGCCCTTGGGTTGGCGAATGATTATTTTTCTTTCGATGTCGAATGGGAGGAGCTTCAGGCTGACGACTCGGGCAAGAAGACCATGGCAAATTTGGTGTGGTTATTTATGCAGTGGTATAAAATTGATATCGCGGAAGCAAAGGAACACGTCCGGGAGGTAACCAATCAATATGAAAGAGAATACCAGCAGCAAGTGAAGGATTTCATGGCAACCGAAGGTAGAGATAATGCCAAAATTGAGACATATCTAAAGGCTCTCGGGTATCAAATACCCGGAAATGTTGTGTGGAGTCTTCGGTGTGCGCGATATCATCCTGAGTTGTGTGAAGATGCCAGCAAGCTTCTAAGCGGTGACCACGGACTTTCTAGAGGCAAACAATTCCCTTACAAGGAGAAGGAAGCGTCAAAATCCACGGACTTGAGCAGAAGCCCCAGCAAAAGTCTCAGTGATTCCGAAGCAAGTGACGATAGCAGGTCTCTCATCTGGTTGGCGTCTCGTAGGTCTTCTGTGTCATCTGCATCATCTGTTGAAGAAAACAACTGGAGTCCTAAGAGAGAAAGTCTTCACGATGCGGTAAGATTCCATTTTTTCTGCATGATTGGTAAAAGAGACAAGACGCTAATGCACCCTAAAGCATCTGCTAGGTCCAGCGGAGTACACCAGTGCTCTCCCATCGAAGGGCGTCAGGGAGTCATTTATAGATGCCCTCAATGTCTGGCTGATGCTTCCCGACCGGCTTGTCAATCAGATAAAAGAAATAGCACAAACTTTGCATAATGCTTCGCTCATGTGAGATGTCCATATTACTATCAAGTCACAGTTACTAACATTGGCTTGCAGGTTGGACGACATTGAAGACTCCTCTCCCTTACGACGTGGTCGACCTGCTACGCACACAGTGTTTGGTGTCGGCCAGACGATCAATTCAGCTAGCTTCCTACTACTACAGGCTGCCGACCAAGTGAGGCAACTTGATGACTCGCAGTGTTTGGACACTTTCTTCGAAGAGATACGACACCTCTTTATTGGACAGAGCTTTGATTTGTATTGGACTCAGGAAGGAGAATGTCCCTCGGAAGAGCAATATTTGGCAATGGTGGGCCACAGTGAGTATTCCGAACGCTTCTAGTCTATGATAACCCCGGTTGCTGACGATGTGGTAGAAAGAGGAGGATTGTTCCGATTGATTGTTAGGCTAATGATACAGAAGGGGCAATCACAGGATATGAGGTATGTTTTCTCCACAGCCCGAATATCTCATCATAGACCAATTGCTAATTGTCATAGTGTCCAATCGTCGCTTAAAACATTATCTGATCTACTCGGAGAGTACTTTCAGATTCGAGATGACTACAAAAACTTGACCGAAGAGGTATGCTCTTATTTTTTGATTTTAGTTTCCGTATACTGACGTATCTCTGTACACAGTATACTGGACAGAAAGGATTCTGTGAAGACCTTGACGAAGGCAAATTCTCATTCCCTCTAATTCACGCCTTGACATCTAAGCCTAATAATTTCGAACTACGAGGCATTCTTCGACAGGCCCGCTTGACGAACAGTCTAGATGTATGGCTGAAACAGTGTATACTTGACCATCTACAACAGTCTGGTAGTATGGACTACACAAAGAAGACCCTATCGATCCTGATGGGTCGGCTCGATGACTCGATCGATGCATTGGAGAAACACACAGGTTGTCCAAATTGGATCATGAGGCTTCTAGTAGCTAGACTGGAAGTCCGATAGTGAGATTGGTTTGAATAGTACTTTCATTGTATGTAGAATATAGATTATTTTAGCCTTGGTGTGGTTTTAAACACCATATGCATAAATCAATGGAAAGAACCCTTCGATAAATATTTATTCATGCCAAAATAAGGCAAGACATTCTAAGCTAGGATTAACTTTACTTTTAACACTAAAGGCCCACAGCTCAGAACAAATTGTATAAGGAGAGTCTCATGAAAATCAAATTTCCAGTGCGTAAACTACTAAAAGGTAGCTACTTTACACTACCGTTGTATTGAGAGAAATCAGATCATGATCCAGAGAGCTAGAGCCAACCCAGAAGTTGTACGCTCCAGTCTCAACTTCCCACTCCATGTTACGATAGTAACCAAGATCCCAGGTAGACACAGTAAGGTTCACGGTTATGCTTTCTCCTGGAGCAAGCTCAACCTTCCTGAAGCGAATCAATTTCTTAACAGGAAATTCAATCACGGAGAACGCTGGCCGGAAATATAGTTGCACAACTTCCTTGCCAGTCACATTCCCAGTATTCTGTACGTCAACTGTTACCTGAACGGAGTCTCCGGACGAGATTTGAGCATTGGAACATTCAAAAGTAGTATAACTCAAACCATATCCAAAGGCCATAGTGGGGGGAGTCCTGGGTAAATCGGGAAATTGCCATGCCGTGGAGAAATTGCCAGACGCGAGAACACCCGGTCCACCTTGATTATCAGAAGGTAGATAGTTATAGTAAATTGGTATCGCTCCGGTGGACTGTGGCATGCTAATGGTCAACTTGCCACTGGGATTGACATCGCCGGTCAATATCTCAACAAGGGAATCTGCCGTATACTCGCCGCCGAGGAAAGAATGCAAGATGGCATTGGACTGGCGAGTCTGGTCATCCAAAACAAAGGCTTGGCCGCCGCTCAGAATGAGCACAGTGGGTACACCAGTGGCCAGGATTTCGTTTACTAGATCTTGTTGGCGACCAGGTAATCCCAAATCTGCGTGGGTAAAGAATTCACCATCTGTGCGTTTATCAAAGAGTGGATCAGCGGAGACGACTGACAGAGATCCCAGCATGAGGACTGCTAATTCGGCTTCTTTAGCAGCTTGAACGGCTGCTTTTATCCCAGAAGTATCGTTGCCAATAATGTCTACTCCCTGCGTATAACTGACGCGGTCAGACCCAAATGCAGTAGCCATGCTCTGGTAGAGGGACTTTCCGAACGACCTGTCAGTTGAATTATTGGGGGCATATGATCCCGGATTGATAATGTCGGCAAAGGGGCCGATAACAGCGGTCTTGGGCCAACTACCGTTAATGCCCTTTCTCAGAGGGAGGATACCGTCATTCTGCAAGAGGACTATTGATTCACGAGACATGTTGTGGTTGATTGCAAGATGAGCATCCGATTTCAAGATTGCTTTCGCGTCGGCAACTTGAGGTAAACCCTCATCAAAAAGACCAGTCTGAAACTTAATCACGAGGATTTTAAGGACTGCATCATCAATGTGTTCCCTGACCAAAGTGCTATTAATGCTTGACAAGAGCGTTGGAAAGGCCGCTGGCTGAGCAGGAGAGAGCTCAAGCTGCAGGCCAGCTTTGAGAGCCCGGAGAGCCGCATCCTCCAAGCTCTTCGCCACTTTGGATTGCGTGTAGAGATGTAAAATAGCCTCGGCATCAGACATGAGGACTCCATCAAATCCAAGTTTTTCACGGAGGATAGTCCGCATCATGAAGCGGTTGGCAGACATTGGTTCACGATCAATGCTAGCGTAAGAAATCATAACTGATGCGGGCTGTGAATCCTTAATCACTGTGACGAATGGCTGTATAAGATCATTAAATAGATGGTTGAGTCCGCCGTTTTGACTCGCTGTGTTGATGCCGCCGGTCGGACTCCCGTACACAAAATGCTTGATCGTTGTAGCTACTCTCATATAGCCATTCTCATCCTTTTCCTGCATTGTCTTGACATACGAAGTGCCGAAGACGCCATTTAGATATTGGTCCTCCCCATACCTGTGTGAAAGTTGATCAGCACCACTTTTCCCTTTTTTACCCTCCAAATTTAGATGTGAGATTCTGAATAACTTACATCTCGCCCACACGACCATTTCTTAATTCCCTCGCAACATCCAATTCTGGAGAGAGAACCCAGCGGACACCCATAGCAACGTTCTCATCACGAATAGCTGATATTACTTGCTCATAAAGTGGTAGATTCCACGAGGTGCTCATTGAGAGCGTTGATGGAAATAAGGTCCCTCCAGGTAGATAGATCGAATTGACTGAATCTGTGACCGTGATGTATGGGATTTCCAAACGAGACTCATTAATCTCCTGTGCTCTGATTTTGTTGGCAATTGGAAGGACATCCAGTGCATTATTCAAATTATATCCGAAGCCTGAGAGATATATATGGTTTAGCATTTCTTCCTGTTGTATATTAGGAAGCATAAGAGAATCAGAAAAGTTACCTAGAATCCCGTTCTGCAACTCATGAATTGAGTTATATGTTGTTTCATTGAAGGTAAGGTTGGCACCTAATAGGACCCGTACACCACCCATCTGACCTATCTTCTCCTCCCATGTCATCCGCCGCAGCAAATCTTTGGCCCTCTCGAGGGCAGAGTATGAAGAGTTCTTGTAGGTCATTCCATCTTGACCATACACGATTGGCATGATTAAAGATAGACTTAGGAAGGCCATGGGCCCCAAGGATAAAAGTGACCACATCGTGCCTGAAAATATGGTTTTACTGATATGCAGGCTGAATACTGTTATTACCTGTCTGAAGTCTGACAGGATGTTTACCCCCTTTTATAACCCCAGGGTATCAATTCAATTTAATCCAGGTCTCTAACCTTACTCATCAACCCCACGACCATGGCACCCTTTGAAGCATTGTTGCTTTGACCAGATAGGTGACGCTATGTTGAGCTAGTTGTGCCGCCTGACTATGAGTACCAATCACAAGTCTAAAGTCCCGATATCCTAGGCTGACTCTTGGCATTCATTTTGTTTGTTTCCTTAACTTCCTTCTGCCACTCTTTCCTTTTGCCCACCTAGAAATGCTTACAAACGCTAGCCTAATTGCCGAGATCACCAACCCCACGGTTCGGCGAGTCATGCATAGAGTTTAATTCTTTCCAATAATGGGATTCTCGATGATTTTTCGGCACGGGTATCGGTCTCTTTGGTCAATGATTGGATCTCTGGATCTCTCGTTTTCTCCCTATAAAACCGTGGACTAAGGTGGAGAAAAGAAAAGCAAGAACCAGTCCCCGGAAAAAGTTTTCGGGGATAAAATCGGGGTAACGGCCGATTCGTATTTGCTCAGTGCCTATTTGCGAATGAAATATCTGAGTACTCGTACAAGCTCCCGTATATTATAGTAACTACATGAATACTATCCAAGGGTTGGGTGGAATGCAGAGAAACTGGTTACCAGATAACATATAGACGTACATACATAATGAAGTAAACTTTCTACAACAGCGACAGATAAATTGAAATACTTCCTCTATCTTTTCAATATGAACCGGTTCATAGCTCAGAAATTCTTGAATGAACAGGTTCGTCGCCAATCTCAACCATTTTCTTCTCCAGCAGAAGCGTCATTTTTCTCACGACGTCTGCGTACGCAGGATCGTTATACACATTGAAAAGCTCCAAGGGATCCTTGTCACAGTCAAAAAGCTCCCATTCCTTCTCATGAGCAGCACCAGGACGAGCTCCTTGGACATCGAGATCCTCGTTGTACCAATAGATCAATTTGTATTGGTGATCACGGATACCATAGTGAGCATATGCTTGATGAATGATATCGTTGTGCATCCAATACCTATGATATGCCACTTGTTGCCAGTCTGCCGGTGTTTTACCTTGCAGCAGCGGGCGAAAGGAAACGCCCTGCATATAACTTGGAATAGTCAAGCCTGCATAATCAAGCCAAGTGGTTGCAAAATCCACGTTGCAGATGATATCGTTGCAAATGCTGCCCGGCTGAATCTCGATAGGATACCGAATCAAGAATGGCATTTGAAAGGACTCCTCATACATGAATCGTTTGTCGAACCACCCATGCTCCCCAATGAAGAACCCCTGATCACTGGTGTAGATCACAATAGTATTGTCGCGCAATGAGGGCTCTTCGTTGTCGAGATAGTTCAACATCCGGCCGACGTTGTCATCAATGGACTGGATGGTACGGAGGTACCTCTGCATGTACCGTTGGTACTTGAATTCACCGAGCTCAGTAACAGTTGAAAACGAGAATACTTTGCCGGTGTCCTTGTCAATCAGACGTAATAATTGTACGGTTTCATTAGATGAGGGCATAGGGATTTTACGTTCCGAAGCACCCTTCTCTTGCACAACCCTCTCACCAACCCAGTTGCCTCCCTCAGGCTGCACTAGGCCGAGATCCTGATAAGTCAAGTCCTCAACGACGCGAAATTTTACAACCTTAGCAGCCTTGGCCCGGTTTTTATAGTCATCTGTGAATGTATCGGGCAGTCTGACGGGGTCTTTGTAGAGGTGTTTATGCTTCTCATCGCATTCCCAAGATCGGTGCGGCGCTTTGTGATGGCACATCAAAAAGAAGGGTTTGGTGGTATCGCGCGATTTAATCCAATTCAAACTTTTGTCTGTGATAATATCGCTCACATACCCCGTCTCTACCTTGGTTCCAGTCGGTTCAATAAACTCCGGGTCCCAGTATTCTCCTTGCCCTGGAAGAATCGACCTAATAGCAAGACAAGAATAAGTACGTGCCGGTTCACGTAGCATTATAATCAACTTGAATACAGGCCAGGGTAAAACTCACCAGTAATCAAATCCGGTGGGCTCATGTGGCCTTCCTTCTCCAAGATGCCACTTTCCCACCATAGCTGTTTGGTAGCCCCCAGTGTGCAAATGCTTTGCGACGTTTGGTAAATGCTTGTTGATCTGTTGGGAGTCTCTCATTAGATATCTTGTACGGACAGAAAGCGGAACAAAGGTTCACTAACGTGATTGTCAAGTGTCATCACCCCGTTGACATGATTATACGTGCCAGTCAAGATAGAAGCACGAGATGGCGTACAAATGGAATTCGTCACATAGCAGTGATTGAACTTCATGCCCTCGCTCGCTAAGCGGTCAATGTTGGGGGTGTGGTTGATGCCAGCTCCATAGCAACCGATAGCCTTGGAGGCATGATCATCAGCCATAATGAAGATAATGTTGGGACGTTTGGGTTGGTTTGAAGACGTCTCTTCGATTTTTCCTGGTTGTTGATCCGCCATGTTTACTAGGGTTCTTTCCAAGATGGGATTTGACTTGCGATTGAAGGCAATGACAGGGCAGTGGTGAATAGGAACAGAAGACAGAAAAAAATGATTTTTAAATCTGGAGATTTTTAATCTCCCCTCAATTATACGTGAAGCATATGAGCAAGCAAGCTTTGCTGCCTTTTAAATCATATCTCGGTCATGATGGTTTGTGATTCGTTCGGTGGAGAGAACAATCGGGACTCGGGCTATACAAAGCCCTGTTGGCTACAGCGACACCAATTCTCCAGATATTGACTGGGGGTTCTCAACATATCCCGATATCACCGACTCAAATTCCACTTGTTTGCCACTCAGGTTTGTGGGCCTTTGCATTGATCTCATTCAACTCCTCGTGGTGTACTGACTGTTCTAGGGAATTCCGAGGTCGGTATAGGGATGTTAATAACCCTAACAACCCTAATCCACATTGTGGAACCATTATATCCGAGACTCAACAATAATTACAGTACTTATGTATGTACAAGGGATATATGCACGAAATTTATACGATAGTCCATCCAAAAAATTACCATGTATCCAACTCCTGTAGCGAAAAGTCATCTGGCTGGTATCCAAGGTAAGCACCAAGTTCGTCGGCTCCTGGGAAGCCGGAGAACGATGTATTGAAGATGAAACTATGATCTTCTCGGTTGACGTCAGGATTGATATGTATTGGTTGCAAGTTTTGAGTGTGATTTTCATT
>JBBVQN010000073.1:0-51091 GCA_038993655.1 Talaromyces verruculosus | reverse complement strand
AGTCGCCTTGAAACTGTCATCAATAAAGTCAGCCTGGAGTAAGAGACTATGAATTGAAAATCTCTGGCGGATGGACGCATCTCTAGCGACATGGCTTGAATGCGAGGGTTCTTCTCTCTCTGCAGTTGTGTTCGGGCCATCGACTGTATAATGGCGAAGCAACCTTTCTAGGTCTTTGAGCTAGAGAAAATGAGCACTTAGAGGGGATAAGAAATGATGCAGATTGAAGCTTACCATTGGTGTCACGGATTTGAGCAAGCCAAAAAGTCGGGTCATAATTTCAAGGCAGTCCTTGGTGTTGCATATGGCCAAATCCATTTGAACACGTGGAGAGCTCCCAGTGCCTGTTGTGCAAGCGGCAAACAATTGGAGTCGTAAACTATGATAGGAACACACAGCTGCATCAAAGTCTAACAATATCGGAAGATTTGAGGCACCCATTTTCCCAAAGTCTATGAGCAGCTGGGTGATGTTTTGAGCATGGTCGAGGCATGCTCTGCGCATTTGAGTCACGCGTGACGAGTCAATACCTTCTATGGCTGAGATAGGTGCAGCCTCGGCGTATCCGGTTAAAAATATTCGGTAGAGATCGCAGTAACATTGGTGAATGGACATTTGGATCATGATCGAACCGGGCCGCACAGAAGGGCTATCAACGTCTTGCAGATGGAAGGACTCCAGAGACCGTAATTGCACTTGTGCAATCTCGAGTTGGTATTCGAAGGTTTTTATTGAATGAAGCAGGTCAGAAGGCGTGAATTCCCCTAAATACAGTTTTCGATTCAATCTACAAGATTCAATTAGTAAAAAGATCCCGGGTACTGGGTAAACTCGGGACAAGAAGATATTGAGATCGGCCACACCTACTTCATCACTTCTCGACGGATGAAAGCCATCCTGAGAAAAAGACCGCGAATGCTCACGCTTCCCATCTCTAAATGCTCATCTGAGACCAGCCTACCGACGGCTATGGATTTGCCCTGCTCAAAGTCCAAATCCTCGCATGGTAGTTTCAGATGAATAATTTCTTGTTGACAGAGTTCGAATTCCTTGATCCCGACGCTGAATATGTCACTCAACAGATAAAGAGACCAGAATGTACGGCGTCGGACTTCTTGGGCGATGAGACTAAGATCTGAGCGTTCATAATTGAGACGCAATCCCATTGCTAATCTTGCAGCTAATCCAGCCAACAAAAATGCGCTTGAAAAGTCTCCGGCTCCTGCACGATATCGCACAATGAGCAAGAGGCTCTGCAGGTGGAAGACCGACGGTCGAGACAGGTTCCGCCAGACGATTTTCTGTGCCGACTCGGCCCATTCATCACTAGAGGGTGATGTGCCAAAAACATGCAAGGCGGTTATAGCGCATAATGAAAGCTTCAGGGATTCATCAAGTGACTGTCCCTGACATCGTTTGATCACAGTAGCACGGTGTAGAAATGCATATGAGGGGAGAGGAAATAGCCGTTCGAAATACTCCGTCACAAAGATTGACACCGTTTCCTCCGAGGGAGACTGGAGTTCATTCACATTGGCGACGTTGTTGATGGCGTTAGACGAGGGAGAACCACTGGGTTGTGGACCGGGAATACCTCGGCTACTAGATACAGATACATCGTTGGGATTCGAGAGGCTGTCGAGTACTGGACCACTTTGTGCACGCTTTGGTGGGTATGTGCAGTGCCTATTTCTCTGCCGACAATTGGCGCAGGTCGGCATCTCCCCCATACATCGGATTTTTTGTGCTCGGCAATTCAAGCAAGCGCGAGCGCCTCGTCGTCTCTGGGGAAGATCTGGAGACTGGCCTCGCTGAGAGTGGCCAAGGGAACAAGTGTAATTAAGCCGGCTGCAATTACTACATGTCGGATGCTCTCCGCTGCATCGAACCTTTTGTGCGTGAGCAGTTCCGCAGCTTTCTCCTCATGGAGCACTGTAGTAGTACAGTGTATAGTCACATGGGCCATATTTGGACATCATCCGCTTACCTTGCGCACTCGGCATTGAACGCATACCGTCTTCATGTTTTAGCATATACAAAGGCCGGCGGATAAAATGGAGTCAACTTCTCCTGTGATTTTTGGAATAGTCGAAAATAACGATGGTATTAAGGCCGGGGATGAGGAAAAACCCCGCGAAATACGAAAATTTCTAGAACAGTGGGTCTGGGGAAGCGAAAAACCAATCGCTGAACAGGCCGACCGACATCCGGATATCATCCATACCCATGGATACTAGCCAGTGTTTCTGGCATGCTGTTTTTGCTGTTTTCTCTTCCTCGGTTATCCTCCTTCAGTCTACCCACGACTAGTCTTTGGCATATATAAGCGTGAAAACGACCACGCAAAATGATCGCCGAATTTGTGCTTGAAAGCCCCGGAAGGTATATATAAGATATAGACATATCTCCTATTTCTAATCTTCATTCTCCTACTCGTTCCCAAGACCGGTTCCAAGGTTGACCATGGTGTCCAACAAGCTCGGCCTCTTCAGGGCCAGTTATTTGGTAACCCTAAGCTGCATCGGATCCTTCTTGTTTGCCTACGATGCAGGAATCGTCGGTGGCATTCTCACACTGAGCTCGTTCCAAAAGGACATGAACTATTCACTCGCCGACAAGGCTCAAGTGAGCTCTCTGTCGGCCAGTCTCTTACAAGCCGGTGGTGAGTATTAATTTTGCTTGCGGTTTTGATGAAATTACAGAGTAATGCATGCTAACTGTCTAGCTTTCTTCTCTTGTTTCTTCATCTGGCCGTTCACAGCACGCTATGGCCGCCGATGGTCTATCGCTCTAGCCTCCCTCATCTTCTGCATCGGATGCGTGCTTCAGGTCGTCAAAACAGGTGGATTGGGCGCATTCTACGCAGGTCGTGTCATTAGCGGCGTCGGTGTCGGCATGGCCACGGTGATTATTCCTATGTACAGTGCCGAAATGGCCCCCAAAGAAATCCGTGGCCAACTGGGCAGTATGTTCCAATTTTTCTTCACGTTAGGTGTCACAACATCCTATTGGATGGACTATGGTGTCTCGAAGAATTTTTCCGCAACATCGAAGCAGTGGCAAATCCCCGTCGGGTTTCAACTGGTCCCTGGAGGTCTTTTAGGCCTTGGTATGCTCCTGACTACGGAGAGTACACGATGGCTCGCGAAAAAAGGCCGCCGTGAAGAGGCCATGGCCTCGCTTGTGTGGGTGCGAGGAACTGATTCAATCGAGGTTCAAGAAGAGTAGGCTTCACCTTGGTGGCCCTCGGCCAGAGTGATGAGGTGATGATACTGACGCTCTCTTGCATAGATTTGCCGAGATTATTGCAGGCATTGAAGAAGAGCAACGTGCAACGGAGGGCTTTACATGGAAGGAATTCCTTCTACCAGCAAACCGCTATCGCATGTTCGTGGCAGTTACCATGCAAATCGGTACGTTCATACCCATCCTCACCTTGTAAGGACATGAACTTAACGCTTTCAATTACAGGCGTTCAACTTACGGGAAACACATCTTTGGCATACTGTAAGTGTCCCTTTTCTGCCCTTTGCTCATTCTTCTTCTTCTCCTTCCAGTATTATGTCGTTCCGACTCTAAACGTCATCTCTCTTCAGTCTCTCCGCAGGTATTCGCTGCAGTTGGTGCGGGGCAACAAGCCCTTTTGATTAGTGGCTTCTTTGGCGTTGTGAAGGTGGTCTCATGCTTATTTTTCCTTCTCTTCTTGGTGGAAAGGATTGGTCGTCGGAACTCATTGATTGGAGGAGCCTTTATGATGGGTTGCTACATGCTTATTATAGCCGTCTTGACGGTCATTTACCCACCAAAAGCCAGTGCTGGTCTAACGAGTCCTGCCATCGCATCTCTTACGATGATTTACCTCGAAGCCAGTACGTATCCCTCACGCAGAGCCCGATGTTTTGAAGAAACTGTAGAATACTAACTTCGTTCCTACAGTGACGTACAATATCTCCTGGGGCCCAGTACCTTGGGTAAGCATAGTCTACTTCTTGTTCAAATTCCAATAGCAACCCCTACTAACAAGTCTCCAAACGTAGCTATACATGAGCGAAATCTTCCCGACTCGTTTACGGGAAGGTGGCATTGCGATCGGTACTGCGACACAGTGGCTCTTCAACTTTGTCTTTTCTCAGATCACCCCTCATGCGGTGGACAACCTAGGCTGGAGGACATTCTTGATGTTTTGCATATTCAATTGGTCTTTGGTGGTCTATTCTTGGTTTTTCATTAAAGAGGTGAGAATCACCGCCTGGAAATCCACTTGTTAGGGGAATGTAAACTTGCTAACACAGAATTTTTTTGATATGACAGACCAAAGGCAAGTCTCTTGAAGAAATGGAGCAAGGTATGTCTCTTCCAAGATACAATATATGCCTCTTCTCCACTCTAACAAAATTTTTCTCCCTCTCAGTGTTCAACTCTAGCAAGACAGCGATCGACTTTGAAAAGGTCCATCACAACATTCATGTCATGTTTCGCCCCGATGATCAGAAAGAGAGCGCTAAGCACGTGGAATGAGGTATATGCTCGTCAATATGCAGCAATGATAGTTTTATTTCTCAAATGCGTAGATCTATGGGTATTAGGCATGAGATGATTACTGACACGAACAGTCTGGGAACGGATCAACAATTGAGTTGGTTAAGCAGCTCGCCACTGTGCATATGTCGAACACGTTTAGAAACAAATACATTGACACCAAAACTCCTTATATAAGATACAAAACGATAAAAATAATACCACACGAATAGACGTGTCATGTACCTAGGGACGAAAGACAAATAGGTGGCCACTGCCTTGATTGCAAATACTGTCTCGAGTCAATAGCGATGTGAAGTGTAGGAAGCAGTTGACATGGGATTTGTACGGAAGCTGCTCGAATCGACATCCATAGGGGATGATCCATAATAACGAGCAACGGCCGCGGTAGGATGAATGTCCATTGGCGTAGTAGGGTTCAGCGCGATAACTTGTGTCCAGCTCATGTCATTAAAGACTCTGACTTCGCCCATAGAGCGAATGTTCCTGTATGCTACAGTCTGGCAACATTGCTCAATCGCGTCTGAAGAGGCGTCAGTGATGTTCATGGCAAGATAAACAACATGCGATAATACCTAAACTCCATGGTAGCTGTATATAGCGGTTATCGTGCAACAATTTTAGCAACTGTTTGACCCACACACGGCAAGTCCATTGCCTCTCTCCACGAGGGAGGTAATGGGTATCCATGAGTCGAATAGACGAGGCATAATGCTCAAGGGCCTGAATACCCGGCGAATTTGAAATTTTCAGACACACAACCATAGTTCTCGACTTGAGCGGATTCGTGGCTCTCCGAATCTCTTTGTAGAGATCCAGGGGAGCCATTCCTGTATCTGTGGCATGAAGTAGGTGACCCTGCGGCGGGGAGCTTCCTGTATTATATAGTGCCCAATGCTAATTTTATCCTTAGTATTTGATAGGTGCAAGTTTCCAATGCATTGGATCTAGCCGAAGGTCAAACATACGTATTTATTTCGCCCGTCAACAGTACGGAGATATTGAAGGGTGATATATAGAGGATTCTGGGAAGTCATGATGGATTTTTCTCGGATTCTGCTCGAGGTATCATATACAGTCGATTGATTTGCTAAGCCGGTATGACCTAAGTCCAATATATAGATCTTGAAAAGTTGTAGGTGAATTCTAATGAAATGCAACTCAGCTCGACTTGAGATCAGCGGACTTCCAAGTCTACTATTATATATCCAATTTCAGCTTGATTGCCTACCCTCGCTTCAACATTGAACGACCAGTTGACCCGAAACACATTCATCACTTCATCACTTGTTGTGATACTGCCGGATCTGACCAGGGTCGACTGGCAATATGACTCGAATGTTACAAAAATGATTGGATGGTATAGAGTTGTTCATGCTACTGCCAAAATTGGCACATTACCGCCCTTGAAACAGCGGCTTAGGGTCATGTTCAGCGGTTAAGTAGCTAGTCGGCGGCTACCATGTCACAGCTAGCATGATTTGTTTTGGTGAGCTAAAAATGCACTATCGATTAGACATGAAACTCCAGAGTGTTTCAAATGAAATACGCCTATTTACGTAGCTACTAGTCCTCCATGAGAACCGTACACCGGCCGATTTCACGGTATTGACATGGAAACAGGCGGATATACCTAGCTAGGTTGTCAAATCTATTTGCGTATCTACCTATTAGCTGGCGAATATCTATCGGTAGATTCCCTACATGAATTAGTATTGTAGGTTAGGTAGCTGGAATATGTGTGTTCCATTTACAGCTTCTTACCAAACGCACTACCTGTATGAATATATTCGACTGGGCCTCTAGCATCCCCATGGGAAATAAATCCAATGGCGGACGGCCTATCATGTTTAGGAAGCCCTTCTGATTGACACTAGAAGTGTTCTTTGATATTGTTCAATTGCCTAAGTACATGGGTATTGAGGAAATTCACGGCGTCGTCCACCCCCTTTGGCGAGTTGAACCAGTGTCCTCCGCTGGGATATTCTTTCCACTCAACCTGCGCCCATATCCACGCAAAATGTCCCTTAGCCCACGGCCATTTTCAACCAATACTAGTGGATCATCGACACAATGCTCGAGCAGCATTGGTGTACTGCGAAGAACGTTATCGTGTTCTGGAACACCTTCCAAACCAAGCACGCTCCGCATCTCGGATAACGTTCTGCCAGCAAATGGACCGCGACAGGAAAATCCTAAAACGCCCCAAGCCTGCCGCCTTGCGTAGTGGGCACGTCTAGATTGAACAGCGTGTGAACGCCAGTAGCGGTGCCCATACTGATTCCTGCTAGAACGACACGATCTAAACGTCCTTCCAGCAATGACGCTTCGCTACTTAGGGTATTTCGAATGGCTGGAACAACTTCCTTGAGCCCAACAGCCTGGAGTTCTTCGTGATCGGCAAAGTTTCGGACATTCCAGACGTCAAACCACTGCGGCCAGATGTCCAGAGACGTCGCGCATTGGCGTTTTGGGGCTTGAGGAAATACCCAACGAAAAGAAGGAAAGCTATCAACAAGCGTTCTGCCTTGGGAATCGTATAAAATGTTTAATGCCCGGGCAAAATTGTGCACATTGTCGCCACGGCCGTGTAGAAAGACGACAGTATGTGTATGTGGTGCCTTGGGAGAGATGGTGATGCATGAAATTTCTATCGAGTCTGCCATATCGAGCTGTGGCCACTCTAAGAATAGAGTGTAAGCCTTGAGAAGAGAAGATAAGATACAAAGTATCAGGTGTGTGGTGAGTAGGTGTATGAACTTGCAAGCGAAGTAAAACAGAGGTGACCCCACAGCCAGAAAACCCGCGGGGTATGACTATTAATAGAAATTTATATGCTATCTGTGAAACTATAGGCTGTGGGATCAGGCGAACAAGATGAGTTAATGCGTCAAACACTGGAGACTAGCGAAAAGCGGCACAAAAAAATGCAAGTGCGGTATCTTACATGAGCCTATTGTTCGACGATCGAGGTCACACTCCATCGCCCGACTCCCAGCTCCTTTTTTCAACATCATACTCCCGGGAATAATCACCAAATGCTGCGAAAACCTTTCTAACCATATTGGTATATCGCCGGAATCCTCTAAATTCCTCGAACATGGCCTTGGTGTAGTCCCAATATTCTGGGTAATATCCTGAAGTTTCCCAGTCCACGATCCCAGTCACTTTCCAGCTACCGCTTCCATCCGGCTGGACTACCCGATCAACGAGTACATTGCGAGGATTAAGATCTGCATGTGTGAATACTATTTCATGCCCACGACGAGCAGGATCGTCGGAATACCGTAAGGTTTGACTGAATGCCGCTTCGTCTTTGAAAGGTCCAACTGGCTGTCCGCCCTGGATCCGTGGGTCATGGCAGGCCTCGCCAACGGTGTTGCAGATTGCTATCTCTGGATTGATTGTCTTAGGAATACTTCGCAGCTGCGATAAATAGTCCTTCAGCTGATATGAGATTTGCTCAAGGTCTTGATCTGATAGAATTTCGAGGCAGCGCGATAGGGGCTGACCCGAAAGTCGCGTAGTAAGTAAATACGCCTCTGGAGAAGAGAATGGATCGTCTAAAACAGCTGGCTTGATTGCCAAATCGAGAGAGCGTGGAACTGGTATTGACGTATTCTTCCGAACCACCCGCAATGCATTGAACTCGTTGCAAAACCCCTCAACGTCTCCCTGGAATTTGAGGTAGAGTCCGAATGGAAGCCTTTGAACAGTCGAGTAGCCGTTTGGTTTTCCGTATATACGCTCTCCAAGCTGTTGCAAAACGCCGTAGCCAGCTAATCGCAATTTCGCTGGGAACACTGACCAGATTGAAGCAAGAATACTCGTAAAATGACCTGTCATAGAGAAGATCCCCCTACGTAATCGTTGAAACGGTAGGAGAAAATGGGAGAGAGATCGCCATATTAAAGAACCCGAAACACGGGGAAGACGATCCGCTGCAAACTTTTTGGTCAATTCGGGATAGCGTATGCTCCTACAAAGTCGGGCATGAGTGCCAATAAATCTCGGATCTATCTTCTCGGTGCCTAATCATGAGTGGTCGCCTAGTAGTGGGTAAACGCCTTCAAGCGGTATAGGCTCCTCTGGCCCCATGAGCATATGTTTAACCTCGTACTGTCGGATATAGTCAGGTGCTAAAGAAATCTTGTAGAAGATAGCGATGGTCGTCACTTACCTCGATAAGGGATGACTGCAGTCTGTCCAGCCTGATAACCCCCCGTGCGAAGACGTCTGCTACAGATTGTCGAATCAGCCAATGGTTGGAATATGGTCCCATTCGGCTGGCACTCCTAATGTAAAAGAGCCACCAGTCTCGATATTGAGGACCAAAGAATGCTCCAAGCATGTCAGAGATATGTGCCTTTTCGAGTTTGTTAGTTATCGTCTACTGGGAAGATTCGATTACTAGTATCTACATGCCTTTTGCGTATCCCATCCTGACGGAATCGGAAGGATGGGCACAACTACAAGGGGGTCCCAAATGTGCCCTTTTTGCCGGTTGCACAGCATCTCAGTCCATCTCTTCGAGCGATAGAATTTGTAGCTGATCTATCAGGCGGCGCCGGAGGGCAACCGCTTTCAGTGACTGCGCGATGATTAGCAGGAACAACTTATTTGAATGGTTAAGCACATACTGCATTGAATAATATAGGACCAATCCGCCACTATAGAAGAAGGTTCGTCTGACGATAGCCTCTCGTTCAAATAGTGGGCTGCATGTACCGGGTTGAGAGCTTGGGTAACAAAAGCTGCGAGCAACGGGCCACCAGGATACGGTAGTTCAACGTTGTCAAGGAGGGATATCGTCTTATCTACAACGTGATTATCGGAACTCATGTCCTGATGTTCTACGTTGTCTTGATGCAGAGAGCGTCTTAATTAAGATCAGGAGTTGTCATCTTGATGTTGAGTACGCGTCGGGCGACAATGGCGCCTAGTTGGATGGCGTTATATCACGTGAATTATCACATGTCAGTTGCGCTAACCGTATTCGGGAGTCGATATTGAGCTTCAAATAGAAAAGAGTCTACCTGCATTCACTGATTGACATAGAGGTAGTTGTGAGTAAATGTAATTATCAAAAGGTATTCTGATTGATACCACCTTACCATTTCCGAGCGGGCTAGTATCCACCTTCCTTATGAGGAAAGAGTAGAAATTCTTACATTCAAGCAGTCTTTCTACCAAACATGTGGTAAGCTTCACATACTTTTGCTATGCTGTCCGACTAGTAAATATTTTTACTGTGATGTTTCGGCTTGACAAGGTTGAATTGTGTTTAAAAGCCCATAGGTATAAAATCGTGAACCATTCTCCACGTGTTATTGTACAAATCGTGTTCATTCCGCGATATATGTAAGTATGCTTGACCAGCTCGTAGATTTGACATTACAATATCTTCTTCCGTCAACTCAGGAGGAAGATCATCTCCTAGCCGAAAAGCACCATGGGGCCGGACGCGTGCCTCTTGGGGGATCACGGTCACTGCTGTTGTTTCATTTTCCCTCTCTGTCAGTGGAGAGGATGACCCTGCGGCAGCTTCGGACTCTAAAGTGCTGAAAGGACTGCTTGATATGCTACTGCCTTGAGAGTAGGACTCGTAATTAGTGAATTCGTCGAATGGTTGTGGTGACGTGATATTGTCTATGCCTTTGGCTGCATTCATTGCTGTTGCGGATGTCTCTTCTAGCATCATGATCAATTCAATTAGGGCGGCTCCCTGGTCTCGCTTCGAGAGGCCCTGCACTTGGTGCGTTCGACGTAATAGAGCAAGGGCTGCACGACGAATTGTGGGTTCGCGACACCTTAGGCAAGTAAACCAAAGCGGAAGACCGAGACTGATCTCAAATGTATATGGCGGTTGCGTGCCGTCACGTCGCGCTGAAGTATTTATAGCGACGGCGGCTTTTTCAACTATAGCTTTAAAATTTCGTGTATAGTCGTCGGTCGTAACGCGTAACGGCGAACCGCAGATCGCGAGGATGATAAATAACATCTCGTAGTAAGAGGAAAGAAGGGCGCCGATGCTAACATGCAACAGTGATAAATCATCTTTTTTGCGCAAGCAGTCCATCAGATCAGTGAAAGCAACATTCCAACTTTGTAGTCTGGCCGATAGTGTTTTTTGTTGAAATGCCATGTCGTCTGATATTTGCCAGGCATGTGACTTTTGTAAATATTTTTCGCAACTTTGTTCGAATAGCGAGATTTCTGCGGATAGCATGACGATAGCCTCCCGGGCGGACTTGAGGGAGGGAAATCGTTCCGGCAATGCCAATGTGTATTCAGTCTCCTGCACCATGGTGATCGCCAGACCCCAAGTATTCTGTGGAGAAAATGACGCCAATCGGATAAATATCGGGATGATCGTATCCCTCAATAATGAAGCCTGCGTCGCCGTTACGGTCCCACCGGATTTCTGTGCCCATAAAGTAAGAATAAGATGCACACCTTGTCCATAGAGGAGCGTCGCTTCCTCCAGGCTACCTAGAATTGACTCGATGCAGATGAAAAGAATACATGTAATCAAGCCAACGAAAGAGTCAATGCCACCACGTTCAATTCCCTGGCGAACAGCGGACACTGAGCGCGAATACCAGTCCAGAGCGTCTTGGTGGGGTTGACTAGAAGCACGAGAACGACCCTGGAGCATGGAAGCGGGGTTCGAAGACGTGTTGGGACTCTCAAACAATGAACTTATTGCAATCATGGCATCCCACACGGCAGGTTCACTCCGGCAGATCTGCGGGACTGTAGTGTGCCAGAAATCAGCATCAAGCCCACCACCGATGGATGTGGCAGCGTGTTGGAAATAATAGGCAAAAGCGCGCCGCTCTCGTAATCCTGTGTTTGGTAATAGAGAAAGAGACGTATGAGGCGTGGGTACTTCAGGAGCTGCGGAGGTATATGTGCGGACAATTGTACTTGCGTACTCGCAATTGCGACCTGTGCTACTACATCGCAAACACTGTGGCTTCTCCTCTCCGCATTTGACTTTGCGTATCCTAGAGACAGATGAGATATTGTTTCAAGCGCAGCAAAGAAGATACCCACTTGCAGGTTATGCACCCGAGTCTTGATTTCAGGGACATGAATGAGGCAGTTCGTGAAGTCTGTGACATTTCGGCTTCATTCCCGCGCGGGGCCGTGCACCCCGATGTATCTTACGGAGCGCAATATCAATAGCAACACGGCGAATGAAGTATAGCGGTTTCGTTGGATAGAACCATCGTGCATATTATCAATGGCAGTGACATTGAAAGAAAGAATTCGAAACACGTTGGAGGCAACCTGAAGCCGAGCAACCTTAACAACACCGGATTATTGTTGATCCGAGACTTTGTCTGATATGGCCTAGTGCATCTTGGCATTTGGAACTTAGCTGGCAGACAAAAGAGACCAGGAAATGTGCACGATGTCAAGTCGTTGGATGGGAATCAGGGCTATTTTCTAGAATCTTCATGCCATGCAGCAATTGTGTTCTTTTCGGGTTTCTGGAGTCTTTACATCTCAATTAGTAGCAGCGGATCAGGTCTAAATTGAATGTCTTTAATGTCAATGTACTGGTGGAGATGCAGTCCTTCAAATTTAGAGAATCGAAGCCTGGATAGCTGGACGTATGTGGAACAATATTTCCTATGACAATCTTGTCCTCGTCTTGTAGCTGATACGACTTAGTTTTTTACCGAGATATGCAGTCACGGCATTATGCTTATAAGTTGCTTCTATCTACGTTGGTTCCCAGCTATCCAATTTATGCACGTCAGCGGGACGGCACATATTCTGCAACGCTCCACAACGCTTTGTCATATGTCTTAGATCTGGAAATAGCTTCATATCTTTTTTTCCTTTATACGGATACGAGACCTTTGTGCAGGGACTGCTTGCCAGCTTGCCAAATTAGGCTCATTCTAGGCCTCCGCGTAGGCTTATATACGCGCCCCCCCCCGGCCCCAATAGGTAGTTTTAGAAGCCATTTATCAATTGCAAGTTATAGCACTGTATCGATCAGCTCAACTTTTGGGTTAGGATAACCCTAACCCTTTCAATGCTAATGTTCGATTTTATTTACTTATGAATCTCTTCTCCAAGTTTATCCACTGTAACTTGTCTTTCCTCAGTGACTTCCAACTGACTGATGTTCTTAGGAACACCCAGTTTATGTCTGATTTCCTCGCCCTTGAACATAAGCACTACGATGGGTAGAAGGCTGCTACGCTACCCAACATGGCGAACATGAAAAATGCCCATTGGTAGCCAATCTTCTTGCATAACAGCACCACGTAGAATGCCTAGGCCATACCAAACGTCTGTCGGATGATATTGAAGAGCTGGGAAGTCTCAGAGCCTTGTGCGCGGTATGAATCAATACTGTACGTGTAGCAAGTTGTCGCAACGGCCTGAAGTCCGAAGCATGCAATTGCCATCCCAAGAAGTGGGACAAACCAGAAGACATGATATTGAAGAGTGAAACCGTAGATGATTAATCCAGTAGGGACCAATACTGCACCAGTCAAGATCGCCTTGAGACGTACTTCCGGCGGTGGATAGGCGCCATTGCGACGAGCACGGTTGACAATAGCATCAAGAACAACACCACCTGCTATTTCACCAAGGACATCTCCAATAGAAAGAGCAGCGCCGTAGGCGAGGCCGATATTGAGAGTATTCTAGTGGAAGGCTTCGGAAAAGATGCTTGCGACGGTACGGTAACTGCATATTGTGCTGCATAGTACACTGCCGGAAACAGGACAGAGGGGTACGTAGCCATCTTTAATGAAGGGATAATAAATTGATTCCATTGCAATTTGAGCTCCGGGAAACTCGAGTACAACCTCAGTCGAGAGAAATAGCTTCGCGGAGTGAAGTCAACTTCTTTTTCATGCTGAGTACGAGCTAGTCGGCCGGGTCGCGAATGTACAAAGTTTCTGGGAGACAAAATGCGATGACGAGTAGCATAACACCGTCCAAGGTAGCAGCAAACTTGAAAGTCCATCTCCAACCAAGGAATTGGCCAATCAGTCCGCCGACAATTGGTGCGATATGTGCTCCGGTCGTCAAAATGACAGTAAAAAGACCCATTGCCCTTCCTCGCTGGTGATAGAAGAGATCTACCACCGTAGCTGGTCCAAGGCCAAGAGCTGCCGGCCAAAGGCCATTGAAGACACGGGCGACAATCAACTGTGTGAAGTTCTTTGAATAAGCTGATCCCAAAGCAGAGGCAAAACCAATGAGGGTCGTGAGGAGATAGATGGGTCTTCGTCCATAAACGTTTGCCAACGGAATCCAGATGAAATGGTCCGACTCCGTTGAGAGCAATGACCACAGTGGTCTGGTATGAGGCGCGGACTGTGGTGATACCGAATTCGGCTGCCAGCGGCCCGTATGCAGGGTTTATGACCGCGGGGTTTGAGGGTTCCGAGACTGGCACGCAGGCAAACTTGAACCAGAATAGCGATCTGTTGCGATAATTAGTACATGAAGTGTGGGGAGAGTTTACAGTCATAATTTCAACCAAAGTGAGAAATTCAATGGATCTTTGGGATCATCCGTTGGGCGTGGAAGGAATGTATCTCGATTCTCATCCGTAGTGACCATTCCCGTCTCTATGGTGTGGCTGCTGGGAAGCTCATTCTTCTCTTGGGAAGCCATTCTGGTGATGCGTTCTGGGCGAGAACTCAAAAGTCTGGATGGCTGATTAAACTCGCAGAAACTCGATCAAAAGATCAATGCGCAGCCAAACACTATGAAGCAAGAAAAATAAGAAAAAGCCAAGTCTTCCAAGACATTGGGAATGAGATGGAGTTTATATGCGCCCAAAGCCCGCCATTAGGGCTTCTCTACGGCAACCCAGCCGTCCATGGAAAAAAGCGAAAAACTTACTAAGATTCCTGAAATTAACGCTCCAGTTTTCATGACTCGTGATCTCCCCAAGTTATTGAGTGGAAAAATGGGGACCAATTTACTCTATCCTCCATACAGGCCAGTGAAGCGGGGAGAATAAGCATTCGGCGTCATCTTAATTCTAGCACTGAGCAAGCCATCGGGAAGATTTTTCGCCCTTCAACCTCAACAAAGTGGTATGACTCCAGATCATAAAATGTTCACCGAAGTGCTAAATGAACTTGGTAGCGACTGTCTTTCAATTTCAGATATTTTCACCCATTTGGGGCAGTATATGAAAAGATGGAGCCTCCTGGTTGTAAAGATGATGGAGTAGATCCAGTAATACTATTATGCATTACGAAGCCTTGCATAATACCCTGCAAAGCGATTTAAGTCCGACCATGAATTCTTTCAAGGTATATTACTTCTAGGGACGACATGCATCTGGGTGTACAAAGAACGCAATGCTTACAAAGACGTCTACAGATTAAAAAAAAAAAAAATGAGGAGGCTGTCCTTTTCAAATCGCGTTGATCCATCGTGTGAGATGTCGCTCGCTGATGCTCGAAGAAGAAAGCTGCAGTCTCCAGATGATGTGCAAGCGTGGATCATAGGCATCGATATCTCTAATCTGGCGGCTGCAGCCTACTTGCTCGAAGATGCTTAACTATCAGCGGAGAATATCCACCTCCTGAATGTTCACAAAGGCTGTGGCATGGAAGCTCAAAGTTCAGGCGATCCGAAACATGGTTACATCTTGAAGACAGGGGGAATGCCATTCTTCCATGGCTACTGTGTGGATAGACTCCTATCTCGTGTCACCAGCCCGGACGGCTCGTTACGGTCTACTCTTGAAGTGCACACAGAGTCTAAGACGGAGCTCCAAAACAACTGCATGAACGCACCTCGCTTGCTGAAGACCCTGGGTCTGAGAAGACGTCCAAAAAGGCTTACATTGGACAATTGCTTTATAAGTCTGAAGCATCGCTATGAGCTTCCGCGGCTTGTTGTAAGCTCGGAAAGAAACCTGCAAGAAAAGAGCATTGAAGACATGTTTTCCAAGTCGTTTTTTTTTTCAGACTTCTGGAGAGTGTGGTCCACCACGTAAGCCAGGCAACCTCAAACCCCCTTCCTAAATATACCCCCGAGATATGTTTAGCCTTGACTCACATTTCTCGATGGATTCAGACTCCATCCAAATCGCAGGGCTCTTGAATTCCGCGAACAGCTGTACCAAGTTGAATAGCTTCAACCTTGTCAGCACTCTGGATCACGCGCAATACACTATCAATGAATCAATAGTTGTACCAGTGACTGACTTTCTTCGCAAGAAAGGCGTTGATCTGGCCGGCCGCTCCGAGGTTGTTGACCTTTTCATGACTTCTGATAACAATCCCGCAGCTGTTTACGGGTATTGAAGTGAGTCAAGACAATACCCTAAAATCAATCATGGTTAACGAGTCCGATGTTATAATAGTCAGCCTTGGCTCCATGAGTCTCGGCACTATTACTGGCGGCAATGACTCGCCCCCTTCTCCCCTGCTTCACGACGAAATCAATATTAGCGGCTGGTCATTATGGATCAAACTATCTCAGCGATCAGTTGAATTCGGAGAATCGCTAGCATTTTCTACCTCCTCGTCGATCAATCAGTTGCCGTGTGATCGCCCATTGGTGGCTCCAGCCATCACGACGAATCTCGCATTGGTGGGGCCTTTCATAGAGTTTCCATGGAAAATGACATGCAGTGTTGAAAACAGCGCCCGTAGTGCCCAATATGCGGTAAATCAAATGATGGGAGTAGGAGAAAAGCCGATTCCCGCAAAGAATTGTCTTTTCTCCGTTTGGGGGATGATGCGATGACTACGTTAAGTCGGATGCAAAATTGCCACTGTTCCAAATGAAGTAACTGTGAATTTAAATCTAATGGATTTAAATGGGTCTCAACAATCAAATGCACTTCGAGGGGTCCGTCAGGTGTTTTCAACATCACGTATCCTTTGAACTATAACATATAACAACTAGGGGTTATATGGGGGTCAGATTTGTAACGTGGGCCCGTAACCCGGCGTAACTTGATACATCCCAGTAAGTAGGTTAGAGAGCAGATATTCATCCTTTCCAAAATAATAACTTCTCGACCGAGAGCTGGTTCAGTAGCGCTCCATAATGAGCTGGGTCATTAATGAATCCTTTGGTAAAAACCAATCCTTACTCCGCAAATACTCTGCTAGTTTGCTCTGCTCATCACAAGCTGTCGAGTAGCTCGCAGTCTTGAAAGATGCCTGGACGATATACTCAACTTCTATACTACCTACAGCGTCGCGAAGAGGCCAGATTTCAACATCTAGCTCCAAATCATGCCATATGCCAATATACCTCCTGACAAGGACGGGACCAAAAATGCGAGATTTTTGCAATGCACTGATACCCCAACCTTTGTTATCCTTCCAGTCATTGAACCTGTCCGGAGCCTTGTCAATCAGCATTTGACGAGAGTCGCCCAACCCTGGCAAGTCCATCCCGCGAGTGGTAGTATCTACCTTCTGTTTGTGGGTAATAGAGAGTGTCCGTGTCTTGTAACCCCATTCGAGCTGTGTCTCGTAATTTGTGTTATTGCCATCAAACCCATCAAGTCTAGCTGTAGTAATAGCGAGGTCAACGTCGTCGCCTGCGACAGGGTACCGCTTTTTATATGTCAACTCAAAGTGTTTTTTATTTTCGATCTTCCGGATGCGCGTGCTCCAGGTGGCGTTATAGATATCCTTGAGGTCCGTGTCTAGGAATTGAATATGTAGATTGATTGCACTCTGGGCCTTAAAGGCCGTTGCAACAGGGCCTTTCAGCTCATGATCGTCCCGGTTAAGCACCGTGCTTGGGTTGAGTTGGAGCCGGACTTCATAGTCCGGCGTAATACCTGGTCCAGGCTGCATCTGAGGACAATCTGTTGACAACAAGTATCAGGATGCACCAAGTTGAATGGTAGTGAACTGTTTTCGACAAGGCTTCTTCAACGGTCAGTAAGAATAGAAGTGCATATCAAGTTGAACTGGCTTGAAAAGGACCGATGTTATAACATATCGCTCTACACAGAAATTTTCAGCTATTAATGATGCATTTACTGAAAACAGACTTTGATCTCATGATTACACCGACATTAGGGTAGGTAGGGACATGTAGCTCCGGCCCAACCTGCATCTCAGTTCGTGGCTTTCAACTCACCGACGCTTCAGTCTAAGACAAATCAAGGTTACTCTCATGTGATATGAGCATCATTGATGAAAATGAAAGTCACATAGCAGCGTCACTGTTGCTAATGTTCTGGTACATCTTGTGTTCACTTCCATCTGCGGATATGGTGCTGGAGCCCATAACTGAATTCCTGCTTATGTCTCGCGTCATCCAGTCCCTGATCATGAGTCCGCTGCTGTCGTGGTGGAAATTGATACAAATGTGAAAGAAATGTCGTATCGGTCACCAGGCTAAAAATAAGCTCTCATCCCAAAAAGCCTAGCTTTGCGTATTCATGGTATTCTCTATGATCATACGATATCAGACAAGATACTCGATACCCGTGGGAGCTATTACCACGCAATATCCTACCGCGGTGGAGAGAACCTCGTTGGCGGCTTGTAGAATTACAAGTTCCAGGAAGGCATACCTGGTATATATGAGAGCTATTTCCACTGAAATACAGAGCCTAGAAGTAATTACAAACCAATCCAATTGGATGGAAGGGAAGGAATAATTGGCAGGTGTATTTTTCAGATCTAATAGTAACAGCTTGAGGATGAAAAAGAGATCAATCTAGAAATTGACAAGTTTCCTAGATTTTGTTCACCACCTTCATTTCCCCCCGGCCTAAAAAACAACATCATATGAACTTATGTCCATCAACAATGAAAAAAGTCTTTCTGGTTATGTTTATTTTCCTTTTTCCCCCATTTTTTCCTGCTTGTTTTGTTTCACGCATCAGTGCTGGCAAATCAAATTGTTAGCATGATACCACAACAATAGCAACAATGTCCCCACAGGTAGGAAAAATAACAAAAGCATAGCCATTTTTGGATACTTTCAAGATAATCACCTCACATTCATTCAACTCATTCCATCCAGCCGACTTGGTGCTAATGTAAGAACTAGAAAGTCTTCACATATCAACTAAGACTGATACTGCAAGGATCAGCAAGGTGATCAATAGGCACTGGGCCTCAAATCAAACGTAACATGTGAATTCATATTTCGTAATGAGTTAGTGAGTTAGTCATAAAGAAAAATACTTTATAGCAAGACTGTACTTCATTTTCTGGGACCTTTTTTCTTAGTGACTGTATTTCATCTGTCTTGCTCGTTTTGTTTTCAATGTTCATTGTAGCGCAATCGCTGGGCTTCAATTGAAGCATGACGCGGGAGCAGAAACAAAACCCTTTTGTTTGATGATAGCTCGAACCTAGTGTGCGAAAACTATTGGTCGACCCTCTTCTGTTCCTCCCAGCCAAGAGCTATAACTTACACCATCCACCTTTAGCCCTCGGTCGTCAGTGAGAGTAATAGTGTCACCCTCTGTTGAAAGAGGCAGATGCGGCATCTCGAAGCCTTTGGTAGCCATGGCGTCCAGAACTGCGTCGTTGGGAAGGCCTTGGACTTGTCCGGCTGAGTTACGAAGATGCCACGCAGCCAGGGATACCTTGTGGTTGGTAAGGTTTGCAAGCGTAATTGATTTTCGCTTCTTGACAGTTGCTTCCTTGATAGCAACGGAGCTCTCTGAGAGTTCTGTGGGTAAAAATTCTGCCCAAGTCAATGGTGGTATAGCATGACCTGTCTTATCGTCGGTATGCACAGTTTGTGATGCAAATGCGAGGAAAATCCCAGTCCATTGCCCAGTATCCCTGTAATGAATGAGAAAGCCTCCATCCTGGAAAACACCATCGTCGTCACGGAATTTTTTTATGTTGCCCTGATTCATATGTACATTGTGAATACCGTCCTTGGAACTGAAACGGGAACCAAAAATGTAAATTTCTGCTTGTTTATCAATAGACCGGCATACGTGAGGTACCAAAACATCGATGATATCGTTGTCTGGACCGTCAATATCATGGGGAAGCTTTCGACCGTTCTTTGCATCGAAGAGATTTTCTCGGATGTAGTCCAGCGCTTCACCGCCACCCTTCTTCGATGAGTGAAAACCAAATTCCAGGTTGGCCAGCTTTTGTACAATAGGGTGCTCGTCAAGATTATAGTTCACCCAGTAGGCAAGACGCGATTCCAGACCTATCGATTTGATGTTTATCGCTGCGCGAAAGAGCCCAGGAATTTCTCTGGGCTTGTCCTTATTAGGTGGATGATGCTTATGTTTTTGACGGTGCATGCGGTCGAATTGTGGCTCTTCCTTTGGATTGTCATGATAGTACAATGATAGATGCGGGGACTTTGGGTCTTCATAACGGTCTTCAAACTCAAAATGGACAGGCAACCCCTTCCAAACGCCGTAGTCGTCAACAGGCATTCTGGCTCTGAAAGAATACGGTTGTGATTGAATATAATTACCAATGTTTTCTTAGTCTCGTAGCTTTAGTATTGTGTGAAGTGAGATAGGCATTAACTTAGAGAGGAATGGCGGTGACCGATGTGAAAATAAGTAGTCGACGACGGGGTCTCGGATCTTTAGCGGTAGTCGATGGCTTCATAGTTGCGTTACGTGCCTTGTCACATGAACTGCTCTATGCGGCAATGACTAGATTGTCATTGCACAATCGGGTTTCAAATTATGCATTATATGGGCAGCGGAATACCGCCTTTACCTAGGTATCGAATGTCCAGGCGGCGCCAACCATATTTTGGGGAATTTGAAAAGGATCTAGACCTTCAAAGACCTAGGTTACAATGGTATGCTAGTGCTGAAAGCGGCACGTTTAACAACTAGCCCGGTTGGCATAAGGCGCCTCTTGTGGGAAATGTCTAGAGTAGACATCCAACCATTTGGACTCTCCAGATTCCGACAGTGTGCAGTAGGCTGTACCACCACATACTATAGCGGCTTAAGATAAGAAACAACCCGAAAAATTCTTTAGACGCAGGCCATGCCCACCACGCCACGCCATATCGTACAATCATCATTGCCACCCACAAGAACTGGTGCGTTTCGAATGTCTAATGTCGATCATGTCCGAACCGGCCAACATAAGATAGTGGACACATCATTGAGGCTGTCCCAACTAATGGAACCTTTTCCGCGTTCTACCTAGCTCGACCGTGGGATTTCGGGGTGCTTTTTCAAAAGATAGTTATGGAAGACTATTGGCGTTCCAGCGACATGTGAACGATTACTTACTCCCTTATGATCGCGATTTTGTCACCACTTTACAGTATTTAAGGTTGGTGTACATAATTTGTCCATCATTGTTCCCTGGAACTCCCACGCCTACAGAACAATGGTTCTTCCTACCCGCCCGATCATATGTTTAGACCCGATTCAACTTCATGTGTCACACCACATCAACGCAGCCCTTGGAGGTCAATTTCTCTGATTTCCGCTGACAACGGGATATTGTTTAAGCCTGTTGATAATCCTCTTCGCGATAACACAAATCGGTCTAGGGTTCAACTAGCAATGCACTCAAGTCACGAAGCGGAGCGGAAAAGATTGCAACCTCTCAACTTATGCCAGCAGCACACACTGACAAGGATGAGCTTGAGAAGCTCCAGGCTGAGCAACTCTATCATGTCCTTTTTGTGACTTCCCATCTGCAAAAAGACCCAAATGGTAAATTTCAAAAACTTCGGATTCCTGGTACATATATCTTCTTAGAATCTGCAAAAGCAGCAGCATGTTAATGTCTTTTTGATGTAGGATATAAATATAAGTAGTTTAAAATATATAAGATAAGTTAGGAATAAGAGGAGATAGATCAAGTTATCCTTACAATTGTCTTATCTAATTCTATTTACTATGTTTGTATCTTTATTACTCCAAATACTATCAATAAGCCTCTTTTATCACATAGAAATGGTAGAATTGAATTGGCTTTATATTATGTAGTTTGAATAAAGGTGCGTCTTGAAGAGAAGGAATATATTAATATTAACATTAAGGGTATATTTACCTTGTATTTTACTGTACATAACTATGCCCTTGGAGTACTTCTGGATCCTAAGGATGGGATTATGGAAGAAAGCTTTGCTATATATAATGAGGCTAGCCCTAGCTAGACTAATTATAGGTATAGAGATAACAGTCTTATTCATGCTGTAAGAAATAATAATGAGACCTTCTTGATCAGCGTTATTGAGTCTCAAGTGTTGGAGAGTGTACGAAAGCGGCGTTTTGACATATTTCAACAGCTGTTTATAATCAGTTGTCAATTTAAACAGTGTGATCTGGTTTTTTGGGTAATGGAATCTACACTCAATATGTTAATGAGTCAGGAACACGAAGCTTGCTAGATCTATGGTTCACCTGATTCGACTTGAGATTTACTTAATATTCGACACCCGAGGGCAAAACAGAAAAAAGAACAACGGCCCCGCAAACGTATCCCTAAGCAGCCATATCCAAATCAAAAATCTCACAGAGTAGCAAAGATTATCGTGTTTCTGGTTATTATAACCCAACTTCGTCATAATCGTTATATACATATAGAGATACATCATGCTTTTTTACTAGTCGACTCATTCTTATCTGAAGACTTCTCAAAGAAATCAATTTCTGCTTCTTCCATCAACATCAGCAAAGAAGGCATCATCGCAACCAGTGCAGTCATTGTCCCGAAAAGACCGATAGCGATTGTGTCACTTTGCTCGTAAAATTCATTCCAGATGCTCCATCGCCAGTATAGCGCCGGCCATACCAACATCTCTCCGATGAGTAGAAACCCAGATGCCAACAACCCAATAGATAATCGAAAGCCTATATGTTGCGGAACTTGATATACCCTGACAGACTGTTGGGCACAGCGTATAATAATGCCTATGCAGAGACATATCATGATCGCGCGTATTTGGAGAGGTGTGAGATTAAACATAGGGTAACTCAGTAGAAGGCTGCTCCCTGCCAAGGGAAGGCTGCAACAAAAAGTCCATGCAAAATAGTGGGCAGCGCCACGCAAAACATAAAATGACAGGATGATGTCCCACACAATTTCGAAGAGTGTACTTTCACTTGTGTGAGCCATGTTGAAGACTTTAATGATTCAACCTTCTTAATTCTTTCGTCAACAAATAATACCTCTGCGCCATGAGAGAAGTTGTGAGATCTCAAATAGGTTTATAAATGTGAATCCTTCTACTTGCAATGACGCTGTCAAAATCTTCGTCACGCAACAAACTGATCTATCAATCACATGACAAGACAACTTTGTCCACTGAAAAGTTTCCCGGGAGGCGGATAAAAACCTACTCTTGATTCATTCAAAGTACCGTTTAAACACGCACAAAGTGACTGGTGGCGCGAAAAATTCTACATTTACCCTGGCACGAAGGATAAGCTAGCGTCATTGACTCCGGTGCCCCGATTCAGTCCGCCGTACGGATTCGTAGAGGCCTCTCCGCATACATGCCCATTTTGCCAACCGCCAGAGGCTTTGAGGGCCTTTCTCGGTGGCTTGTTGGACACGGCAGGCGGTGGCCGTTACCTATTTTTATATTTACACATTTTTATACTACTGGTACTGCTACTAGTTGGAAGAATAGCTCCCCACTTACGACAAAGTGGCGGTGCTCGAAAATTTACTGGAACGGCCCCAGTCCCAGTAACAACCAGTTTCACACCACCCATACACTTAGATTCCATGACGTGTTCACTGAAAGTGCCACGGTGAATCGAATCACGCAAGTAGTCCTCTGATAATAGCAGACAAAATGGACGGATGTGTGGACAATATATCTATCTCGATGCCCCCAACGCTCCTACATAGACTAACAGGGCGTCACGGCGTCTTATCACGAAACGCAGTAGGCGATTCATCAGCATTGAATGACCCTTAGAAAGAAAAATATTCAGTATTACTAGCTACTCACTACAGTTCTACTCATCATGTTGAACTTGAAAACAGGCTTCTGTCTATTGTTACTCATCTGGCTTTATCCGGGCCCTTTACTGTTGTTTACGTCCACAGCTGATGCTTTTACTTTTTATCCTCAGCGCAAAGCTTTGTCAGATGCACCTAAAGGATATACACCAGTAAAGGTGCAATGTCCGTTCGCCAATCCAAGTGTGCGCGAGGCCTCTGGCCTCAGCCAGAATGAAACGAAATGGTTGCAGAAGCGGCAAGGCAAGAGATTGAAGGAGATGCAGGCCCTGCTCACCAGATTGAACATATCAGACTTCAACGCGACAAAGTATTTCAACGATTCCCAGCACTCTTCTTTGCCCAACATCGGAATCGCGTTTTCAGGAGGCGGTTATCGGGCTCTGCTCAATGGGGCTGGGGCTTTTGCTGCATTCGATAAACGCACTAAAAATTCCACAATGCCCGGCCATCTGGGTGGGCTGCTACAATCGGCTACCTATGTGTCCGGACTTAGTGGCGGCTCATGGCTGGTGGGCTCGATCTATACGAACAATTTCACCACCGTGACAGCATTGTTGAACGCCAACATCAGCGGAGTTTGGGATTTCAACCAGTCGGTCCTACAGGGACCTACGGGCGATACGGATTATTTTCGTCAACTTCGTAACAGCGTAGATGGTAAGGAAGAGGCTGGATTCCCTATCTCAATTACTGATTACTGGTAGGCAGATACCTCTCTTTCTGATTGTGCATGGCATTTGGCTACACCGTCTGTTTAATTATCATTTTGGATACATTGTGATCATCACTCCCTGGAGACGGAGATTTTCAACTAATGTCTTGATTTCAAGGGGGCGTGGGCTCTCGTACCAGTTAGTGAATGCCACCGAAGGTGGCCCTGCTTATACATGGTCATCCATAGCGTCAACGCGGGACTTCGTCAATGGGAACATGCCAATGCCGATCATTATTGCCCTTGAACGGGCACCAGGTGAGGAAAATATAGGTAAAGATGATATTTGCTCCTTTCCGATTCTCCTATTCATTTTGACTTTGGTGCTTTTATTAACATAATAGATTTGAACTCAACCGTATACGAATTCAACCCATGGGAAATGGGCACTTGGGACCCGACAACTTATGGCTTCATGCCTCTTGATGTTCTTGGTTCGAACTTCACTAATGGAACGCTTGCAAATGGCACCTGCGTTTCGGGCTTTGACAACGTCGGCTTTTTGATGGGCACATCGTCCTCCTTGTTCAACCAAGCCCTACTACAGATCAATAATACCGATATTCGCGATATTCTGAAAGATATCACCACCTCGCTATTACAAAATCTCAATGAGTCGTCTAATGACGTTTCGGTGTACGAGCCCAATCCATTCTTTGCCTTCAACGCCGTTAGCAACCAGAATGCTGAAGCACAGGCTCTCATCCTTGTTGACGGGGGCGAGGACCTACAAAATATTCCTTTTCATCCGCTTCTGCAGGCCAACCGGAAGTTGGACGCTATATTCGCCATTGACAGCTCGGCCGACACGCCAACTCGATGGCCCAACGGGACCAGCATGGTGGCGACTTTCCAGCGCAATAGCAATTCGTCGCAGATCGCGAATGGAACCGCTTTTCCCTCTGTACCAGATCAAGATACCTTTGTCGCTCTTGGCATGAACAGACAACCGACATTCTTTGGTTGCGATTCAATGAATAGCACGGGGAACCCTCCGGCGCCATTGATCATCTACGTTCCAAACAGTCCATACACCTATAACTCGAATGTTTCGACTTTCACCCTCGAGTTCAACGACACGGAACGAGATGCGCTAGTGCTCAATGGTTATAATGTGGCCACTATGGCCAATTCCACCCAATGGAGTGTCTGCGTGGGCTGCGCAATCATCAGTCGTAGCCTGCAGCGAACGAACACGTCGGTACCAAAAACGTGTGCGGACTGTTTCAGGCACTACTGCTGGAATGGTACCATCAGCTCAACTGCTTCAAAAGTATAGGAAACCAGTCCGAATATGACCCGGACAAATCTGTCAGCCAGAACGGGGTGATTCGGCTAATAATACGGAATATATACTCGATTACATACTTCTTTGGTTTTACTATTTCGAAGGTTCGCTTATGTGTTCGTTGACGTCGTTTTTCTGGCTCAAGAATAGTGAACATCGCCCGCAGCCTGACACTATTATTTTCTTGGATATCTATGATGCACCACAACTGGAAGACAAGTGACATTTGTCATTTGATGTTCAGAAAGAGACCCATAGGGTATCCCTCTGCCGGCTTGACTGGCAAATTTGGGTACATGTATTTAGTAGTATTTCGTATAAAATACGAGGACGAGTACGTAACCTCCCTTCCACCTCTGGTCGGTCAGATGATATGTTTGACGTTAGTGGCACCTGGAGACCCAGCATTATTTGAACCATTATGTTTGTAGTAGGGATTTGGGACTTAAATTACCAGTACGGCTCGCCTAGAAGCAGCCACTTCCGGTATTTCTTTGGTCGTCCGAAATGGAAGACGTCACAACCGCAGCTGTAACGAACGGTCCACCAGATCCGAGAACATGCGAAGCATTATGGTCGGTTAGAATTTTTATTTATAACTAGCCCAGCAGGAGTCAACACAAGGCTGGACCAGCACTTAGATATATCCACCATGTATATGCAATAGACGCTAGATCAAACAATATGCTAACAGGATCCTGTCTCTGCACTGCAAACAAGTACGTTATTCTTGACGAGGCGGCCGCTGCTGCCAAGAAGGTGAGCTGGCTCATAACCACGAAGGTGCTTCATTATTACGGTCATCGCTCATTTACTGTATCTGTTCTATTGAAAAGATAACGTGCCACTGCGCCCGCTGCCGCAAGATCAGTGGTGGTTACACCACAACCAATCTTGTCCTGCCACAATCAAGCTTCTCCATAACGAATAAGAAGTGGTATAGCTTCTTACCGATGTTATCGAATGTGAGTACCTTCAAATCCGTTGTGCAAGGCGGCAACCATGGACGGCTCCGGTTTTGTCGACGTTGCGGATCGGTCCTCTATCGCGAGTCGCTATTAGAGGGATTTCATGGGCTCGTGTTCGTGCCTGTTGGCACGCTTGATAATGTCGACTTAGTCGAGAATTTACATGAGGAGGAATGGTACTAATTGTTTCCCGTTGGAACATACCAAACTAGTCGAATCAGAAGGACTTGATTTTGGGTGAATGGGTTTTTAAGCACCGACGGGTGTTATTGCGCTCTAGGACTTTGAGCACACTGGGGACTTAAGTAAAGATGTTTTACGTTTTATCGTCCGTCTGTATTCTAATTCAAGCTTGTTTGATGCATGTACGCATCGCGTGTGTTGAGTTAATTGCTGATCCTCACTTTTCGGTATCGATAGGCTGTTTATTACATGCCATATACTTTCAAGCCGGCCAAGGTGTTCGCCTAGAGGAAGTGCTGTGTAGTATTATCTCCCCGAGAGCTGTGTTAATGGTTGGTCTTGTAGGAGGAGGCATTATTACAGTGATCGGCCACCAGATTCCAGCGATTCTAGTTGCTTAACTCCTCTATGAAGTAGGGGCTGGCTTGCCGACAACAATTCGAACCGAACATATACTTCTGTAGCTCAATGGGTGACTTACATGGCCCAGACTGGAGCGCGTCTAGGTCTTGGTGTAAATGTACCGCATACTGCAGTGCAAGTGGGATTTTGAAAAGGATGATGAGCTCTTCATTGTCAACGGAATCGCCAGCTTTTTGGGTCTGCTCGGTGAGTCTATTGGGGCGCCTATAGCCAACGTCGCCCTTGTCGCCTCTCTCCGGAGCGAAATTCCTGCACATGTCCCTTCCGCGTCCCCAGGACCCGTTATACAAGCATATTTTGTGGAAGAGAAGGGTGCAGGTCTTGTTGGTGGAACTTTGTCTAATTGGCGGATTATGGACTGGGTTGGCAGGAGGGACAATTATGGCTGGTTGGCGATTTTCTGTGCCGTTAACGGGAATTGGACCAGTTAGGGTTAGGGACGTAATAGGGGCATTGACACATTATATAACTTGGCTGCTGGTGATATTTACCCCTGGATCTAACATTTCCAATGGTGGCTACACAATCAGGTTGAAAGAGGAATGATAAATCGGGGGAGATATGCTCGTAATTCACGATTTACAGTTTCTGCTCTTATCTTGAAGGGTTGGGTTTCACGATCCTTCATACACATCTCTAGAGTACCAGTATGGCTCTATCAGCTATCGTTCTAGCGGCCGTCCTCATCTCGTATGTGTCTCCACTAGTTTAGTCTTGTCCTCGATCGCGTACGTCACCTGCATATGACACTCCGCAGGCACTTGGGCACTAATAAAGCTTGATGTTGCCGAATCTTTCGGCATATCGCGTTAGACGCATCACAATTGAGTCGAGACCCGATGCTTATGTAGTAATCTGCAGTGACATGGAGTTTGGTGCTATGTATTCCTCATGGCTATAAGAACCTATTGAACAAACACATGGGAGTACTAAACTAGTCTACCGATCACGATGTCAAAGCAAACATTCTGACTGGATGTATCGACAGTGCTAATGGGAAGGCCGATGAAACGTTGACTGCCACTAGCTTAATTCCCCCACCAAATGACAAGCAGGGCATACTTACATGGTCGAACTGCGTCAATACATTTTCGCATGCATTGGTATTTTCATGCTATCGAGGCCGCTACTCTGTACGTACATAGGTAGGTTTTCGGTCCGTTGTAAGTCTCATCATAGAAATCATCATAGAAATATATATTTTCAAGGGTGTGCTATTCAAACGGTACGTAGAAATGCAGGCCATAATTCAACTGATTGCTGGAAATTCGTTATAGGTAGTTAGGAATGCAAGTGCCCGGCATGTGATTCATGTCATGCAGCTGTCTAACTAGTGCCTGCAGCTGATTTAATCCTCGAGCTATGTTTGCTTAAACCGGGCCTCTTTCCTCTTTGGGAACAGCTAATTGAAGTCTTGCAGATTAAGCTGAAAACTTTGCCTATTATCGAAAGGAAAAAATTCCTGCAAGGCTTCAGGCGGAGACGAGTATATAAAGAAGCAAACGTCCTCCGGTCAGAACTTCAATCTCGTATTCGGACATTAAATCGGAACTACAGACACGCACAGAATGGCTTCCATTTATCAGCTGTCAACCCTTTTGGTGCTTGCCGGGCTTACTAGCGCCGCACCTCATTCCAAGCTTTACAAGCGTGACGCGCTGCCTGACTACGCCATCACCTACGCGCCACTAACGTACCTCTACAGCGAGGAGAAATGGTTTCCTTCCGATATCAAGACCCATCTACAAAACGTTCAACCTGAGGTAAACTACGTGGCCAGCGGAACCAGCGGCTCCGTCACACTCGACACGCTTAGTACATACGCCTCGGACGTCTACTTGACAGCATCGGATGGCCCCATCTTCAACCCTCTGAATAACACTCCTGCCTGGGCCCTTTCAGACTACGGTATCCCTGACAGGACTGGGCTCAGCGGGGCCCCAGGAACCATCATTGCCGTCGAGAAGAACAGCACAACAACAGATGTCTTTTACTTTCACTTCTATTCTTACAACTATGGTGGAACGTGAGTATACCCGCTAATAACACTTGGTACTTGTTTTTTACACCACAGATGCTGATTTGTGCCCTTACAGTGTCTTGGGCGTCAATAATGACGACCATGTCGGTGATTGGGAGCACGTAATGGTATGTTGATAATTCGTTTTCATTCTGTAATTTTCCGACCTAATCAATCGTCAGATCCGCTTCGTAAACGGGGAACCCTACGCCATCTACTGCTCCGAACACAGTGCTGGCTCTGCCTTCTACTGGGACGTCGTCACCTTCGATGGTGGCCGCCCCATTACCTATGTCGGTTACGGAGGGCATGCCAACTATGTGACAGCCGGAACACAGGAGTATACTATTGCTCTCGGCCTAATTACCGACCACACTGATGCAGGATATCTGTGGGACATGACATTGAACTACCGTGGATACTGGTACGATGTTGGCACTGCGGAATTCAGTGTCGCATCAGGCGCTGGCACAGGCGCTTCCGAAGAGGCTGACGAAACAGCCACATGGCTTAGCTGGGAAGGCCAATGGGGTGACGAGGAGTATCCAGACGATTTCCTTGATGATCTCAAGACCGGCCAGTGGTGTATCTCTACGGAGTGCCACTACACCAGCGGACCTACTGGCCCCGTTGCTAAGAACCTGGGGCGGACGGCTATGTGCGAGAATGATGACAACTGTACAATCTTCGATAACATCAATGATTTAACAACGCAGTCGTAGGAGAGGATATAGAAGTTCGACTCGGAAGGCATTACTATGTCTTGGCTATGATACGATGTGATTTAATCTTGTCCATCTTAACAACGCCTGCTAATATTCGTAAGGGGCACTCGGAGAACTCTTTTGTGGAGTCTCCACAGTCCCTTGCTCGACTTTCACTATTGTAAACATATCATTGATTTGTGATACAAAATAAGATTGTGTCTGTACAGCGAAACATATAAATCTATTCTAAGACGTAATTTATCCTCCCAATCAACAAAGCATATCCTAGGTTGAGCTTCCAATTAAGAGCTCATATCATATATTCTCATAAATAAACATTTACGCTTCATGAGCATCGCCGCGAATACCTGGAGACACAAGAGTTGATCTTGAAGCAATCTTGGCCGCCAATGACAGCAAAGGCGTATTACTCAGAATCTCAAAGACTGATACATCGCTCTTGACTTCCTTGAAGATCCAGGCATGTACCTCAACAGCCACAAGACTGTCAACTCAACTCCATAAGAGTTTGCAGGACGAGAAGAGTCTATATCCTCTACCTCTATCATCATAGCCTTGGCAAGCTTGCGCACGAGGGTAGTGCATACAGCATCCGTGGCCTCAGTCATGGTCTTCGCCTCACCAAGCAATGTTTCAAGCTGTTCATCGTCGGAGCTACCACCTTTAGCCACACCGAGCTTTTGCGTATCGTAGATGCGCATTGGGCCGAAACGGGGCTCACTGAACCAAAATGGATCGTTTGCGAGTCCGACGAAAACTTGGGCCGGAAGTTGACCAGCAATAGCAGCCTGGATAGTTGTCAAGACCTCTTGCTCGTGGATATCAATCAGGGCACCTGTTTTAAGGTAGGGCAGGATCTCTCCTCGCTGGGCTGTGATACCAATACCGAGTACGATACCGAGATTAATACTTCTCGCACTTTGTTCGTGGGCCAGGCGGTGATTAGCGATGGCGTCTTGGAATGTGTTACCGGCGTTGTAATCTCCTTGACCTCGAGAATCAAAAATGCCTCCGGTTGATGATAGATAACAAAGAAATTTATGTTATGGAGATTTCTGGTAGCTTGAACCTTCGGGCGAACGGGGTCGACAGCAGTGAGAACGTTTTGCAGTTCAGAAACTTTACTGATGTCGCAAGCGAATGCCATGGTCTTTGCACCTAGCTTGTGTAGTTCCACTATGAGCTTTTGAGCTTCAGGTCTTGGTGCTCCAGGCTGAGAAGAGAATAAAATATGCCGTGCGCCCTGTTGCACCATCCAGTAAGCTATCGCACGACCAAGACCACCCAGTCCACCGGGGATCATATAAGTTGCATTATCCGGGAAGAGTAAGGTTTTATTGTTTGAGGAACAATCTACTGCAGTGTTAGCATTGGTTGCTTGATTATATGCGCTCAATTGGAGTGAGTATTCGTTACGTACCGGTACCAGATCATCAGGCTGGGCGCTCAGCACCATCGTACCAATATGCTTTCCTATCTGCATACTCTGAGAAATTTCATCACCTTGAGAGACTGAAGGGGGCGAATGATGCCATCAGCTAGACATTTCATCACATCGGCGATAATGCGTCCGAACAGGGGAATATTGTCGCGATCCACGGACAACATGTTGGCACCGGCAAATATGATGTTGTTCATGAACGGGCTCATGTCAATACCGGTATTTCCAACTAGAGTATATTGTCAGTAACCAAACTGGTTTAGGAAAAGACTTGTGCATGTACTTACCTATGTCCTTCTTTCCGAGCTCGATAGAACGACCGAATGGCGCCACAAAAAGCCATGTCTGGCGCAATGCCTTTCCTGCCAACGAGTTGAGAACCACATCAACACCTCGGCCACCGGTCATACGCTTAACACCAGTAGCAAAGCTATGGTCTCGATTGTTTGAAAATATGGTCCTCAGGGATACCCAAGTCCGAGATCAACGGACAATTACAAGCTATCTCGAAATAGCGTGAATGATCACATTTAGTGCTCGTACTTTAGTTTTGTACACCAATGTACTTTGATAGCTCCAATATTTCTCTCTGGGAACATTTAGTGTCGCTGAAAGGTATAACTGGAGACAAGTTCTTCAAGTGGTGGGAGGATCAATGTCAATAGGACAACGAAGACGAACATTGGTTGGTTTGATTGTCAATCAGTGTTCAGGATCGACCGATACGATAGACTCTGAAGCCTGCTTCTGGCCAGCTTTCCATCCAGCTTTAAAGGTACGCGGTATGCCCATGATGGCATTGAAGATTTCCTTCCACTCACTACCTGCTGAAGACGCCCCTGCCTGTAGCTTTTGGCTCTTCTCATAAGCTTCCCTTATTTCATGTTCGGTGAACCTCGTCTTATTCATCCTGGATACAATCCAAATTTGCAGGAGACAAGGGATACTACAGTCCATTCATCAGCATAGAAGCAGAGACAGAGATAACATTGGGACCGTCCGCCGGGGAAGCAGTAGATAGAAAAGGAACCAGTCGCTACTCACAGGGTACCAATGGCACCACCAAGACAAACGAAGGAGTATTCGTTGATTTGGGAGCGTGAAGAATCACAAGGATATTCCCCGTACCGGTAATGGCACATGGTGCCACTTGGGTCTCGCTCGTTCCTGAATTCCTGCGTCATGGTAACCATGACGCTACTTGTAGCAACGGAGCCGATGGTAAGAGTCAGAAGGAGGGCTCTGTGAACTAGCCATGAGGTAGGTGGTCTAAGGCTTGCTGGCGATGTCGGGAAACGCAGCGACGGACCTACGGAAACCACGTGGATGCAGGACTTTAGATATTAGCTGCCTTGCTAGAGTTTAATGTAACTGAGCTGGGAAGCACCTCGGAATTAATAGCGGGGATGATACTCACACAGATGATGTTGTAGATGGCATAGGGCTTGACTACTGAGACGACTGTAGCGTCGATGATCAGTATCGCACCGGCTGCGAGGACGAAGGAGCAACACCAGCGCAAGATTCCACAGTATATGATCCACACGCGATGGTCTTCTATGGAAGATTTCTTGGCTCTCGCCTGCGTACTATTCCCAGCGCCCTCATCGTTTGAGGCTGATTCATCGCAATGCTCCATTCCAGATGGTTGGTAAAGTGGTTCAGTTTCGTGTGTCATAATCACAGATAGGTATACCCAGTCCAGAATGGTAACTTGTGCGATCGTAAGCACCTCCTTGTTGCTGTCCAACTTGCTGTTAGACCTTAATAAGAGCTATGAGAAGTTGTTTAGTTATAGATAGGAAACGTTGCAAAGTTTGGAGTTCAGAATGATTGTTTTCAAATAGGGGCGGGGTTTTCGCGCAATGGAGGCGTGGAGGAAATCCCTCCTATTTTGGCTTAGCGCCCTTGCATCGTGGGCTTTTCCCGTATAGCTATGGATAATGATTGGCTGGGGCGGTGGGCGTAAAGACGAGAAACTCAGAAACCTAATCGTATGCGCCGCCCCTAAGAGGAGGCTCATGTGTGCGATCTGGACAACGAGCGCGTATATAAGCTCGGGTTATTGGGGGCCCGCACTGATGCTGGCCCGCGAGGCCCGAATGGAATGGGCTTGGCGGCTCGCTCGCTCGCCTGCCCACGTGACCTGACGCGGGCGCGGACACAACTGTGGGACACAATTGTTGTCATACTTTTGGGAAGGTCTTGGCAAACCTCCCTAATAATTCTCGCACTATTCCTGAAATGTCACCCACCCTCTTGGCTCTCTCACACCTGCGCCAACAGACCCGCTTAGCTCACCGCTGCACGTGCTACCGTGGAAAAAGCTTGGCGACTCGATTTTTGCTTCAATGCTCATAGCTTGGTATGGGCTCACAGCCACGCGCTATTTTACCCTTCATTTCACTTCGTTCCATTCCGGCACTCAGTCCTTGTGGTTATTCCGACTACTCCCCGGTTGCAGTTTAACGTGGAGTAAGTTTTGCTCAGTATATTGCTCTAACCATACCAGACAATAATATTATATTCTTACAAACAGCTTGTTTAACTGTAAGCCCTGGTTGAGACTACTCCGCGGTGAAGTCTCAAGTTCATATTTTCCCCTGAGACAGTTGGCCGATAGGCGACACTTCAACATGATTCCTTTTTTTGATGTGTTTGTAGTTTCTCAAATTCTCTGTACTTTCTGTACTTCGTACCCTTCGACACGATCCGAGCCACACCAGAGAGGATGGCATCTTCGTCAGAAACTCAGTCGCTTCTGGCCCAATACGTGATTGGCGGTTTTGGGCTATGTTTTCTGGTCTATGTTTTTCTGTCCTACTCGTCGGCCTCGATGCCTCTATCATAGCTACGATGCTCCCCACTATTGTCGAGATTTGCAGTCAGGTGCCATGCGTGGTAAACGCCTACTTTTTGGCCATGGCGGCAGTCCAACCGCTGTACGGGCAGGCTTCGGATATCTTTGGCAGAGGTATGTTTTTGATACTGTCAATTGCTATGTTCACGTTGGGCAGTGCTCTATGCGGAGGCGCGAGTAACACCGCCATGCTCATTGCTGGCAGAGCTGTTCAAGGCCTCGATGGAGGAGGTCTTTTTGTCATAGTCAACATCATCGTGGCGGACCTCGTTCCTCTCCGAGAGAGGCAGAAGTACATGTCCATGATAATGGGCACATTCGTTGGACCCATCATCGGAGGCGCGATTGCTTCAAAGATCACCTGGCGGTGGTTGTTTTACATTAACTTACCCATTTCTGGGATAGCATTTGTTCTAGTTATACTCTTTCTGCGCGTACACTACAGACGAGACGGTACCCTTTGGTCACGCCGAGCTAGGCTCGATATGTCTGGAAACATACTTTTGATGGCCTCCGTAACAGCTGTTCTGATCGGCCTGACCTGACTATACAGTTGGAAATCATGGCACGTCCTGTTGCCACTCTTAATCGGTATTGTGGGCTTAGTGGTATTTTTGTTCCACTTAAAGTTCTTTGCAGCAGATGCCACTATGCCACTTCGCGTGAACAGCAACAATACATCGCTCTTGTCGTTCATTCTCACTTTCCTACATGGTATCGAGATGAGCTGGCTGAGCTTCTTCCTTCCTATATACTTTCAGGTTCCCGCGGGGGGGGGGAGGGGGGTAGCCTATCAGATCTGGTGCGATTGTCATTCCCTTAATGCCTGCTGGCATTGTTGGCGCATTCATCGTGGCACAAACCGGCCACTATAAGCCTACCACGATTGCCGGCTACGCTCTCCTACTTATTGGCACAGGCTGCCTTACTCTTTTGGACGCGTCCTCATCTACTGCCAAATGGGGTAATTTTCCAAATAACCGCCGGCGTTGGGGGTGATCTCGCTTTGACAGCGACACTTCCGGCTGTTCAAGCTCCGTTCGCTGAGGCCGATGTTGCAGTAGCTACTGCATCATGGGGCTTTGCTCGAAGCTTTGGCTCGATATGGGGCGCAGCCATTTCCGCTGCTGTATTCAATTCGCGAATTGACAATCTCTTGACTACCATCAGTGACCCTAGTAACCGGGCGATTTTGAGAAGCGGGGGTGCCTACGAACATGCTACAGCAAATTTTGTTTCTGCGGTGAACGTTCAACCAGCAGCAAAGCAGGAGCTGATCGATATCTATACGAAGGGCCTCAAAGAGGTATGGCAGGTTCTTATTGCCTTCGCCGTGATAGCTGTCCCCATCGCCGTCGTCATTAAGGGGGTGCCTCTGCGTACCGAACTTGTCACCGAGTTTGGACTGAAGGGAGATGAAAAAGAAGAGATGAAGCTCGCACAGGTAAGTGGGCGTGAGACTGTGAATAAGAATGGGCTTCGTTCAATAAATTCTTAGTCATCACGCTGAGTGACCACACTTTATTTTCGATCAAGTTCTCTGAGTACCATCTTAGAAATTGTCTTAATAGTTATCTCCTCTCTTGCATAAATGAGTTCTTCGTATCCAGGTAGATAAGGACTAGTAGAATAAATGGAGAAAAGTAGTAGCATGTACTCTATGAGTCTATGGACCGTATAGGGACCACGTGGTGGAAATACAAGCGGAGAAACTACACAGATGGACACTGGGTCATTGCCACCGCTTAATCTCTATGGTGCTTACTATTCTACAGGTATCGTAATTAATTCAGATCGCCTTAATTGAAAGACTCTTGTAAAATACTAAATTGAATAACGCACTCGATATCAGGCCAGGTCTCAACACATCGAATATCTCACACAGATCTTGAGAGCGCAATATCCATGCTTTATGCAATGCCTCGAGTTTTTACAGGGAAGGATTTGTATCGTTCTCAAATTCCATCTGGCTCTTGTCTTATTGTGCTTTCGACATGATATCCCAGGCTCCGGGTAAACCTCCCTAGTATCTGAATAGACACCCAAAAGCCGACATTTAATGGCCATAATCCCACCAGAATTCGACATACCGGTTTGCATAGTGACAGTGGCTAGCAAGTGCGAAGAGGACTCGGATGATGTTGGAGACTGGAACATGGGTGCGTAGTTCGCGGAGATACTCTTTGCCCACAGTCTGCTGTACACAAGTCATGACCGCTTTTATCACTTCTCGCTGGTCAGTCCAGTCTAGGTCATTGTGGCCCACCCGACCACGTTTTCCTTTCCCCTTGTCGGTACCGACGAGATCAAACCCAAACAGATAGTTCGACATATCTTCCCACACTGGCTCGCTGTAGCTCAGTGTCAAGCTTTTGATATGACTAAGTCCACCAGTGTCGGCCATGCAAGAGCACATTCGAAGAAAGTCTTCCAACTTTGTATCATCGTCTTGCTTTACAGGAGCACCGTATTCGTCGTATTCAAGTACATCAATATCCATATCGATGCGAAATGGGTTTTCTCCATAGAAGACTGGCAAGACTTCTGTACGTATCTGCTTGGACACCTGTGCAATGGCTGGTGGCACGAGCGTATAGTAATCAGATACCCAGCAGCTTTTGCTCTGGTTGACAACGGCTAGTCGATAGATAATGACACGGATTTCGGGTGGGAGGTCCATGAAACGGAATGGCTTCTGAACATTCTTCTCGCGTTAAGTCAATATATAGACAAGATCAAATATCACAGCATTACTTACCTCGACTTTGCCCGTTTTGAGCGAAGTTGATTTGCCGGTCATAGCTGCTGTAAACTCTGTGAGTAATCTGAGCAGCTTGTTAGTGACATCTATGTCTCGCTGAAGGCACGAGATCTCAGCACATGAATAGCTCACCAACTGTCTGCGAAGCGAGGATTTCTATGAGGATGATGTAAAGATGAAGGGGTCGTGCGTGACCGAGAGAGGTGTCTGTTTTCGAGGAGAGTGGGTTATTGGTGATCGTGGAACAAGTCGCGGTAGCGTCCTAGCCACTAGGCATGGAGAGGACGAAGTTGTGAGAGAGAGGCGTATTGAAGAAAGTGGAAACGATGATAATATGGAGATGAAGTATTTGCGAGAAGGTGTGTGGGTGAGGAGTTGCTTGAAAGATGAAAGAAAAAGAGAAAAAGAGAAGAAGAAAGAGCGGACGCCCGATTAGGAAAGAGCCGTCGTTTGTCGTTTGCCCACGTGAAATCCTTGCCTGAGGCCTTCTACCTATCTGTCAATCTGGAGTCATGTGATTGTTATGTGAGTTGGAGAGGATTCAACACAGTTGCAAAGCCAGGCCTGATGTAAGCATTTCCATAGACCTCAGGTGAAGCAAATGACTCTATACGACACGGTAACTGCAGCATCGTCCTATCGAATGTTACACCTTTACCCGACCGTTACACTTTTGAGTGGTAAAAAATACACACAACTTGCAGTGTATTGCGTATGCTATGTAATACCTATATTACACTGCAATACCGCCGCATCCACAACACGTCTTGACCAACAGTCAAAACACCATAATGCACGCAACAATCCTACAACCCTACCGACGTACGTGAGTCCTTGTCGATACTACTTATGGAAAGACGGCTTCCATGGCGCGCAAGATTACCGACCGTAGACAACGTCAAATCGCACGTTGGGCAGAGCTCTTAGAACAGGCTGGGGTTGGAAGCGATGTGGAAAGGGCGACTTGGCACAATCACCAGCCATTCTCAGCGTCTCGCCCATGGTTCTGCTATTTATTGGGCGATGATTTATCTCGTGCTAACTGTCCTCCCTGTTTATGGTCTTAAAGTTATTGGGCCTTCGGAGTAGCGGAGGTGAAGGGCTCGAAGAATTTCATTCCCTGGTGAAGGTTGACACTGGCTGAGAGAAGAGAACATCATCTAAGAACACCATTGTTGGGACATGGGTTTTGGATAGAAATAAGGCATTACGTCCCGATCATGCTTCACGGGGTTGGCTTCTTGAAGGGTTCAATCAGCCCTGCCTAGGGTAAGATTTCACCATGAAATCCTTGATGAGGAAGACCGGTACGAGTGAAACTAAACTATTCACGAATTTGTCCACAAAAAGATCATGGAATATCTGTATCATATCATTACCGATGTCTTTCATAGATAAAAATTCCGAGTTCCAGCGAAGCAGATTAAAACCACACTCCTAAAGCTCAGACTCGTTTTCATCGAGGTCTTCGAGGAGAATATGGTGCTGCCGAACAACATTAATGTGCGTATACATCGATAACATCAGTGGATTGATTCGGAGTGACGCCACTACCCCAGAGTCCAGCACAACAAGCCTAAAGTCAGCCATTTGATGACAACAAAAGCATTTGCAATGGTTGAATGCTTGCTTTCCTGTCAACCTGGCAAAGACGGTCATTAGAGGGTCACTTACAAGAGAGAAATGCTGTTACCATTAACAATGCATATACAGCCTTTAACGCATCAATGCTGACAGTGATAAAGCCAGCGCCGAGAAGTCGAAGCATATGTCGAGGATAAATAGATCTGCAAACAACAGCCATGAAGACCGAATGAAACAACAACAATCTGTCAAGCGAGGAGGTATCCAGTTATGTAGAGTGAGTAGGCAAATATTTCAAGCATTTGAAGATACAGCAATTTTATATTTACAGGTATGAGGTACTCCATGTCACTACCATGAGGCCAAGGTTAATAATAATCTGCTTCAAATCTGCCCACGGCCCCGGTGTTCTGTGAAGCAGCTTCAAAACAGATGTTTAAGTCCAAGAAAATCATATTCGGCTTGTATTCCAAGTAGGTAGTCGATTTACCAAGATTCAGCTTTATCGATTCTTTGTATAACTTCTACTGCTTGCGGCGTTGTTGATAGGAAGCTCATCTTTACCTCAATATTTACGATGGAGTTCTAGCCATTGGAGAGATAGTGCGAGACCCCTCAAAGTTTGAGATCTTGTCTCACAAAATTTGGATAGATCGAATCATTGCGCTATGCATCATATCCATTGAAGATCTGCTTTTGATGACTATGCAGCTGCACCATTGTTAATTATACATACAACTCGCGAATCTTCTGCCATCTAGTGCTCACTTGTTCCACATGATTTGTCATACTAGCTATTTGTTTAAGGTAGTATAGAACAATGAACGGTGATACCTATTCAGTCGTCTTATGTTAACCATACAATACACTTTACAAAACGGGTTACGTCTATTGAAGTTGCTAATCATCGTGTGGTACTAATAGCGAATAATCTGTTTACCATTCTCGATTCGACTTGTCAAAATGATCTATGACACGATTCGAGGCCCTATAGCAATCCATTCATGGAAAGAGCACTCTCCACATTTCGGTGTCCTGCGGGGGTACGGGGGATCCTGGCTGCATGCCATTACTTGTCACGGCTCCCTGCATCTGCTCGGAAAGTTCCTAGTTATCCTATTGAATGGCTAGCTGAGTGACCACTCCAATGACTGGTTACTTACATATGTAAATGAGTTACCGCGCAATAGCCAAGAGTCTATGAGCTGGCCAGTAGCAATATCCCTAGTCATCACGTATCTCGCTGCAGCAGTCATTAACATGTAATTAGGACGAGGGAATTTTTAAACCAGCCCAGAATCATTTGAGGGCGCGCGCCTCTTCACAACTACGTCCTACAGAACTAAATGTTATCAGAGCCTGATTAATCATGTGGGAAGTGCCTTTGCGCCGCTGGGGTTGAATGCACTTGCATACGCATGAAGATGTCTTCATTTTACCCTGATCGACGCAATGTAACTACGTACCCGGATTATTCGTAAAACCAGCCCCCTGCAGAAGAGCGGAAAGACTTATACAACACATTCTCGCCTTTTCATAGAATCACAGACCGAGACACTGTTACCATGGACAGCCGTTGCGATGACCCCTGGGACAATGAAAAGTATGCTTTACATCATTCTAGGGGACAGAATATAATATACCTACACTTGGGGCTAAATTAATGTACCAACCACAACAAATATATCTGCAGTAACAAATTGGCTTACTTGTTAATGGCCTAAGGTAGCACTGCTGATCATGTGTAGAAGATGCCATCGCCGAGACTAATGACGAACCACAAACATGCCATGTCCACGTTCCTGTCGATCTAGAGCTGTCTATCATGCGATTCGCCTTTTCTTTTGCTCCACTCTCGACATGGGTTTATACGACACAATAACTTTTTGAAGCTATAAGCCTAGATCTTAACGATGGCAAGGTAATATTTGCATCGATGTTTGAATGGACTCGGATTTTCTTTTCAGTGTCAATCCGTAGTTCAGCTCTCATCATGTCGCAATTTTGAGTCCTTCTGCTGTAACGAGTATCCTAACGCAAGCCACTCTGGAAATGGCATCTGTGTTATTGTTGTAACTACTAACTGTGACTTCTCAACAACCTAGATCTGCAGACCTAGCCTTTCGTCGGCCAAAACTTCCTTAACTGAGAAAACTTTTACATAAAGGAATTGAGGAATTGGATAACACGTCAAGGCCAACCCACATGGACAGTCGCATTGGACAACGAGATGTAAGTAAGCATGGATCATGGGTTGAGGTAACATTCCTTACAAGAGTAACCAATTGCGCAATTCTCGCTTTTTCAATGCCGACACAAAAAGTATAAATAAGGGGTGTTGAGCTGGTACTTCGTCCAAAACCAGATCCTCATCAAAAGCATACTCTACCTCAAGCTTCTAAAGGAAAGACAACATAATGCAGACCAAAATCCCTTTTTCTCCTCTTCTTCAAGCCCTCTGGCTCTCATCAGCACTTGCAGCACCATATCAGGCTCGCATCTTCGAGGCTGGCACTACCTTCGGTGCTCCCGAAGTGCATGGGACATGGGCCTTGGCTCCCTTTGTTGGAACTTCCCCTCCTGACCTTACATACATCAAAACCAGCGCCACTGGTACTGGTACCGTCGAAGTCCATGTAGCCTCTGGCTCTTTACGCTATGGAACGCGGATTCAAGAGACTGGAACGACTTTTTTTGAAGAAGAAAATGGTACCTGGCAGCTCGCTGACTTTGACGGTGATGGAAAACTTGATTTGATCTATATCAAGACATCGAACACCGGCACAGGCTATGTCGAGGTCCATGTTGCCTCTGGATCCTCTACATATCAGACGCGAATCCTAGAGACGGCCACCACCTTTGTCGAAGAAAACAACGGACAGTGGCAGCTGATTGACTTCAACGGCGACGGTAAACTGGATCTTGTTTATATCAAGAACCAGAATACTGGTACGGGCTATGTTGAGGTGCATGTCGCATCAGGAGCATCCAACTTCCAGACACGTATCCAGGAAGTCCCTACTACCTTCAGAGAAGAAAACAACGGAGTATGGCGGCTTGTCAACTATCAACATAGTGGACATTTAGACCTTGCTTATATCAAAGACCAAAACACCGGAACGAATAAGGTGGAAGTCCATATTGCATCTGGTGCCTCTGCCTACCAGACTCGGGTGCAGGAGGTACCAACGACATTTGGAGAGGAGACAGATGGAGCCTGGCAGCTTATTGACTGGAATGCCGACGATATTCTGGATCTTGTTTTTATCAAAACTAGCAATACAGGGACAGGTGATGTCGAGGTCCATGTAGCATCTGGAGCCTCCTAGACAGATATATGCCGACAGTATAACAAGGAGAAGGACGGTGTAGTTGTATGACGAATAGGAGAGCTATTACATATATGAGCTTTAGATCTATTAACTTGCATCAGTAACAATATCGAGGAGGGAGTATATTCTGAGACAATTGTATGTTCAACTATCATTCGCAGGGCCTGACTATAAACTACTTATAAGATAGTTCAGTATCCTATATTTATGTTTAAAGCAATTTCTTGTTTTGGTAGTAAATTGTTTGGCAGTTGTTGAATTTATTTGGTCTGCCTCATTGCCTGCTCGCGAATCGATCATTAATTTGAGAAGCAGCCAATCGGCATTCCATTTAGGCCTCGCGGGCTGGAGTGAGCCTGAGCCTTACCAGTTACTGGTGATTTTTATCGTGGCGTATACCGGTACAATCCTATTGTCAGCTTAGGTATCCCGATTATGGTCGTTAATTTGAGGCGAGCAGCGGTTAGGAATTGTCAGCAAACTGGGGAACATCGATCATAAGCACTCAGCCACATCCACAACGACCATAAATGGGAATGCGGAAAGACCCAGGAGCACAGTTCTTTTCAGCTTCTATAGTTATCTGTCAATATGTCCATACAAACAAGTGCAGCAGCCAACGCCGCCCGCAGGGCTGAAGACGAGACCCCAGTACGCCCATGCCACCCACAATACAATAGAAACAGGTCCTTTCTCGATGCGCCAATCCGGAAAGAATCTCCTGGCCAGCCGTCTGGCATGTCCCCACCAGTGCCCCCTCATTCCCGGTATGTTCCTATTGCTATGACCAAGACATACAACCCACTCCTCATGCAAGCCTTTTCGAGGCGGTCTGGGCAAACGGGGATTCTTACCTAACCTGTTACTGGAATATTCCGAGGGTGATATCGTATCTGGCTACCGATGACTGGAATATGATCAACGCATTCATGGTTGAGCGGACTAAAATCCCAGCCTGTAAAGGCGTGGCCGGTCACACCGGGCTTGATGGCTCCCGATGGTATGGGGTGATTGGCGCATGGGATATTCAAGGCTTCGTGATATGCGAAGCGTGCTATCACGATTTGGTGACGTGGGATCAGCTTAGGACGGACTTCGCCACGACGCCGAAAATCAAGGCGGAGGAAGGCAAATGGACATGCGATGCGGCGGTGATGCTAATAAACGAGGGACTCCGTCGGGTGATCATGTCACGCAACAGCTGGCATGACCTGCACCCCCTTTTCAGAAGACGGATGGAGTATCCCTCTTGTAGGGAGATGAAAAACCTCCAAGTCGGCTCGACACATTGGTACGCTTCCAAGGACGTCCCCGGCCTGGTCATTTGCACGGCATGCTGAAAGTTCACTCGAGTTTGAACCTTTGGGGATGCCATCCAGGATTGGGCCTCATCACTCAACCTCAAGTCACATAGAAGTACTTTGGCATTCTTAGACTCGGCCAGCTTCGCGAAGGATAAGCCAATCCCTGGGACTCGGTCGGATATTAGCGAGAGAATTGCTCATTGTGGATCCAGCCAGAAGGCGAAATATAGCTCACCGCTACCACCACCAGTGATGACGACCACTTTATGGTCGATGCTGAATTTGCTGCTCGGGTCTGTCATGGCACGCGAACGAAGTCCCAAATTTCCCGATTGAGACAAAATGCGAATGGTCGGGGTTTGTACGTGTGTCTACTGATAAAAGACAGAATTGAAGCAGACTGGCATGCGGACTGGGCATTCAACCTTTAATAGCCTTCGACGCAGTCAACGAATTCAATCCGGCCGTAACGGTCAACTGAGCATACGAATCCGAGAGGCGAGCCGTGGTATACATTGCTGTCGAAGTCGAAGAAGTACTTTTCGCGCCGTCCCCACGGACCCGGTTATCCCGACATTCACCGTACAACTCGCTGATTGGGTGGCATTCATACAACTCGGTAACTGTGACATCGTAGCTGGTCGCTTTACCCGATGTACTCTGTAGTATACGACCGTCAGTACCCGTCACGCCCACGGTAGCGGGTCCTTGACTGATGGTGTATGGCACTTGCAAAACTCTAATTTTGATGCTTAGCCTACATTGGTATAGGTAGTGCCTATTTAGTCTTTAGGGCGAAGCAGCTACGGGCTCCATTGAGTCCATTCTTTGAGAGGACCCATAATACCTGCGCAACGTCCCCAATAACTTTCATTCTCTACTGCAGCTGAGTCGGCCAGCGGCCGACAGCAATTTGACCGATGTACGTACAATAATTTAATTGTACGTACAAAACTCGAGAATCCAGTCTGCAGATTCGTCTGTCGTGCGTTCAGTCTTGTTCTATTCTACCAGCATAAACAAGCCCTCGCATGGCTACAATTATAAAATTCCCAAGATCTTCAACACATAAAACTCCCCACCGTGGAATATTCAGGAGGTGGTTACATCAATCTCACTTACCATACAACCGATCCCCCCCATCTACAAGGTCTTTTTAAGATGGCCGCTGAATTCTTGACGCCAGGTTCTCACAATTTTTCTGCGCCCAATGGAATCAGTTTTCATTATCTCGTCCGCGGCCGAGGGCCACTTGTCGTGGTCCAGAGTGTTGGCTGGGGCCCGTCCATGCACCTCTACTCAAACAGTATGCGAAGGCTAGAGGAAAATTTCAATGTCCTGTATTTCGAGGCGCGGGGTATTGGGAAGAGTTCTCGTCCAGCATCCGGAGACCAGATGAGTACTCGAACGTTGGCTTCAGACTTGGACCATCTGCGCACGCATCTAAGGATGGACCAGCTGCAGCTGGTAGGCCATTCCAATGGTGGAGCTATAGCCCTGGCCTACGCAGAGGACTTTCCAGACAAGGTCAAGAAGTTGGTATTGATCAACCACGAGTTGCAAGGTTTCAACTCTGATAACTTCCAAACTTATGCTGCCGCTCGCAAGGATCACCCAGTCTACGGACCGTCTTTGGCAACAATAATACGATTAATGCAGGAGCCACCTACAACAGACCAAGACTTCGAAGAGAGACTCCATCAAGCAGTGCCATACTATATGCACGACACTCAAAAAGCTCAATTGATGATTGAGGCGTTGAAGGGTGGATCGATTTCTGTTTGGAATTTCATAAACCAAAGCCGCTGTGACTCTCAAGAGAAGTTCTCCGCTGTTTCCGGGCTCTCGAACGTTCACGCCAAAACACTGGTCATCAATGGCAAGACTGATGGAATATGCTCAGAAGCAGCGGCTCGAAAAGTAGCCGAGGAACTTGGCAACCGGGCAGAGTTGGTTCTCATTGAACAGGCCGGCCATCTTCCTTGGTTGGAGCAACCTGAGGCATTCTTTCATGCTGTAGAGAAGTTCTTTCTAGATTAGCTGACGTTGCACCGTTCTCTGGTTGGTCGGGGGCCGAAAGGAGCCACTAACCAGTACAACGTATATAGTCATTGTCATTTACAGGCTTTTGATTACCGCGTTGTTAGAGAAGATAATTAGCCATTTCCCATATAAGAAAATGCTAGAGGGATAATCCACATTTATCTAGGTCAGGCCCCCATTTAACAAGCAACTCTTCCTCAGGTTGTGTCAATTTATGACTATTAGCGCGTTTTTCAGCTAGATATGCCCTCAAATACGACCAATTTAATAAGTCCATTAAGTGACTGTCCCAAAGCTGAGAACGTGCTTACTCCTAGCAACTAGTAATATCGACTAAAATTAGTTACTTATCTTCCCCTGGGAGCCTATAAATACCTTGCCTCGGTAGTATTTATAGTTAGAGCTAAGAAGAGTCACTATCGGCTAGTACTGTCTGCTGGCTAGGGCTGTGGTTAGAGCGAGGTCTTAGGAGTCAGGAGAGTCCTAACCCTATCCACAGGCGATAAGGGAACATTTTAGAAACCATTGACACATAACCACGAAACCAATCCTAGAATCAGTAGACACTAAAGTCATAGGATAGGATATCCTTGGGTTGCTCTCGGACTGCTCTGCTGAAAGGAGGATATCGCTAGGCCTAAGGACCTAGATATTAGAAATGATCCAGCACAACCCAGTATATTTGAATCCACACAGAGAATGATGAGGTACTTTGGTTAGTAGGAGGAACAACACTGTGTTGCTGGGCTCTTTTGGGTGTAGAGGGATATAAGTGGGCGAACTTCTGCGAGACACGGTTGGCCTTGGTAGAGAGATCTTCCAAGGTAGGTTGGAATAAGTTCTAACGGCAAGGGATATACATTTTCTATTGAATTTATCACTACAGGAAAAAAGGCGTCGGGTTAAAGGGTAAATCCTACAAACAATCCAATAATATTCTAAATTTTTCGTATCAAAACTACCCGGTGAAATAGGTTCCTCTAAAATAATCTTCAATCTTAGCATTAGCTCTCGAGGAGCATGAATTATCTAATGGAGAAGAGGAAAGCTGTAGTTAACTTAATAGTAGATGGAAATTTCTGTATACTAGATGCGGCAAGCCTGGGTTGTGGATGAAGTTAAGAGAATAAACTTGGAAAAAGTGAATTATACTTGCAGGTGTTATAGGTTAATATGGATTCTATAATTCAATCACTAGTAGATTTTCTGATGTGCTTGAGGTTGTAGTATGGTTGAACTAATAGTTACAGCAGAATTAGAAGAGTGAAACCACAACAATTGAGTTCCACTGGAGTTCCAACATGACTAGAAGAAGAGTATGCGTCTTTGAACATGTTTAAGAAGTATGTTCTCGGGCTCGTATTTTGTGGTTCAAGGGCATGGAATTGTTGTCACGATGGGGTGCTCTGCGGCAACGCTTGGTGAGCTCGCAAGCGTGTACCCTACAGCAGGTGGAGAATACCACTGGATGTGAGAGGGTCAATCTTACTGCATTGCTGAGCTGAGCTACGTACAATAAGGCACGCGTACACGAGAATATTTGACATGAAGAGAAAAAGAGAAGAAGGAAACAAACCCCTGATCCGACCTCAGAGATCTTTATATTCTTTGCGCATGGCACCTTGCTCAATACAGTACTACCCTGGCACTTCTCTATTCAGCAATCCGTAGGGCTGCAGCCCTATAACAGGAATAGCTTCATCTTTGACCTAGTATGGTGCTAGGCTGGAGGCAGCTCTATCATATCACTCCCTTCTCCTTGAGACACTTGCCTATAAGTATCTGATATTAGAGCATTATTATCTATATAGTTATTAATAAAATAGTCCCCCTCTACTGCTTTGATCTACTCACTTAATTAGACTAGTAGTCCTACTGCTTCTAGATTACTCTTATAAAAGGCTTTTAATACTAAGGGAGCATATTTAAAGTATCTAGCTAGGTACTATTTTAGATCTAGGTTCTAGCTGACCTAATCAATCTCATATTACAGCTTCTTTTGCAATATCTAAAAAGTAATAATCTTCTTAACTTCTTAATCATAGTATTGTTTAATAATACTAATTAACTAATAAGCTTTAATAGGTATAGTAGTAATAATAATATCTATTATTAAAGTATTCTGTGAGAATTTCTTACTAGTAAAATTCTTACTAGTATTAGTAATGATAAAATCTAGAGGGCTGAGATATATATTAATCTATATAATCTGTAGTGTAGTCTATGTTGCTTTTACTAAGATATTTTTAAACTAATATATAGTATTAAAGCATATAGCTTTATTAATAATATATAGTACTAGTTTATTATTAATATATATTATATTGATAATAATTGAATAATTAAAGCTAATATTGTCTTATATCATGAATCCAAAATAACTAGGAGATTAGCTATAGATTGATAATAGTGGTAAAATTTCTATATATACTTTAGTGTTTTAGTATTAAGTATAAGCATATATATTGAACAAGACCTATAACCAAAGAACAAAGCTCTATCAAACTGTGACAGCCGGCCTTCAATGAAGCAATCATTGAAGCAATCAGAGTACTGCCGGGCAGTGAGGAAGTTGACTACGCGTTCCCAGGGGGACCGCCCTTACCCGATTAGGCACCGTCACGGAGTATTTATATCAAGGATTGGGCTTAGAGCACATTCTCCCTTTCCCTTCCTTTCCTCATGCTTACTATTCTCGTGTTTGGTGCCTCATGTACGTTAGCTTAGCTAGATCAATACATCGAGCTTGACCGTTGTCACACAAACCCTACAAGTCAAGGTCTTAGAACAGAGTTCACTCAAAGTTCATAATAACTATACAAAAAGCCATACAAATACGAAACTATACTGAAACCAATATGAAACAGATATCTGTTTTAAAGTTGAAAATTATACAATATAAAACAACTATCAGTTTCAGATCTATATAAAATCATGCAATTGATTTGAAATCAAGAATATGGATTAAAAATCAAGAATATTGATAAATATAAATATAGGCAACATTCCCTAGCATAGACTATAAGAAGAATAATAAGCATAACAACAATACAGCTGAATACAACAATATTTCCTTTATTCTTATAAATCTTTGCCTCTTTATTCTTCTTCATTCTTTATAAAAACTGCACCTTTTCTATTCTTTTACTTCACTGATCAATAACCTGCTAAGATTAACCATTAAAATAAGTTTCTTCTTCCTTATAAATATAATCTAGAGGCTATAAATCTATAGAATACTATCTATAAACTAATAATATACTATAAGAAATAAAAAATTATAAAGAATATAGTTAAAAAATTAATATAAATAGTAGATATAATATAGATTAAAATAGCAGCAGTGTAATAACATATAGAGAAGTCTATAAACTAATACTATAATACAGTCTACACCTATCGAATAAAAGATAAGATATAGCTTGATTTATATAATATTTATACAGACTAATTATCTAAAAAGCTAGTGTAACGATAGGGGTGGAACGATAGTCCGAATGTGGGTATGGGCTACAGAACACTTGCTGAGCCGTTTACTATGGGAACCAGATGCTGTATGAATATGAAGAGCAAGTAAGAAGCTGTAGTATGATTGTCACGAAGAATAATTGCTTGATCCCCTTTTATAATTATTGTGGGATCTTTGCTGCTTATATATATGTGTGGTAGGGTGCCTAAGTGGCACTGTGTAGTAGGGCTACTAGAATTATATGATCTCTGCCTAATTGCTAGCTTTTATACTACTGTCTTAGATTGAGAGTATTAATCCTTTAAGCAATCAGATTAGCCTTTTTAATCTTGTAATAGAATTAATCTTTATAATTCTCTCTCTTCTTAAAGAAAGCTTATTCTTAAGTTTTATAAGCATATTCATAAGCTTTAATATTAATAGTAATAATCTTTTTTTAATTATTAGAGGGGTTCTTTGTCTTTAAAAAAACTTTTTTATAAATATGTAATAGATATAGTTATAAGAAGATTCTTTTATAATATAAGATAAGTAATAAGTTAAAATTTATTTATATCTTTTTTAGGAAAGATCTTTTTCTTATATTAATAAAATCTTATCTTTTTTTTATTTTTATCTTTTCTTTTCTTTCTTCTTTCTTTTATACCTTAATTAATAAGATATATATTTACTCTTTCTCTTTGCTTACTTCTTTCTTTATTAATTGTTTATTAATCTTATAAAATAATAGCTTTTATTAATAACTTTATTAATTTTAAAAGCTTTTTGTATTAAGTCTTATTATAAATATCAAATTTAGAGTAATATTTATTCTTATTAATTTTTCTTCTTCTATAAAAAGAGCTTATAAAGAGCAATCTTTATCTATGAGTTATCTTATTTCCTTCTTAGTTTTAATGCCTTAATAGTTGTATATTTAGTAATATTATTATTTTATTTTATTTCTCTTAATTCTCTTTACTTCTTAATTTAATGCTAACTATGATAGATTATACTAAAATGCTATTATAGATGTTATTAATATTATTATAAACTATATATCTTAGATGATGAAGAAGTAAGTATACTAGGGGACATACTTGTAGAGTTTTCTAAGATTTTGATCCTCTAGGTTAAAAAACTTTAAATTGCTGTGAGTATGCTTTTATTTTAACTGAATAGCTATATAATAATCTTTAATATTTAATATATTTATATAGGAAGAAGATATTATTGTAGATTTGTCTAGGCTCTTTATTAATAAATCTATTGCAGAGTTGTCTGGTAAGAAGTTGTTTGATTTGAGTGATGCTCTAGATATAATTATTAAGCCACTTATGAAGTATAATAAGTCTCTATTAAATAATAAGGGTTGTGCTAAGTCTAATATATGTATACTGAAGTATTATTAGTATTTAAATATTAATTGTATAATATAAATTAGGAACCTTTGAATGACTGTTTTAATTCTATCTCAACTTTAAATAATAATGATTTGTACTAAAAAGCAATTGAATACTTAAGTTATTATTGCTTAGGGAAAGTCAAAGAGTTAGAGAAGGATTCTATAGACTTAAAATCTATACTAGTTATTAAATAGCCTATATTTAATACAAGGAGCCTGATATTTGCTATAGCTTATTATCTTTATTATTTAAAGATAATTAGTTTAGAAGGTTTTTTCTGTGTGTGGCCTGGTAAGCATTTAAAATACTATTATTATATAAATAATAGTATCCTTTATAAGCCTATTCTAGCTCTATATAAGGCAGAGTTTATAGAGTTATAGACCCTTTTTCAGACTAGTATATTAGTAAAGGCTTTTACAGCAAGAGATTATTATCTTAAAGATATAAATATATTTGCCTATAATTACAGCAGTAAGCCTAAGACTAAATTATATACTAGTTCTATTTCAATAGGCCTCTCTAATAAGTATAAAGTATATTAAGATTAAAAATATATAATATTATACTATAATTAAGAGTGGTTACTTCAATATTTTTATTCTACCAGGAATGGTGAGCGTTAAAGTCCCCAGCACAACCCAACCAAATTTTCGCACCAGTTTATTGCTTGCATTGAGTACAATACAATTCTCGCTGCGCACCCTATTTCACCTCAAAACAACCAAGAAATTGGCCGTCAAAAACACCTCTCTCCTTTGTGAAAAATTTTTTCGTGTTCGCGCTCCCGTAGGCGCTCGGGCCACCCCCCGAATCACCCCCCAGCCACGCCAAGAGCTAGCCACCGCACGCTCCCATAAATACTCGCCACACCCTATCTCTAGTTAGCCCCCGGGCGCTAGACCCGATTCGTTCTAGGCGGCCCCCAGGCACTAGCCCTCGTACTGTTAGGCGGCCCACGGGCACTACCTCCCCCAAAACCTAGGCGGCCTTATAGGCACTAGTCAACAACAACCACAATAAAGCACAATTTTTGAAGGAACACCCCACATCTTTTTGCTAGAACAGTCCCTGCAGGCTATTTTATAAATTTATTTATAAAATAGTGCCTATTCCTTCCCTATCACA